>CM050168.1:159470660-160070660 GCA_027410445.1 Discoglossus pictus | reverse complement strand
AAGCTTGCCAAGTTTAGGAGCCAGCAAAAAAACTGAGGAGCCACTTTATGTATATAGATATCATTATTGACAGCAGTAAAATATGAGTCATGAGCTGTATCTCATATGAAGAATATTCTAAGTTATCGTTCTGGATTATTATAATGTGATTTGGAACTGTATGCTAAAGGAATAATGAAACAGACATTGTAAATAATGCCTTTATAAATAGGTTTTAAAATATGCCCTTTTATTTTATTAAATGGAACTTTAAGGGCACCTGAAGTCGCATATTGTGAAAATACTCGAAAAACTAGATTTAAAAATGTTTTATATATATATATATATATATATATATATATATATATATATATATATATTTATATATATATATATATATATATATATATATATTATATATTATATATATATATATATATATATATATATATATATATACATACATACAGTTCTGGGGGCAACCACTACCTTGTGTGAGTTGTGTTATTAGACTGATGGGATTTCCATTAGTCCTACTGAAGGCACTGTTATTTCTGATTGCCACATTTTAATAGAAGAAGCACAATGATCTCTGTACTTAATATCTCCTCCTACTTATTGAAGCAGATAAACAGTGGCAAAGAAATATCTGCTTCCCCAGTAGCATAATTAATAAATAAATATGTATATATATCTCTTTAAATTTATAAAACAAGAGAATGGCAGTGAAATTATTAATATATGTCATATAAAGGAATTTGTTTTAAATTATAGAGATTTAGTTAAAGTTAGTATGTGTTGTAATGCTTCTCTTTCATTTCTGTAGATTATTGATTTGATTCCAGCTTGAGTCCCATAATGGGGCATAATTAGAGTCGGCCCACTCCGATCAATAATCAGATTATTGGGCATGTAAATAAAAGTGCAGCTTTAAGATGAGGTAATTTCCCATGTGATAGGGAATCAATAACTAAAAGCCGACGGGATTAAATCTGCAAGTGAAAATATATACTGCACCAGTACATTTCAATCTGTCATTCGTTGGATGACCTCATATTTCTAATATAATTTGAATGTATCCAGTGCTTTAAAACACTTTCTAATGTCTGACTCCTCCCACTGTGCTGTCTCAACACAGGCTGTTTCAATTAACTGTGAATTCTCAGCCAATCATGAGAATAGGGTAAAAGCATTCTAGGATGCAAGCTCTGATTGGCTTAGACACCAGCATAAAATAATCTCAGCAAATGAAATTGGCTGAAAAGATGTTTCATTTAAGGACTATGTGCTTAAAGGGCCACTGTGACTCTATATTCAACTCGATATCCTTTTTGAAGAACTACACTTAAAGGGATATGAAAGTTTTGTGGATTAATACATTTGTGCACTCTACAGGCAAAAAACATCTTATGTGTATGCAGCACATCTCGTAAAATATGTTATTTTTATCAATATTTAAAAATCCCTCTAATGATTATTTTGACATCCAATGGGTGTCTGAACAGGCATCTGACCCCCCCCCCCCCCCTCAATCAGAATGCATCAATTTTAACCCACTATTTACCTGCTGTTCCTTTGCTCAGCCAATCTCGTTGCAGCTTCCTTTCAGCAGCAATACATAGCACAAATCAGTGATACACTACATATCCCAGGTTGCTTTGAACCACAAACAGGAACCAAGAGTTAATTCAAAAGTTTCTTCTAATCTGATTGGCCCAAACAAATCATTTTAGATTTGATGCTAATTTAGCCCGGGTTGAAGAGTGTTAATCCTAATTTGCAACTGTCAGAAATTACAAGACTACAATTTCTCCTCTATCAGATGCATTCATAATCCAGCAAATTTACATATCCTTTAACAGAGGCAGCATGATTTTTGGATGTCAAAAAATAATAACACCTCTAATTTAATAACTTTTACATATAATTATGCTGCAGTGGAAACTACCATTTTGAATTCTGCTGATGCATTTTTTGAGGTAGGAGGAGACTTTGAAAAGAGTGGAAGATTACATATGCATAATGGGAATAAGGTAGCTAAAACTGCCAGTGCTTTCAACTAATGGAATGTTCAATTATTTAAATGACCCTTCTGAGAAAATAACAAGTAGAATCAGTTATGAGAAAAAATAGAACCCCAAGCAGAGACTAATGATATATTTATATAATTTGATTTATTTTCTTTTTACATTTCTGAAAATATTTTATTAGGGGATCATATAGAATAAAAAAGCCCAAATATTGGGGTTTGCTTTCAAAAATGGGACAAGTGAGTTGTGAGCTTTTTTTGATCATAAATACTAGACAATACAGTTAATGTTACAATACATGTATTTTATATTACAGTACATTATATTTTATGTTACACTGTGTTGTATTTTATTTGTAGAAAGTCAGGAATTCATGATAAGCCATTAGCTCCAAGCCCATTAGCTGAGATTAAAGCCACAAAACCTCTTTATTTTGGCTCCAGAGTCTCAGCCTTTTCCTTGAGAGCAAACTGCAGTTGAACATATTAGTACATAAATAATTTATGACAAAGCTTTAAAATTTAAATCAGGAGAACAGGTCTGGGGGGGGGGGGGGCAGAGAGAGTGCGGGGGGGGGCGGGAGGGGGAGGGGGTGGTGTCTGTGCAAACAGTTATTTTAAGCCATTGAGTCAGAAGCAGAAATGACTTTTATGGAGAAACAAAACTAAAAAGGAGAAAAAATGGAAATCAATTATCCAAATTGCTTCTTCATTTCACATTCACAGCTCAGCCCTCGGGGGTCAGTCCCATTAAGCACCAAATATAATCTGAGGGTTTCGACCTTGTGGTGGTCCGAGCACTCAGCGAAGGAGCTGTCAGAGCTGGGAGTCTGTAGATAGTGTTGTATTAATCTATGGAGATGGGCTCTGTAGATAGTGCTGTATTAACTCTATGAAGCTCAGGAGTCTGTAGATAGTGCTGTATTAACCCCGTGTAGCTCAGGAGTCTGTAGATAGTGCTGTATTAACCCTGTGTAGCTCAGGAGTCTGTAGATAGTGCTGTATTAACCATATGGAGCTCTGGAGTCTGTAGATAGTGCTGTATTAACCATATGGAGCTCAGGAGTCTGTAGATAGTGCAGTATTAACCATATGGAGCTCTGGAGTCTGTAGATAGTGCTGTATTAACCATATGGAGCTCAGGAGTCTGTAGATAGTGCAGTATTAACCATATGGAGCTCAGGAGTCTGTAGATAGTGCTGTATTAACCATATGGAGCTCAGGAGTCTGTAGATAGTGCTGTATTAACCATATGGAGCTCAGGAGTCTGTAGATAGTGCTGTATTAACCATATGGAGCTCTGGAGTCTGTAGATAGTGCTGTATTAACCATATGGAGCTCAGGAGTCTGTAGATAGTGCAGTATTAACCATATGGAGCTCAGGAGTCTGTAGATAGTGCTGTATTAACCATATGGAGCTCAGGAGTCTGTAGATAGTGCTGTATTAACCATATGGAGCTCAGGAGTCTGTAGATAGTGCTGTATTAACCCTGTGTAGCTCAGGAGTCTGTAGATAGTGCTGTATTAACCATATGGAGCTCAGGAGTCTGTAGATAGTGCTGTATTAACCATATGGAGCTCATGAGTCTGTAGATAGTGCTGTATTAACCATATGGAGATCAGGAGTCTGTAGATAGTGCTGTATTAACCATATGGAGATCAGGAGTCTGTAGATAGTGCTGTATTAACCATATGGAGCTCAGGAGTCTGTAGATAGTGCTGTATTAACCATATGGAGCTCAGGAGTCTGTAGATTTTTTTATATGCAGTGGAAGCAACCATTTTTGTTGCTGCTGATCAATTTACTGAGGTGGCGGAGATTTTGAATGCACAAGAAGCTGCTGTCTGCACATTGGAAATGTGGCATCTACAACTGCCAGTGTCTACGATAGGTTGAATGGAAAGCTCATTAGTTTACCTTTATTATAAAGATTAATCAGTTATTTCAAATACCGTAAATCGACCAAAGTGGTCCTTTTTATGTAATATATTGTGATATTGGGTCCACATAACTAAGCATTTCTCACTCACTTGCTCTGCGCTAATCTTTCCATCCATTACCAATGAAGTCATTTGCAAAACACAATGAAATTTATAGATTTTCTTTAAGTGCATTTTTTAACTTGACTATCCCTCTATATATCACCTTGAAACTCTTTTGTATTAGTGATCCCCCCACAATCCACTCAGGCAAACCCCGCTCTGGTAATTTATGAGGTTTTGTGGAGTTGTGTTTGAGAGAGGGGAGTGGAGGGGTGTAAGGGAAGGGTTGGGGTCAATAGACTGAAAGAAAAGGAATGTATATATAGCATTCATCAGGGTCTGCTCCAAGGACATTCATCAGAGTGGATAATGGAGAAATGTACAAACATGTCCGGGTGCTGAAAGGTGACCCGTTGCACCAACCTGTTTTATACTGGGTGCTTTCAGTCCATTGTTTGCTGACTGTCATTGTAGCTTTAAATTCATTTTCCTGCTGATTGGTGGACCTTGCATGTTCTTACTGTGTCAAAACACCTGTCAGAGTAATTTAGTACAGATGCCGTGTGCAGATTTGTGCCAATGTGCAAGCTGCTCCATGGTTGGCAGATAAGCACATTCACTGGTCTCTGATATGTTTTATGCCAATAGTCCCTGGGTTTTGCATTTCTGTGGGTTATACCATTATTCAGGGCTTGACAAATCCCAGGTGCCAAGGTGCCACAGCACCTAAAATTCCTACATTGTTTGGTAATTCTACATGTATATCCTGAACAGGGCTTTAGATAATTATTATTGTTGTCCAACTCTTCTTGACCCTATGGATCGCAGCATGCCTGACACAATAGTTTTTTGTCTGGTTGTACTCATCCATAAGTTTTTTTTGGCAAATATACTGGAGTGGGTGCCAGCTCCTTCTCCAGTGGGTCACAATATGTCTGAGCTCTCTGCTGTGACATGCCCATCTTGGGTTACCCTACATGGTATAACTCACAACACAAGCCCTTTCAGCACAACAAGTTAGGGATCCAGAAAGAGCTTTAGATATTAAACCTTATTTATTTTACAAATAGAATTTCATGGTGGTTACAGTCAGGGTAAAGGTTATGTTTTATTGGTACAAGTTATATTACAAAGATAAGATAGTTATAAGACACACAGCTGGGCAGGCTCCTCATAGAACATAATAGGGAGCTGCTAATGTGATTCAAACTCCAAGCAAGAAAGCAGTACTTAAGAGCTTATTAATCAAATAATTCACATTATACACAAAAGTCTTTAATGAATAAAGCAAATAGTCCTTGTATGGATCTGCCCTCTGCAGAGTATGCAGACACAGACTCTGAAAGGAGGGATGTGCAGTGTAGTGTCCTAGCCTATCAAGGACCACAATACAGAATGTTCTGGCAGATGATCACTGATTGGTTACTTACAGACACTGCACAGTCAGTTCTATACAGTCTATGTCTGCATATGCTGCAGAGGGCAGACCCATACAGGGACTCTTTGTTTATTTTATTAAGAAGTGCTCTGTTTTTACTGCCTAAAATCAAAGTCCATAAAATAAATAGATACACAGGGATATTAAATACCTAGTAACATCCCTTTAACTGTACTTAGGTGAGACCTTTGACACACCCACCTGCCGGCTGTGACTGGTCTGCACCCTCTAAAGATATTGGTCACTTCTATGATTTACTGAGGAGCGATGGACCCAGACAGTTATACATGAAGCAGATATTGAGTTTACAAGCCAGAAAATATCAGTGCTTATCATCGCCACTTGTTCCGTCATGCTTGTCCCGCTGTATAAGCTCTTGTTGGCTCTAATAGAAGGTGCCCACATTTCTCCGCTTGTCGCATGGAGTTTCCACCCTTCCTTATGACATGGAGGGTACAGAGCCTGGCTGCCCGTCCACATTACACCATCCTGCCCTAATTGTGACTTTACAGGAGATGCAGTCAGACAGATGGCAAGAGATCATCTCATTTGTGTTTTTCTTTTTTAGCCGGACGCTCCAGACGGGAGCCAGGAGAGCCAGAATACGGCGATGACTTCAGGCCATGGCACCACAGAGCCCACCAGAGCAGGGAACCCTCAGAGCTTAGTGTCACCAGCCGTAGTGTCCTCTGGAACCTCAGCCGCAGCCTCCTTCTTTATCAGGTAACTGCACCACGGGTGGTTATGACACTTATACTATGGGTGGCCAGGACACTTATACAACGGATGGCTATAACACCTATACAACGGATGTCAATGACACCTATACCATGGATGTCAATGACACCTATACCAGGGATGGTTAAGAAACTTATTCCACAGGTGGCCATGACACTTTTACCATGGGTGACCATGACACTTATAACACAGGTGGCCATGACACTTAGACAAGGAATGGCTAAGGCACTTATACCATGGATGGCCATGACACCTATAGCGCAGGTGGCAATGACACATATACCATGGGTGGCCATGACACTTATACCTTAGTGGCCATGACACCTATTCCAAGGATGGCTATGGCACTTATACCACATGTGGCCGTGACACTTATACCACGGAAAGCCATGACCCCTTTACCATGGATGGCCATGAGACCTATACCATGGGTGGCTATGACACTTATACCACAGGTAGCCATGATACTTATACCACTAATGGCCATGACATTTATAGTCCTCTATCCAAAACATGCACGAATATTGCAACAAGTACACATAAAAGTAAATGTATCTGAGACTGGATGCCATTAAAGTGTTAAATAATTGAGCTTGAAAGTAGGGGTTTTAAGCTTAAATCAATCCCAGTTGTGCGTGCTTTTCATCTTGCACTCAGTTATTAATAAATCAGAAACATTTTAATAGAAGGAAAGTAAAATCCTGCATGGTGTAAAAACAAAACATATATGGAAAGACTTCATGATCTGAATATGTACTGTATTGTACTGCATTATAATATATAAAGATGCCATTCTAATGAAATTGTTCTTAAAAATATTATTCTCTTGGAAAAAAAAAGTATTTTGTATGCAGATTTTGTGAATCGCCCTCGCAATTGTGACACGGACATGGGAAGCTCAGATAGATTAATAGGATCGGATTCCATTCTGTGTTTAAACATCTCATTATTTGCTAATGAATTATAATGTTATACATAATCTCCAGGTCACCGTCTCGCTGTTAGGTATGTGGTCATTATGCTGACTATAAAACAGTCAATAATTGAGTTTACTTATGGAGGAGGCCTCTTATCAGCTGTAGGCGCAGAGGCACAGCTTGGATACAGCCGTATACTGATTGTGTTGTGACTGAGCATCTCATTAAGGTGTTTGAGCAATATGTCCTCCGATATATATATATGCAGCCATGCTAACACACGTCTAAATGGCTAATACGTGCTGCGCAGAGCATCCCAGGCGGCAATTAGCGCCAATAAATTGAGGTTGTGTCTTTGAATTAGAGGCCAAATTCTCCCTCCCGATCAATGTGTTCATGAAAATCCATCATATAAAAACTCTGTAATTTGGGAATGTATTTATAGATTAGATTTTTAAGGACCGCATTTCTCTTTCTAGAGAGTAAAAAAAACACAGCCCCTATATTTTTACATTTTATATCTAATTTTCTTTTATGAACTACTACTATTTGAGGTGACATGAGAGACCCCATCTAATAATAATTTATCAGTATTTCCCAAGAATCCTTTCCACTTTGCAAGATGCGAGACCCCCTAAGTTATTAGTAAGTACTGATAGGGCCAGTCTGTTTAGGGACCCTGAGGGCTGTATTGTGTACACGTTTGAATATTGTATAGTATTTGTGACATACAGTGACAAGTCAAGACACCATGTTTATTTCTGATCTTTATCCCTTAAATTAATCAAATCAGTCTTTTTTAAATAATTTTCGTACATTCAGATTCAATCTCTTGCTGACATAAGCAGAGTAACAGGTCCCTCGTCTCCTGACCTTGGGATGTAACCATAGAAAACGAAGTTATAAAAAAACATTGATTTAACATATATATTCGTTGGTGCCATTAAAATGATGCTGTAATCCTTTTCTCTATAAAGATGGCAAACACAGGAACCTGTAGACTAAAGCTAAAATATTGTATACTGGTTCATATACATATCCCTGTCCTGGTCAGTTCTCCTTTACAGTAAGAATCTCATCTTGGTGTTTCAGCCATTCATAGTTAGCATGCCACAAAGCTTATTTTATTCACAACCTGGATAAGTAATATCTCTCATTTGTAGTGGGAAATTATTTGGGGGTGGAGCTAGCACCTGGTTTGATTGTTTGGAAGTTTTAGGAAGAGTTTATCATATCTTAAAATAAAAATTATTTTAGTACACTAGTCCATGGCCGGATTAACCATTAGGCCAAGTAGGCAGCCACCTAAAGGCGCTTCCCTGTAAGAGGCACCACTTTTAAAATAAATAAATGGTTCCTGGCTTACAAAAAGTAGAATACTGCAGTTCATTCTAGGGTTAACAACCTAGAACAAGAAGGAACTTACAGGAAAAGGAACCTAAATGCACAGAAAATGCAAAGATGGGTCCGTGCATACCTTGTGTACTCACTTGCAGGGGCTCCTCCACTTCACTGCCTAGGTGCTCCAAAAAGGTGGATCTGTCCCTGCACTAGTCCCTTTGTTTTTAGGATATTTTGCTTAATCTATGAATATCAACATATATTTTTTATTTTAAATCCCTTTCCTCTGCTGCTTCTAATCTTCGTTTCATTATTTGTGTATGAATAATAACTCACTACATGCTTAACTGGGCTGACCAATCAGAGCAGCTCTGTTGGGAGTGTATCAGTTATTGTAACAGTTGTATCAATTATTGTAACAGTTTCCTTTTTGATCACAGAACCTGAGTGTCTCCAACTATGTCTCCAGGATGTTATTGTTTTTTTTCAATTTTCAAGTTTGTTTAGTTAGGTGTTCCTGGTAAACCCTAATTCACAAATAGCATTGTGGAAAAATATAACCTATGCAAAACCGCATATTTTTATTAAAAGCAGAAATTAAGTAAAATTGCGATATTTAGTGGTAAATTTGTGTGGATTGGCAGTGAAAAATAAGTAGTTTCTATTAATTTGTAGAATATTCTTATAGGTGGATCTTGAATCCCTTTGTTTGTCTGCAGGAAGACTATTCCACTTATCCACTACTCTCTGTGTAGGGCAGCCCATACAATGCTGAATGGCCTCTCTATTAGAACTAGACATAGACTCAGTGCAATCATCTCCAACACAATCTGTAATTATGGACCTGACAAAGGGGTTTCTTGCAGCCCAGAGCTCACTTTAGATAACTGCTCATCAGACAAAGCAAGAGCCTGTACGGATGAACAATAATAATAATAATAATGGCAGCTATCAGGATATCAGACACCTGGGACCAGACATCAACATCCACCTTTTCTACAGAAATTCAAAATTCTGGCAAATCTCCCACAATCTCTGGATGGGCAGATGTTTATTTTTTAATCCAATCCAAAAAAATCAAAAACCTGGAGGAGATAGTTCCTAATTCCTTATAAGTCTCTCTTTTTATCTTCCTTTCATTAAAACCAAATGTAAATGGTCATATTTGTTGAGGGTATTGGCTGTAGGCTGTAGGCTGGTCATATATTGGAAAACAACAGAGCAGAGCTTCCAGACATGGTATTTTTGAAATTATAGGTAATAACCAGTACACTGTCAAGTCATTGTTATAATAAATCACATTTACCCACAGTAAACTTACACTGAAGTTTCCTATTTTACCTACCAATCATCCTTTCGGATCCACCCACCAAGGACTGCCTGGTTTCTCTTGATAATAGCAGATCATTCACAACAATATGCAAATAGCCCTTATGGATAAGTCTCCCTAAGGGTGATGGGTGGCTCCAGACGTGGACTCCTTGCTCACTGTGCCTTAGGAAGTTTAGCTGACAAGGCCCAATGAAGGCCGTACATCTGGGGTTTGCTGTTTCTCCTTTCTCAGAGTCGGTTATCATATCCATAAAGCTAACCTATTAAGGTTAGATCGTTCTCTGATTGAGCACCTCTGACTTTGTTGTTTTGTTTTTTGTTGAATTAGCAGATCATTGCCAATAATTGTAGATTGCGTCTAGGACTCTGAATGTATTGCACTCAGATTAAGCCATGAGCAAAACAAAAGTCTGGGCATGCTCAGACCACAGAGAGAAATGTATGTAATATGAGTAGTCACTAGGGTCTGAGCATGCCCAGCCTTTTGTTTTGCACACAACTTACACTTATCTGACATTTGTGTCTTTAATAACAGTATATTAATTCCATGATATATCCTCCAGCTCCTTTTCTTATTTCAGCTCCTGCTCCGGGGGTCCCTGTTGGGTTTGGCTGCAGCTGCTACACTTTACATTCCACGACTTAGGGTGATAATTGGCTGATTTTGCCTCACAATTAGCAGAGTTTGGCCATTTTGCAGCTGTTTCTTTTAACATTTTTGAGCCACATGATACAGAAATATCATTGAAGATTTTCACCAGTTACCCAAATTATTTGTGATATTCCTTCAAGTCTCTTTAATTGGCAGCAGTGAACAGTGCTGTGGGCAGGGGGTGGATAGATGGGCACATAGAAGGGTAGACAGATAGATAAACATCCAGGAAGAGATAAGACTGACCTGAACATCCCAGGTATTTGAGGTATAGTTGGTGAGAAGCACAGAATATTCCAGCCATATGTAGAAAAGATGTGGAGCTCACTGTGATAGGGCTGGCATGTGCCAAGCAGATGGTGCGTGATCAGATGGAGCAGATTGATCTTTCTTATGTGATGTGGTGGCTGTTTGTTTATTTTTTTTACTTCCATTGCTCCGAAGTCCCATATTTACGGTGTGATATTTTGAAGAACTAGACTTAAAGTTGGGTAAAGAGTGAGATTTGAAAGTGAAAAAATATAAAAATACAAACTTTAAATGACTTATCACAATGGGTACATAATGGGTACATATTGCTTTGTTTGTTCAGCTGGTTTGTCTTCTGGGAGGGGCAATGGGTGCAGATACATTTCTAAAGAATGTGAATATACAATAGCAGCAAGTAAAGAAATCTAAGCAGGCCTGGGATAAGCATATGACCATCCTGAGGATTATTTAAGCCAAGCATAAATAGATAGACTGGTCTTTTGGTTGTTATCTGCCATATTTGTCATATCTGTGTTTCTTTGTAACCTTGCCTAGGCTAATTTTTCAAATTGTCTGATTAATTAATGAGACCCCCAACAATATCATGAATTACTGCACATTGAGCTGTATTTATAGACCACAGACCACATTACAGAGGAGGAAGTAAAAGATGCCCCAGCAGAGCGTGCAATGAACATTTATCTGTACAGGCTCAGAACATTATCTCAGGATGAATGGATAATGAAAACTTTTGAAATTCTGTAACTATATCACATTTTATATATATATATATATATATATATATATATATATATATATATATATATATATATATATATATATATATATATATATATATTTCCAATTAATGGAGCAGAATAAACTGATGTAGATGTTCAGCTGCTCTGTGGGCTTTTCCTTATAAGCCAATGAGCAGTGATATAGCTGTAGGAGTCATACCTGTCAGTCAATGAGATCTACAGTTCCCCAACTCTGTATACAGAGATACATTTACTGCTAATTTTAATGGACTCTAAACTGATTTTTCAATGTTTTTCTTTCCTGCAACAAAATAGCTTTTGTAATGTTTAAAACAGGTAATTATTGCTCTGGTGGGCAATATGGGGATCGGAGGCCTCATGTGGCTCTCAGACACTTAACATTAATGGAGGGAGGGTTGGAGGGGGAGAAAAGAGGGAGAGGTCTTGTGATATTGTTAGATAATTTGATCTGATTGAAACTGACACCACTCCTCTTCCTTCTCAAAGACTCAGAAGCAGACAGCTTGCATCTAGATGTGCAACCACAGCTCTCTAGAAATGTCTCTCTTACATACACCACTTCCACCAATGTATCATGGATACCTCTAGGGTCCAGTAGAGTTAATAATTGAGTACTAGCTGTATGACTTTTTCATGTTTAATCTTGCCCTTACACTCAAGGTATAAAAGCATATATGTTTTCCTAAAAAAATATCAATTATTACAAAAATAATGCCTAAAGAATCTGTTAACAAATCCAGTCTAGCCTAAAGAGCTGGCCTATGACGTAGATCAGTGGCTCTTAACCTGGGGACATGCTGAGTATCCTCCAATGCCCATGTGGACCAGCCTTGAGATCCAGGGTGATACTACATGGGACACCATCATTTCTTATTTTGTTTTGCACGAATATGGGTGCATTTTAACCCCTGCATAGCGCTGCAGTATATGTTGTCTCTTTACAGATAAAGGATAATAATAATAATAATAACAATACATCTGAAGGTGTTCCTGATGGTAGTGCTATATATAACATGTTGGTCCTTCCTCATCTCTTTTGTCCCCGGAACGTATCTGCTGTTCAACGTTGAGTGATCTAAAGTCAGTTCCATGTTGGGAATCTTCTAGTCACTTTTCCCAGCTCTCGCAGTCTTATCACATTGAGTCCTTCAACCGTGTCCGCCATGTTGTTCCAATTGCCTTCCCTGGCAATATGAAATGGTTAATTATGCGACCATAATGAAAGATGTCATAATTTGCTTTTGATTCCTATGACTGGAGAGCAGATCCTGAGACTTGAGGGTCCCTGGCTGGCTGCTGGGGAATGCCTGACTGGCTGGGTAAATAAACAATCAGTGGGAGCCATCAGCCGGGGCTGGATGATTAATGTGAGACACAGAGCAAGCTTGTTTCAAATGATTAATTATCTGCTGTACACAGAGACACATAACAAAAGATCAGACTAAAATAATATACGTTAGACATGGTAACTGTATCTATAGAGCCGAGCCTGGGATTTTTAGAATTCTTTATTAAAAAAAAAGTATGATATCATACATCTGTCTGTCTGTGTTTATCTCTGTCTGTATATCTATCCAATTCTATCTGTATGTCTCTATACATTATGTATGTCTGTCATATTTGGCTGCCTCTCCATATGCCTTTAAATCTGTATACTTTCTATTGTCTATCTATCTATTTGTCTGTCTTTGGGGTACACTCACCATCCATCACAATGACCATGAAGTGTTGGGATGGTAATTTTACCAACAGAAAGTTCTAAGATTTTGTGTCCCAAGACGTCTCCATGACTTTGAAAGACTTGAAAAACTGTTCTTTAAGTAACTGCTTCCTAAAATGAAAATGCCAATCTTGTTTAATTACAGACAATGATTGAACTCCATGGGAGTCACCAGGGGGTTATTCCTGGGAAATCCGTCTATTTATTGTCTGCATAGACACAATAAGTGGAACTGAAGCACAATAAGCTCTTTCCTTGGCTTGTGCTGTAATATAGAGTTGTATCCGAATATGGGGGGGCGACCAGGCTCTCCAATGAAGGGGATTACAGTATCCTGTATATATAATATGTCTGATAACAATCTCACCATCACTTGCTATAATATATAGAAACTAACAAGAAGGGTCAGAAGTGAATTTGTATAATCCTTTATTTGTAATAGGGTCATTTAAAGGGAAATGGAACATAACTTTTTTCATGCATTTAAAAGAAAATGTATTACGCATTAAAAAAAAATCACCACAAAAGATATTAAGTAAAAGTTGTTAAAACCAATAGTAACTGACCCGATTATACGATAGTAATTCTCCTATATTATAATATGTAGATCTCAATGATACATATGACTCATACAATTATATTCTTACTGGCCCACAAGCCTTCCAGTGCAGGTAAAGATTTGACTCTCTTTATTCTGCTGTGAGACCTTCGTTTGCAAGGCACAAAATAAAAGAAAATACAGAGCCCAGGCATGTCTAAATAAAACAAAAACATTTTTTGTATCAAAATTGTCTCATGAAAAATTCTCTTACTTTAACTATGCCATATGAAAGTGTTAGTGTAATCTCTTTATATCCATAAACTTCTACTTTATTGCCACCAATTTGATTGTAAAGTAGCTAAATGTAATGAATTTAAAAGGCTCTTATACATTGTATGATGGGTGTTTGAATGTAAACTAGCTACATATAAGGCCTACTAATACTAGATAAACAATTCACTAGTCACCTTTTTTAATTTATTTCTGTGTTGATTTGATGTTGTGTTGAATTTTGTTAAATAAGTATTTATCTATTATACATAAATAACTTTTTCATTAGACATAAACTCTATTTTTATGTCTGATAAGAATGGAGCTCTGACGTCCCTCCAGTGTCTCCCTCACTTTCCAGTGATTGTGTTTTCTATTATCATCATTGTCATTGCTGCCAGTGGAGCTGTCTCGGACGAGAGACCGTCCTCTGTCACTTTATATCAGGGCCCTGGGATGTGCTATATGTTAGTTTTATCTCTGGCTCTGACACAGAGCCGCAAGGAGAGAAATCTCCAGGGCATCTTAAAAGACATCTTCCATTAATGTGGAGAAGACTTAAATAAAAGGCAGTCGGTAGATCTTAAAAGCAAACAGGGAATAAAATAAAAGTCCTTTGTGTTGCACTATTAATTGGAAAAGGAGACTCACCGAAGTTTATGAACTGTCACTAAAATGTACATAAATTGTCCCAAACTGTGGTCTGTCTGGAAATTGTTTTTAACTAAGTGGAGGGAATTAAAGTTGCAGGTCTACTTGACCTCAGGAGCAGGTGTCTTCCTGTCCCTTTTAACCCCACTGTTACTTTGTTATCATGCAGTTAAAGGGCCATCACATAATGGAAAAACAAATATATGTTGGAAAACTTTGACTAAGAGCATAATTAAAAAGGAAAATGTCACACAACTAGGTTTTCATTAGGAAGTAACAACTCACTGACGAGGCCCACGGAGGCCGAAACGTGTCTGGGGTTTGAGGTTTCTCGTGTACAGCGTAGAATTGCCTGGTATTTCTGGGCTGGACCACTCTAGTGAGTGAGACCAGACTGATACACTAGAGGATATTTCTCCCTGTGACGTGCACAGGTGAGCTAAAAGAGGTTGCTCTCAGTGGGTTATCATGTCCATAGAACTAACCTATTAAGGTTAGTTCATTCTCTGAGGACCACCTCTGACTTTGTTGCTAAGTTTTAATTAGAAAACAAAATATTAATGCCTCTGCAGGACCCCAGAGGAATCCATGATACATTGGTGGAAGTTGTGTATGTGAGGGGGGCATATATAATTCTGGAGGGCTGTGTTTGCATCAATCGATGTAACATCCAGTGTCTGCGGTGTGGTGTCAACTTCAATCTTATCCTATGATTAAGCGATGACTCTGGACTTCTGCCTGTTCTCTCTTCCCCCACCTCTCTCTCCATAGATAACTACACCCACCCACCCACCACCCCATTATGCGGCTCTCAAGAACTGATGTAACAATCAAAATAGATTCCTGCACTCATAAACAGGGTCTTCAAACATTCAGGTTTAACACATTTCAGGTCATTTCTTTTAGATATTACAGAGAAAAAAACTTGTTGTGGCCCTTTAATCTCAAGATATACTATGTACGGTCTGGTGTTTGACAGAGCAATGGCCTCTGGTCACTTAGTAGTTAATAATTTCAGATTTCATTTCCCCAGCCATATATTCCCAGTTCCTCCGGTTCCAGTGCAGTGTTCAGAGCCTCAGTATATTTAGTGCACAAATTAATTGCTTTCATAGAACAGACACTCACAAGACTCATAAAAGTGAATGGAGATCATTAGAGCAGATATAAAGCATCCAATATCGCAGGACCCTCTGTATCATGAGCTCTGGTTTATTGCCCTGAAATCGGAAACCTTTTACTGCTCCTCTGATATCACTTTACCCTAAAGTTTTATCACCCCCTATAATGATTAGTAAAACATCAGCAGCATTGTTAGGTTTATTATGTGATTGTGTTTATTGTTACAATTAGCTGCATACATTTGTACACAAAGCACAATCTTATTGTGTATATAACACACAATTAAATATAAATACACACACATATACATGTTACTTATCTGGACCTAATTTATGTGCATTCTCATCTCTGCATTATTTCAGATTATTTATAATACAAAAGCTAGATAAGGAAACTCAGCTACTTGATTTATGTTCACTTGATAAGACTTTACTCCAGATATTGGTATTTTACAGATACATTAGAATGGACAGTTTCCTCTTTTAGTGAAAGTTTTTCATTTTTCAGGCAAACCCTATAATACTGGAACGGCCCTTCCTTAAAGGGCCACTGCAGTCCTGTATTTAAAATATACTCATTTGAAGAACTACACTCAAAATTATTGAATTATTTTAGAATGTAAAAAAAATGATAAACACTCTACTTTATTAACTTTTAAATGCAATAATGCTGCTGTGGAATCTGCCATTTTGGTTTCTGATGATCGACTTCCTGATGTGAGGGAGGCTTTTAAATGCACAGGTAGCTTCTATGTGCACAATTGGATAGATGAGTCTAAAACGGGCAGTGTTTTGGAGTAATTTTACAATGACAAGCTTTCCTGAAAAATTAACAGACAGAAACTGGATTCCTGCAATAAAGAATAATTGAATATAAAAAAGGAGAATACAAAGTTTGTTTTTATTTATTCATTCTGCTATCTAAACATGTTTGTAGTTCCTCAAAAGATTGTATTGAAAAGTCAGGGCACAGTTGTATAGATAGTATTTGTCAATGTCTCTTTAAGCCGGGGCCATGAGGGATATGGTGCAGTCGCCCACTTGGGGCTATCATTTTATTTTTAGCAGATAGTAGTTTTTCAGATTTCCAGTAATGATGGAAGAGCTTATTAATAACTGCTGATTAAAGCCGTATTTCCTCATTTTCCTTGTGTTTTATCACTAATCCTCCCTAATTATCTGACATTACACGCAAGGTCATGGAGCTGAGTTTAGATTTTAATGAGAGACTTTAAAGGAAATGCTGTTATGAATTCTTAACCCATTTCTAGACTTTTAATATGTTTTCATTTCTATATAATTATTGGCTCAGTGTCGTACAAGTGAGTGAGCACTTTATTCACACCATCGCCATAGTCCTGGCTCTATTTTACATCTTCTTATGAGAATGCTATAACTAGAGTTAAATGATAAAGGCCACCTTGGATTAATTCGTATTTTGCAAACTAACCTCCTTGGATTATATAGTACGGTAACGCTGGAAATCTCCTTCTGGATCTCTAACTTGTTGTGGTGAAGGTGCTTGTGTACCTCAATGAAGCTGTGAGCAATACCATGTAGGGTCACACAAGATGGACAGATCATAGCAGAGAGGTCAGACAAATAATGGTCCACTGGAGAAGGAACCTTTGCTGTGAAAACTATATGGATGAGCACAACCGGAAACACAGACGATATGCCTGGCATGCTGTGTCCATATGGTCACCAAGAGTCGGACATGACGAAAGAACTGAACAACAACAAGTCCAGAAATGCTCTGCAGGACAAGTTTAATTTCTGGGAGAGGACAAAGACATTTGATCAAATGTAAAAAAACACTCACAGAATTAATAGCACTTTTTTTAGACAAAATGTATTACAAAGTTGTTTTACATATTGTAGACTACATCATACTATAGTCCAGGGGTAGTCAATAGGAGGACCTGGGACTGAATCTGGAACGTTGGTCTCTATCTTCCAGACCTCAGCTGCTTCACTGTATTTACTATTTCTCTCCTGAAGTCTTAAAATGTAATCCATCAGTTTCTAACAGATTTGTAGCCCAATTTTGTCTATATATATGTCCACGCTCATATATATATATATGGATATGTCCACTCTCCTATATATACTGTATGTCCACTCTCATATACCTCCCTTATCATTATATTCTCCCAACCTTGCCATAACTAAACCTCAGGATACATATAACAGCACAATTCTTCCTTCCTCCAACAATGCTGCACCATTGACTTCTATATGTGACTGTGATTCGGCCTTTGGCTCAGAGACATCTTGGTATTCCACCAATCCTTTTTTCACAGTTGTCTATTCAGCTGGGCCCTGACCCCCATTAGGGAGTTTTAATATGTAGATCTTGACCCAATTGGAGCTGTTGAAATGTGTTAAGTCATTAGATCCAAAGCATATCATGAGGGGTACATAGTGCAGTGATTCTCACACCCAGGGAAACTCAGACAGGTGAGTATTTAGAGATAGCCTTGTTACAATATAGGTGATGCAGTTATGTCATCAAACACTTATGAAGCCTCTAATAGCTCCATCTGTATTCAGACTGGATTACCTGTAAATATGGCGGCCATGAGCTTCCCAAAAGGCTGGCTTGGAGACGTCTAACAGAGCATCCTCAGTATATATTGTAACAGATAGCGATAAATATTCAGAATCTTCAATACAGATTTTACAGTGTATGATAATGTAGGACAATATAAGTAATACATTACTATATAGACAACCTGTATGTATAGGATACACTTCATAACATCACATGTAAAGTAATGTTTGTTGACTTTTTTTATTGTGATCATTGAGAGTCTACATTTTAATTGGTTAATTGAAAATAAACTATGGAGTCCAAGTTATAAGTGTTAATATCCTTTATGAATGCGGCTGGCCTATTGCAAAATAATAGACACGGGGGTATAGTTGTGATCTAAGGATACATGAAGTATTTGCTCTTATGAGAGTTTATCTAGGAACTGATTGAGGGAGGTAGTTGAGGTGATTACTTGATATGATGGCAGAATAAATAAGAACCTGGAGCTCTCATATTGAAAGAAGAGAGTTTAAATCATTATAAAAGTGTTTAGCATATGCACTACAACCACAAGGGTTAAATAATCCCTCTCCAAACTGTTTTTGCAAAGTTGTCAACCCTTCTGCCACATTGGTCTGTGTTGCACCAGCTGAGTCATGGGGTTCTATGGGGAAATCATCTTGTCCTGCTTGACTGGTATTTTGCAATTGACGCTTCCAAACTTCTTAGTGCAAGGTCTTGACAGTACTGCAATGCTGTATTTCTGAAAATTGTCCTAACCTTAAGAATATTTTCCATACAAACAAAATGCTGTAGTAATGGTTAATGTTATACTTTTATTGTATTTAGGACACATATGTGAGTTCTGTGCACCTTTTAAAGGAGATAAACATGAGTGGAAGCTATATATAAAAAAATGAAAACAAATAGCAAAACAAGCCTTTTCTGTGTTAAATAAGGACATCTGTCAGGGAACAGAACAACACGACTCATTTCAATGCACGTTGTACGGCTTTCGTGAGCGATGACAACATTACCCTAAATCGCCTGGTACAGCTCATACAAAATGACAGTCTGACCTTTTTTTGTGTGTTGCATGGCAAGATTGTTCTATTATGCTTCCTAGATAATCATTTTAATTCTAACTGGATCATTATTGGCCAAATTCAATTACCAGAGACTATTAAAATATGCTTCCTATTTAAGAAACATGTCTAATCCATTAGGGAAAGATAAGGAAATTGAATTTAAAGCATATTGTTGTTTGAAATGTAAAAAAGATACAATTCAGCTAAAATTATGAACTCTTGATTTGTAATGTAACTAGACACTAGAAATACATATTAATATTACACAGTAATTCCACAGATAAGCACTAATGTGTTTATGGAAATTACAGCTCTATATATTTAATGTAGATTGTATTTTATATTTGCAAGTTATATTAGATTAAACAATATAGATTTAAATTGATTCAATGTGAGTTTAGGCAGCAGTGTCTGGAGATCTGGACCCAGCTGAAGATTATCTTACAAGATGAGCCTGTATTGAATAGTCCGCATATAGCCCCCTATGCACAGGCTTTATGAAGATGGGGAGGGGGCTCTGACACGTCAGTACAAGCATTTGTATTATTCTTAGTCTGTCTCTCTCCACCTCATGGTTTCGATCTTCAGTATCCTTTATGTTTTATTAGTTTCTCTCTCTTTCTTTATGGTTCTCTCTTTCTCTTTACTCCCCACTCATTTTATTTCTCTGCCTCTTGTTCTCTCTTTTTCATTCTCAGTATTTACCACACTCTCACTATCATTCTGTATTTTGCTTTTGTCTGTTCTCTCCCCATCTCATCCTACATGTCATTCTCATTCTACACTCCCTTTATCTCTTCCTACTGTCTCTTCTGTTTTCTCTATCTTTCTCTCTCACTTTAAGTTTCTCTCTTGCACTCTCTCTTGCCCCCCAAACTCTTGTTCTCTTCCTTCATCCCCTTTCGCTCCCTCTCTTTCTCTCTCTCTTCCCCTCTCTCTATCCTCTCTCTCCTCCCCAGTACATTTCATACCTGGTCCATGACACTCAATATTCTCCTCATAAACTTCCTATTTTCTTCCTTTCCAGTCCTCTTCATTGATGACCTAAACTAGAACAGAGTCTATAGGTAACCTTGCATTAACTCAGGGCTAATCCTCTTGGCTGGTTCATGTAACCTAAGATTATATGTAAAACCTTGGACCACATCTACTAAAGAGGGGCCTATGTACTGGTCTGGCCTTATGTAATCACTAGATCCACAAACTAAATAGATTATTGACAAAGTGGGATAGCTGTTGACCTGATACAATTTTTACATATGGTGTCTGATTCCTTCCATCATCGTCTTGATATTGTGTTGACAGATTGAACCACCCTGGGCCATCAGAATGGACTGTGGCAGCTCTCTGTCAACAAATGGCTAAAACGCACCAAGATGTTGATGTTATGAGTGGCGCCCAATGTGGGAAACGTGAATGTAAACATAGTCTCCAATGTGCTCACACGTCATTTCTTGTTTGTGTTTAGTCTTCCCATATAATCCGAGCTTGCTATGCAATCAGTGGATGAAAGAAAGTATGTAGGTTCAGGTCATATAGTTGTCTTTCCTTATAAGAGGGTTGTTTATCTTATTGTTACTATGTATCAGAACTTCAGAATTTATTGCTAAATAAGAAATATAATAGTAAGAATGTATATTATGTAAACACTCCATTATGTGAAGAGAATGTAGTGTCACCTAATACACTAAGGGCCTCATTCAACTGCAATCCCGCAATTTACCGTACACAGAGGAGATATGATTACCTTATATAAATACATCCAGGGTCAGTATAAAGATTTGTCGGGGGAGCTTTTTGTGCTAAGAGGTTTTCAACTGACAAGAGGACATCCCATGAGGTTAGAAGTAAAAAGATTCCACCTTAAAGAAAGAAAAGGGTTCTTCACAGTAAGGGTGGTTAATCTGTGGAATTCTCTACCAGAGGAGGTGGTGACAGCGGATTCGATAGATAACTTTAAAAGGGGACTAGATTTATTACTAATTAAAAAGGGAATTCAGGGTTATCATGGATAATTAGAGAGGCAGTATTGATCCAGGGAGAAGTCCGGTCGCCGGTGTCTGGGATCAGGAGGGAATTGATTTTTTTTTTATATACAACTAATTAATTAATAGTTAATCCGCATATTGCAGATCAGAGGAGATCTTAAAAGGTTGAATTTGATGGACTGAAAGTCTTTTTTCAACCTTAAATACTATGTAACAGGCCGTATGTCTGCGGGCTTTAACTTTGCTACAATTACAGAGTGATTCAATTGAACAAGCCAGCAAGCTGCGGTTTGAAATCCTAAAATGTAAACCATGCAATCGTATGTAGCATTTCAGAGCGTGAGCCAGATCAATTAAGCAAGGCCGAGTCAGAAACAGCCAATAGAAAATGACACTGTCATCATTACAGCAGTATAAGATGGAGGTTACATGTCAATCAATTAGCGTTTAGAGGTCCGAGATGCGACGGGACTCGCAAAACCACAAAATAAAAATGAATGCCAATACTGTTCTAGTCCATATGGGTGGCCTGATATGTATTAACTCATTGATTTCTGAAACCAATATAACCCAGAAATGAAACATAAAAAACAATCCTACTGCAGATTTGCGAGCTTGAGACTGTTGTGCAATTAATTATTATGTCTATCATCACTTTCCCCATCATTTACAGTGCAGTATTAATTATTTATATGCATTTACAGTGCTACGGACATGTCTTTAACTCCTTTGCAGGTCCCATCTGGTCCCCGTAGGATTTTCTCCTACATTTGCTGTTTACAGGTGTGAAAACATTTGCGGGCTTGCGGAATTGTAGCAATAGAATATCGATTTGTGATTTTAGCGATCGTAACTCTTACTGACGTGAAATATTAAAGGCTTAGATGGGTTGTAAGCTACGGTTGTAACAACAGCAAGGATTTTCAGCCCGTAACCTGTAGATCTTTTGCGGATCATAAAAAGACACCAATTGAATATCAAATTAGTTCATGGGCTACATTATGGACTTCCGTAAGCTACAATTTCTCAATTGAATGAGGCTCTAAGGCCTCTCATGTTAAACCTTCTACACCACCTTATATAGACCCTCATTCAATTGTTCCGATTTTGAGATCCAGGTTTGCAAGTGGAGGTCGCAAGTTATTTTGCTATTTAATTGTCTTCGGTTTGCAGGCTCCGATTGAGTTACGGGCTCTGAGCTGTGATTTATAGCGATCCATTACAATTTGTTAAATCACAAGTTAAGGCCCTCCAAGCCTTTGATCCTTCACGGCCGCAAGACTCCCAAAGACTAAAATCGCAAACCGATATTCAATTGCTGCGATTCCCCATTGCTAACCGCTCTGTCTAGCCCGTAAATGGCAAATATCTAACCACAAGTTAATGGTACCAAGGAGGTCTTGCTAAAGGCTTAATGACAAATCGGAGCATTTTAAAAGCAAATAAAAAAGCAATACTGTACTTTTATTAAGAGTGAAAGTGATGTTAGGTCTTAGAATTAAAAGCACAACATTCTCCAATATTTTATTTCATGTTCAATCTTCGTGTTATATCGATCCTGGCAATCAATGTGAAGTCCTAAGGGCTTCAACCTCCAAGCCCGTAGGACTTTAAAATCCAACCTTTTTCAAAGGTTCAACGGGTTTGGAGGTTTAAGCCCGTAGGAATTAGAAAAATGGAGGTTGGATTTCAAAGTCCTACGGTCTTCACTTACAAGTTACAGGCTTGGAGGTTGGTCATGATGACGATCTCTGTTTCCATTGGATCCCCTAACATGTTCAAACCCGGAAATGCTATGTTCGAAAGTATGGTTTCCGATTTTTGCGAACGGCACCTAACTTGCGGGCCCGGCCAATTGAATAGCATCACAAAAATAGAGCAACAGGAGCCCGCAACTCAATTGGAGGCATTTGGCTGTCTGCGATCAAGTTGCAAGCTCAGAATTGAATGAGGCTCATAGACTGCAAGTCACAGCTAAGAGACCGAGCTGCGGATTCTGATTGGATAAAAACTTTCTAAACACATTTTGAAATATCCAAATGTGCACTCGGATATTTTTTTCACAAAATTATTTATTTGTTTTATCTTGTAAAACACCCTCTATTCATTAAAAGTTCTTTTCGGAGGTTTGATGAATTTTAAAGCTTGTAGCCTTAGGAAAAACTACAGAATATCCCTTGTTTTGGGGTTTGGAACAAAGGAACCTCTGAGCAAAACAACATTCAATATTATTTCTTAGCAGGCAGCAAGTTATTAAAAAGTATTATTCAGTTAACGGAAATCTTTGTAATATTTTGGTTTTATCGGATATATGTCAGTGCTCGGATCACTGGGGGCATCCATTTCCTTATGCCTTATAATAAAATGTGTAACGCTGAGATATTCAAAGTAAAAAGATAAGTTAAAAAAATCTTTTCATATTTGTGAATTGTGTTACAAGCTAAAAATAGCTGCTTCATGAGTGGTTCCTTAAGGGGACTATATCATCCTAAAAACAACTTTATAAGTTATTCTTTAAAAGCATGAAGAACTAGCTATACATTGTGTTATACATTTTTTTCTAAAGTGAAGCAATCCTGAGCAATTCCATGTTGTTGTTGCTACATTTATATGCAAAATGAGTAGTTCACATTTATGAATTGGCTGCTTTGTTGTGTTAATTAAGATTACAGTCTACTTGTCTGTCTCTGTAGTGGCCAAAATAAGACCCTCAATGTTATCTGTCAGTTAGAACCCTCTCCAACCCTTATCAAGCACTCTGAGCCACACACTAGCATACAGGAGCTGCAAACTCATTCTAAATATTGCAGAAAATATGTACTGTAGAGAAAAACTGCTAGCACAATGTTCAAAATGTTGGTGTGATACACAGTGACAGGAAGTGAACAACAGACAGCAATATCTTGCAAGATGTCTGCCCCATCACTTATGATATATAAATTTATGGTTTATAAGAAAAATATATTTTAATATGAAAAACATATTTAGGTGATCATGGAAGAGGAATTTTGGTTGTTATTTTATAGCAGATTTAAATTGAGACTATGCAGAGCAATTAAAGGGTTTTGATTTCTCTCTGTTGGCTGTCCATTTAGCTCCAGACTGCAGAACACTCTCATTTTGGGACGTATGTTTAGACAATATTTAGGATGAGGAGAGAACAATACAAGCAATAGTTAAACCATTCCTGGGCTCTTGTTTCTCCGAGCAGCACAAATTAGTCTGGATTAAAGATAATCTGCCTGTTGAATACTCACAAAGGATCCCAACAGAATGTGATCTAATAGTCAGATACAATGCACCACAAATGACTTTTTTTTCCGTTGAGGCAGAAGATCAGTGGAAGAAACAGGAAATTTGTTTCACATAATCCTCTGCTAAGTGGTAGATACAAAAACAATGAGAATCTCAGGAAAGAATTAGAAGGGCAGAATATAAATTAGATACAGAAGAATATAAACCACTTAGTGGAGGGAAATAAGAACATTTTTGTAGTAGATTACTCTACGCAAGATACTTGTATCAAGAGTAAAAATAATATATTATGGTAACTAATGAAATAAATATGTGTTTGGAAACATTGGGCCTCATTCTATTAGCTACTTGCAAATGCCTTGAACTCATTAATTTGGCTTTGGGTGCTTTTTTTTTTTTATAAATGCTTATACACATTCTATTGACTTAAGAATTCATTAGTGCCAATAAGTAATATTTGCCAAATATGTAGCAATATTAAGAGTGATTTTAAGTGTGTATAAATTTACGACTTGAGCAATTGAATCTTGTGTCTTATTGAGGGCATAACCAATAAGAGAAAAAGGAATAAAATTAGTTTAAATTAGAAAATTGTAAAAGTGTCAATGAGTCTGGTGACCAATGATTATTTGAATAACTCAGCTTGATAATGGGTAAATATTCTTAGAAAATTAGATAAATAAACACAACATTTGCATATTTCACTTTTATATGCATTACATATTTACTGCAGGAGGGCAGGAGTTTTTCATAAATCCTTTATAATACACTGGCAGCTTAAGATGCCACATTCACACTGTGCAAATAGAAGATTGCTGTGCATTCACAGAAAGCTGATCAACAAAAACTGAAATAGTAACTTCTATAGCAACTTAATGACAAATAAAAGGTCATTAACTGAACTGGATTTTTTTTAACATTCTAAACACAATCTTCTTATTTTTAAGTATATTTTAAATGTATGAGTGCAGTGGTGCTTTAAGAGAACTCCCTTTATGTTAATATAGTGAAATGTTTGATTTTTATGCTGTGCAGAACCAGTTTTAATATCTGAGTACAAAAGTGAATTGTTCACAGCTATTAATATGACTGCTCTGCAGCACATTCAGAGCAGGTCCCTGAGGATGTACTTGTGATGCATTTATACATTCCCGATAAAACCTTTATATGAAGCAGAGGTAATAAGGTGAGAGATTCTCTAAGGGAACACAGAGTATATATATATATACACACACATACATATATATATATATACAAAGAGCAATCTTTTCATTTATATCTGTGTCTTGGTCACATCTACTTAACTTCTCTCTGCGGCGCTGCCCGTCTGTCCAGTGAGTGCTTGGGGACGACTTTACGAGATTTCTGCTGTATTGAACCCAGCTGTTTAATAAAGATATCTGAAATAATTGGGTATCTAATTTGGAGAGATTAGGACCACCGAAGACCCCCACTTGCAGTATGATCTGTTAAAGAAGTTAATTTGATAAGGGAAAGATCAAAAATAAATACAGCAATAAAAGGGCCACACATTTCTAGCCTTCATTTCAATAAAATCACAACATTTAAACAATACAAATTAATTGATCTATAGTGTAGAAAAATGATATTAAATATGTGGGATTGTTTTTTTCCTCTGTCCAAATAAATTTTAAGAAAGAAGGAGCAGTGAGCCTTATGGATGTCTGAACTGCCAAATAATTGTTTTATGTAAATCACATAAGAAAGCAATTATCAGAATCGTCATGAGTTTTGGTTTATACATCCTCTTAACTCACTAATAAGATAAAGGTGGATTAAACACGTTATTTAATAATGCTCTTCTCTCTCATTGTACAGAGCGGCGCAGAAACTCAACATGTCCTCGAAACGCAAGAAGTATCACCCGCCACTGCCTCACTCCCGAGAATATTACACATATTCCACCAACTTTAGTGGGATCCTCCACTTGTGTCCACCCCCGACGCCGCCATGTTTAATGAGAGCTGTGTCTAAAATCAAGGACAACCCAGGAATTGGGAAGGTGAGTGTCTCTTTAAACACATTATTTACACTGATCACTAATTAATATATTGCTACATTGCAGACAGTAACTGCACAGATTATTGTGACTGTATATCTTTAATGTCATTAGTGGGACACAGTGGTGATTTTCGCTATATCATCTTGTGAATAATTACATATGACAATGGATAAATTATTTTATTGATTTTCATTTGCAATTATTTTTAATTTTGGAATTTAGTTTTCTTTACTCAGATAATTCGGTATTTCACTTTTTTCTTGTAAACTAATGAGCTTTCCACTAGTCCTATTGAACATACTGATTGCTACCACATTCCAATTGTGCAGATAGAAGCTTCTTCTGCATTCAAGTTCACTTCCCACCTCAGCAAGTTAATCAACAGAAACCAATCTTTAGATTCAACAGTTGCACAGCTGCATATAAAAGTAATACATTAGAAAATGTTTTTGTTATTTTCATGTGAATTTCTTCAAAATACTTTATTTAGACATATGCTTTAAAGTTCTGTCCTGGTAGGCCGCACACAGGCCTGGATTTGAGGATATCCTTTCTGTGCACAGGTGAGTCAGTCAGCATGACTGAAGAAGCAATAGTCTCACCTGGGTGCAGCAGTCCTCAAATCCAGGCCTATGTATGGCCCACCAGAACTGGACGTGGAGACCCCTGCTTTAAAGGGACTCTGTCACCCCAAAATCACTTTTTAAGGTTATTCTTAAAGTGCATGGAACACTGCCTATATGTTATGTTAACTGTTTTTTTCTAAAGTGAATCAGTTATGAAAAATTCCATGTTGCTGCTGCTGTATATGCAAATGATTAGTTTGTGCATATTAATTAGCCACAATGATATGCTATTTAGTGTTAGTCTGTTTGTCTATCTCTGTACTGGCCAAAATAAAGACCCCCCAATGTTATCTGGCAGTTAGACCCCCCTCCCACCTTTATCAAGCATTCTGGGCCTCACATTAACATGCATGATCTGCTAGCTCAATTCTAAATATTTCAGAAATAATTTAATGTAGAGAAAAAATGCTAATACAACGTATAGACAGGTTTTAATGCTGTTTAAAATTAAATCAACTTCCTGTTGGGGTGACAGAGTCCCTTTAAGTGTTCCTTTAATTTAGTGCTAAGAATTTTTTTTTTTTTATAATTTCTTTTTTTTTTTATAATCTTTTTTTGTAATATACAGACTGCACAATAAATTAATGTTTAGTGTATTTGTAACACAATAACTATCACTGCAGACTCACATAACCTGATACAATGTATCCATTTGCATTATATTCTTTACCGCTATTGATAAATATAATTGTGAAAATTACCCATTGGAGCCACTTAGGTAAATTCCCCCTTTTAAAGCTGCGGCGCTTCTTCTGAGTTCTCCGTATGGTCTCAGAGGATGTTATTAAATGTAACATTGGGACGGTATAAATGATGTCTGAAAGCACTTCCTAGTGACACAGGATTATGTTCAGTCGCTGACATTAATGTGCTACTTAAAGTAATTTATCATCCAGTGGCATTAAAGAGACATCCCTTCAATGACAATGCTGTAGCTTCTTAATTTGCCGCTTTCTGACTACTTTAGTATAGAGAGAAGAATTATCTTAAATGTATTTTTTATCTGTTCAACTTTATCTGTAACACTTAAAGAAACAAGTTCTAAGTGCCTGTCATTCTCCAGTGTTTAGATGTTTTTATTAAAGCTCTGCAAGCTGCACATCTAATGGAGGAATCGCACTTTCTTCTTAAAAACACTGGGAGATTAACTATTTATTTTCTGGATATAAGCAAAATAAAATGTTTTATGGGGCTGTGGGTCACAGGGACTGTCTTAAATCTGAGCTGCCCCCAGGGCAAAAACTACTGTGGGCCCCTGTCCCCCTATACTCAAATGCTTTTTCTAATATGTTTAGACCAGACTGTATACAATGAAAGTGCAGGGGACAGCACGGAAACAACAGCCACCATGTCTGAAGGGCTTATCAGTAATTAAAGGCAGTGATCTCTCATTTACAAACAATGTTAATTGTACTTGGTGGGTGGATCAGAAACGCTGACTGACTTCAAAGTAAGCTTGTTGTAGAAAGATTGCATTTTTAAAATAACATAATTTTGATATTGTTTTTACCTATTGTTTTAAATTGTATCATTATTGAAATCTGTGTTGTGCCACGTTATGATGTCCTTCTAATACATTCTAATACTAATTGGATGCACTATTTAGCATATAGACCCCCAGCTGTGGGTCTTGGAAATAAATAATCAGCTTGTATGAAATGTCCCCCCTATAACAGTTTGAGAGGGTTATGCTTATCTGTCAGTTTCAATTAAATGTGAAGGAAGATATTGGCACCAAACGAGACTTAACTAATTAGATTTCCACTGCTGCAAAGAAACTAGAAATTCACTGGGGCAGAAGTTGTGTGCTTACTGAATAAAAATATGAATTATTTGTCAGCCAGAAATGATGCAATATAAGTGTAACGTGTATATATATATATATATATATATATATATATATATATATATATATATATATATATATATATAAATATATATATATATATATATATATATATATATATATATATATATATATGGGCGTGGGTTAGAAGGAACACATAATTAAAGGGACATGGAAGATTCCTGTATGTTACTAGGTATATAATATCGCTATGTATCTATTTGCTGACATGTACTTTATTTTATTAAGAAGTGCTAATAAACGTTTTTTGGGGGGTTTGCACTCTGCAGGTCATACAGCTCATGAATACACAGATTGTGAAGCTCGGTGTTTCAAATTAGCCTGTCAGTCACCTCTCTCATGCAGCATGTTGCAAAATGTACTTAGAAGTACATGGTATTATTAATAAAATAAAGTACATAAAAGTAAATAGATACACACAGGTTATTATATACCCAGTAACATGCATGAACCTTTCCTGTCCCTTTAAGGTTTCCTAAAACAAGTTTTTTTTCTGTAAAAGGAATTCATTTTCTCCCAGAAATAGTTAAACCTTTTCAAAAATGCTGTGCAGCCCATAAACGGTTAAAGGGCCTCTACAGTGTCTTATTGCTGCTTTGAAGAAATACATTTGAGAAAATGCACAACATGTGTATCATTTAATTTATTCTTTTGTATTGATTTTATTATTGTGGATTGAGCTGCTTATTTGTGGCACTTTCACGATAATGAGGTGTCATATAATATAAAGAGATTTCCATTAGTCCTGCAGATAACATTGACAGTAAGGATTGCCATATTTCACTTATAACAACTGGAAGCTTCTTTGCATTCCCAGTTGTAGAAGCAGATCAGCTGAAACCAGAGCAGCGTTAGTTTCATAAATTAAACTGTGCATTAAAAAAAATGTACACTATCAATTAGCAGTTTTGCAAAACAGCAAATATAGGACGTATGTGATTATTTAAAATAAACAAGAATTGCATCTGTCTCTCTCTCTATTTCTGTTAGTTTAATGCAGGTGATCTTAGAGTGCTAGATTATGGCATTCTGACAATCCAGTTCCTTCTGATCCATAGCAGAGGCTGTAAAAGCCGACATTACCCAGGCACATCCTCGTACGGGTGCAGCTATTTCATGGATAAGATGACTCAGCTCACAATCAATACATGTACCATTTTTTCCTGCACTAATCTAATCCAGTAATAGGTGTATGAGGAGTGGACATGGAGGAGCTCGGTGAAATTATCTGCAGCCAGTTGGCATTATCTAGCCCTGAGTGCTGCAATTATACAGAATATGTATTGAATCCACTGACTGTCTGGGGGGGCTCCAGCGATAGTGCCAGCCCCATCCAGCCATGATGGATCCACATTATTGACTGGGCTGCTGGGTGTACACCTGATATAGATGGCTCTTATTGTATTTCTATTTAATGACATATGTTGGAGTCATGCAGCCCGTTACTGCCCTATTAATTCAGGTCCACAAACTAATGGGGTATAATGTATTGCTCCCTAATTCGTGACATTATTATGTATAGGAGCGTGCTGACATGATACAATTGCTGCAATAGATAAAACATTGCCTTTAATCCCTGTGCAATGGCAGCACCTCACTCTGAACAGGTCTTGACTGTATTTTCACTATTTTCAAATAAGAGTAGTTTTTTTAGAAAAATATATTTTAAAATATAAATATATGGTTAATACACACATTTAATGAATGTATTTTGTCTTAAACTCTTTTTTTCTAAAGAACTTTCCAAAAGCCATTTTTTGCACCACTAACAATTATACATGATGCTTTTAAACCCAGTACAAAGGCAGCATTTGAAAACTGAACAGATTTGGGAGCATTTGCACAGAAGCTTCAATATACATTTGCTAATTAAGAACACATTTTTGGAACATCTCATTTACTGCTGATGTTCCTTTGTGAATTCCTCTGGTTGCCAAACAGTTAAATGCTTTTTAATTAGTCTTTTGGATTCTGGAATCCTGTTTTTTTTTTTTTTTTTTCACAAATGACTTTTCTCAGTGAATCTCTGTAGAATTTCAAGGTTGAAATAAAGCGCTCTCGGAAGGAGCCTCATGAAGCTTTTATACAGCTCAGCCTTGGATGTCACTAACAATGCACTCACTCCGTCTGAAGGAGCCATCTCATTTATTTTAAGGTTCACTTAGTCCCATGGACTGTCTTGTTACATTCATGTCACTGGCACAGGAGAGAGTGCATTAGAGAAAGAGCGCATTAGAGAGAGTGCAAAGGAGCCAGATAAAGTGACTTCCATCAAACCTATTGTAGAAACATTGCCCCCCATTATAGCCCATTAGGTACTGCACCCCCCAAATAACAGCCTTATTAGGACCCATTCTCCCCATAATAGGCTTATCAGGTACCAACCTTCCAATAAGAGCCCTATTAGGTACCACCCCCCCATAACAACCCTATGAGGTACCCCCCACAGGCACCATCCTCCCCATAACAAGCCTTTTAGGTACCATCCCCCCAATAACAGCCCTGTTAGGTACTGTTCCCCCATAACAGCCCTATTAGGGACAACCCCCCCAAGCCCATATGACTTTATGATGAAACTTGAACATGAAAAAAAGTATTTATATTTGCAGATTTGCAAGCTTGAGAATCTTGCGCTATTAAATCTAAGACCAAACGTCACTCTCACTTTTAAGAAAAGTACAAGATTGCTTTTTAATTTGCTTAATTAGTGCTACGATTTGTAAGTAAGACCTTTGCAAGACCTACTTGGTACAAGTAACCTGTGGTTCGCGTTTAGCCATTTACGGGCTTGACGGAAAGGTCAATAGGAGCAATTGAATTGGGATTTTTTTGTGTGGCCGTGAAAGATCAAAGGCTTTGAGGAAAGTTAGCTAAGATTAAACAAATCACTAGGAATCGTAACTCGCAGCACGTAACTCGATCGGAGCACACAAGCAGAAGGCAAGTGAATAGCAAAGTAGCTTGCGATCACCATTTGCGAGCCCGGATCTCTAAAACTTAGCAAATGAATGAGGCCCTTTTACTGACAAAAGGGCCAGCAATGCATTGTAAGCGGTCTGCCAGTGAAAGGGTTAAGTAATAAACCATGAGGTGGGTAGGTGGGATTCTCAGGTTGGGGGCAATCAAAGCTTTAACATAGAGATTCTCACACCGCCCAGGAAATGAGTGTCAGCTCACTGCCCCAGGGGCCTCCGGTAATTACAGGAGGTGAACATTTTACACTAACAGCTTCAGAGGGTCACTTGGGAATGGACACCCCGGGGGTCCGGTGCAATCATCAAGCAGGTCCAGGCAAGAGGACACTGTGTTAGAATGGAGATCAATGCTCTGTATTATTAAAGGGCCAGTGTGGTTATTTGTTTCTGTTTGCGCGTTTCCATAAATAAACATAATAACGAGCCACATTACTAAATACAAGCTTTTTTATGTTTAATGTCATTCTTCACAGAGGGTCCCATTTTCTTTTCTGAAATGAGAATTAGACCAGTTCAATCCACTAGCATTTTAGTGGCCCATCCACATTGGTTAGATAGAAGCTTCCTCTTCATTCAAAATCTCCTTGCACCTCAGACAATGGAAGAATCCACAGCAACATAATTGCATATAATAGTTAGTGTAGTTCTTCAAAAGTATATTGAAATATAAGACAGTGTTGGTCATCTAATATAAGATCTATCCATTGAGGTCCGAGGTTTGTTGCCAAGGCCCTCTTTTACTTGACAAGACAGAAAAGAAAATAGAGGAGACCTTATAGACTGGCTATCACTGTAACTGCCCAGGTCTTCACTTAATAGTAAATAAATGATGTTGCCCATTTTAAAACCTAGTTTCTTAAAAAAACAAAGATGACACTACAGATATAAATTACAATTTATCTGAGATGTAAATGTGAACGAATAGGTTATAAATAAGTAAATACATTTTAACCTTTTTCAGAATTATGTCTCATTTAACCCCTTGGTGGCTGTGCTCATCTGTATCTGCAATAACCTAAGGATTATATGGAAATCTTTCTCTTATATTTAATGTTATTGTTAGAGGAATCCTGCAGTGAAGGGTTACACAGAAAGAGCAATTAACATGTACATAATACAGCTCTCACACCCAGGTAATAACCACTATAGATAATCAGTGCTCCGCTCCCCTTTGTTGGCTTTGTTCTGAAGCCCCCCTCTCTCATTCCTTTTTTCCCATCTTAAGCCAGAGGTTGAGCCCCAGGCGCAGCGCACAGAGAGGTGCTTATTATTCAGGAAACCAATCAGGTGCTACGAGTGCTCCAGGCTGGGTGCAGATACACTGTGCTATATCAATTGAAATTTACATATTTAATACAGAAATATTAAAAGTACCATTTTTGCATTATTCACTTTGTATAACTGGCTGCATTGTGAGTTAAATCCAGGCCACATGTTGCTTTAACTAGCTGAGTGCTGTAGAAATGATTATAAGTGCATGGAAATCAAAAGCTATTAGGAGACCGTGCAGGCAGGAGCTACCTGTGCAGCGCTGCTAATATACCCCAGAGAGACTGCACACACAGTAATGTTCAATCACATGCTGCACACGTGTGGGTTACTCTGCTCTTCTCAGATGGTTGACAGAGGAATTGCTACAAGGAGTTTGCTTTAAGAATCTAGAATGTCTGTGGGAGTTGTAGATAAGCACAGGCTGTATTTATATTTATATATAAATAAGACGTAATAGATTTATTCAAGTGAACCATTACAGTGTGTATCAGACAGACTGGGCGGAGCCCGTAGCACAAAGGAATTTAATGGACAGATCTACAGTTGTTGGACTTATTGATCATAACTGACTAAGGACCTAATTGTTCATTATAAATCATACCTGTTGTTTCATTAAAAAGGTAATTAGTCAACATAATGCAACATGTTGTGGTTTTTAATGGCATGAAAAACTGGGCTGCGGTTGATTAGATATATATATATATATATATATATATATATATATATATATATATATATATATATATATATATACTATGTAGGGTCACCCAAGATGGGTAGGTCATGGCAGAAAGGTCAGACAAATCACTGTCCACCGGAGAAGGGACTGACACCAACTCTACTATCTTTGCCAAGAAAACCTTCTGTATAAACACAACCAGAGACATAACACACTTATCTACACCTACCTACTGTAGTTTACACAACAACCTAATACAGCATCTCTTTCCAAACAGATAACTGTCCCTCTTTAGCCCTGGAATGTTGGGGGGTCATATATACATAGTAGCAAACCAGTCTGATCACCCCACAGGAGAATATCCCTCATTTCCAACACCCGCCTCTCTGTATAAATCATCAGGCACAAGAAAAAAAAATATTTTCAAGGCAATATCAGAAATGTTTGGGCTCCTCCTCTGAAAATGAGACTCAGTCGAACCAAACTGCTTTATTGTCTCATAAGATCTCAGCAGCAGAACCCGAGTTTGTATAAACCCTTCCTGATTATTAAATATAGAACACTTTTACAAAGAAAACATGTCATTTAAATATTGTAATATGCGGACATTAATGGGGCAGCGATACATCTCACACTGTTTGTGTCCTTCATATCTTTCAGGTGAAGGTGATGGTGAGAATCTGTCCAAGCCAGGGGCCCCACGACACCTCAGAGTCAATGTCATTCCTAAAGGTCGACCCACGTAAGAAGCAGGTGACCCTGTATGACCCATCTGCCTGTGGCTCCTCCGTGTCGGGTCACAGAAGAGCTGTACTCACTGTCCCAAAGATGTTCGCGTTTGATTCTGTGTTTCCTCAGGATGCTTCTCAGGTAAGTCACAAAACAGGGAAAATGTGCAGCTTTCCTCTCAGCCCTTTTATTGTGTGAAGCGTTTGTATTATTAAAAACATGCTCTTTGAGATGCATAAATAAATATATATATTTATTTATAATAAAAATAAATCGTTATAAACTAAAAATATCCATAGACAGATAGACAGACAGACAGATAGGCAGACAGATAGATATACACATAGATAGATAGATAGATAGATAGATAGATAGATACATGTCACTGTGTCCATTTCTGCTGGGCATAGCAGTCCATAACACGTGTGGCCCCTTCTTCTAGGCGGAGGTCTGCTCTGGGACAGTCGCAGAAGTTATCCAATCTGTGGTGAATGGCGCGGACGGATGCATCTTTTGCTTTGGTCACGTCAAGCTTGGTAAGCACCCAGATTTGTTACAGTTAATTACTGTGTCGGCCTTGTAATTACACGCTGTCAGTTTCTGGTACAGCAAACACAGAGAATGAGAATAGATGATAGCTTTTAATTAGTTCCAAAACTTGTTTGAATTAATTCATACCATGAAGTTTAATTTACAATTAATACATGGAGAAGTTAGTAATGTGGGAAAGAATTGGTTTTATTTCAGTTGTAAAGGTGAACCTAAGTCAGTTAGCTGCTTTGTAACCTATGCTTATCTTTTGACAGTTTATTTAATACAGATTATTAATGTAGGGGTCGCTCATATTAGTACTGATAAATCTACTTTTTACACCTCCATTAAGTGTAATTTGTCAAAATGTTAGCATCACATCACTACCTCACTTAACCCTTTGCTAGTTATCTCTCTGCTGTTTTCCACTAGAGTTGCTGCCCATCAGTTTCACTTCATGCAAAAAGTCTTTAAGAGAGTTTTTTTTCCTGTAGTGTTAATTATTATCTTATTTTAGCCATTAATGTCTGTGGGCCTTACTATATAAGATATGAACTCAGAGAACTTTGTTGACCTGCTTGATGTCATTAAGGAGATTAGGTTGATGATCATTTACGTATTCTTCATTTATAGATTGTGTTACCTTTACCAACTGTTTGGCTTTATTTGTAAATCCTAAAGGTATATGCAAGTGAGCTGGATTATGAATGCATCTGATAGAGGAGAATTAGTAGTGTATGAAAAAAATGTTTTGCATGAAAAAATACCAAAATAAAGTTTTAAAAAGTTACCCTAAAGTTTGCTGAATTTCTTGAATTTGCAAACTGTTCTCTATCAATGTTGACACCCCCTTAAAATCCCAGCGAAAATTAGCATACATAACACATTGTATCTTTTTGATCTGTGAATTGAGCAGCAGCTTTCCTTTAGATTTCCATAATACCCAGAACAAGGTCTGTGTCCCGTCATTCACTGATTGTTTTATCTACATCCCAGGTGAAACTTCCCCCAGCCCCAGTAATTTGCCCTGTAACCTCCACAGCGCCAGTGATTTACCCCATTACCCCCCCCAGCCCCAGGGAATTGCCCCTGTGATCTCTCCCAGCCCCAGTGAATTGCCCCATCATCTCTCCCAGCCCCAGTGTATTGCCCCATTACCTCCCCCAGTGATTTGCCCCTGTGATCTCTCCCAGCCCCAGTGAATTGCCCCTGAGATCTCTACCGGCCTCAGTGAATTGCATGCACTCACTCATACAGAGACAAATGCACTCATACAGAGACACATGAACAGAAAACTTTGCAGGTCATTGCAGGACCATAAATCAAGCATAACTGCTCATTCGCCTAAAAAATTAGAATAGGAAGAAGAAGCTGAAATGTTTAATTTCAGTAAAATTGTAATTTGTCAGAATTTATCAAGGAAAGGGTGTGTGTCTAAAGAACAACCGTTTAACAGCTCAAGCATTTTTACTTGAATGTCGATTTATGGTCCTTTAAGGACCCAGTGTAGCAGACTTATCTAGCTGGCTGCATACAGCATTGCTGATTGGCTGCAAACCTGGGCATGCTCACATGCATAGGGTACACTTTTACAAAAATGAACCCTCGCAGGAGCCTAGCTCAATCCTGGGGGTGTAGACATCACCTGCAACAGTTGTTTTTTTTTATGTAAAGCTAAAAAAACATAGTGCATGCAAAGAAATGTAATCATACACTACTAATTTTCCTCTATCATATGCATTCATAACCCAGCTCACTTGCATATACATTTAAAGATATATGGAAGGTCCCTGGATGTTACTAGGTAAATTAGTCTGTTTTCTAATGGTGAGATATTAATGTGAAGCTATACGATGTGTAGATATAATCACATAACTGGTGGTTTAGGCTACTAAATCCTCTCAGTTTCAGTTCCTATTTTACAAGACAGATATTTAAACATATAGGAGATACTTTATAATAAATGCAATGCTATTTTGTATTCTTCTGAAATGGTTTTGCCCATTAAACATTATATTTCATCATACAGTAAACCTAGGTCCACAGAGTCTGTTTTGAGTGTTAAGATGTTGGCCATTACTTACACAAGCTGATCCAGCAGGCTTAGTGTAAATATGGCTCTGCAGTTCCCCTTTAAGCCGTGCAATACAAGACATATTTTTAGCAAAAGTATCTGCTGCTGAAAGTACAAATTGCTTCTTTGTGTCTTGAAGACAATAATAATCTATCTCTTTGTTCATGGCAGGAAAATCTTACACCATGATTGGCAAAGATGCCTCCACACAAAGCCTTGGCATCGTGCCCTGTGCAATCTCATGGCTTTTCAGGCTAATCAATGAGCGCAAGGAAAAAACAGGGACTCGTTTCTCCATCCGGGTATCGGCTGTCGAGATCTGCGGGAAAGACGAACATCTGAAGGATTTGCTGGCAGAAGTAGCCAGTGGCACTCTCCAAGACGGCCAGTCCCCAGGAGTGTATCTGCGAGAGGATCCGATATGTGGCACGCAGGTATAATGACCTTCTCTGGATTACTTATTTATGAGTCTCTTTATTATAAGTCTCTGAATTTCTCCTTTTGATTCTTTTTTCTACCATAATGGACTCAGTAAAACGCTCTCTTGCCTTTAAACCTGAATCCATTGTCCCAAGGCGTCCATATTTGTTTTTTTTATTGCCCCGGAGAGTTCATCAGGCACAGGAAAAAGTTCACCCCTCTCCTAATTAGTAACCTTATTTTTTTTTATTCATTCAGTTACAAAACCAGAGTGAGCTGAGGGCGCCAACCGCAGAGAAAGCCGCTCACTATCTGGATGCTGCCATTGCAGCGAGGAGCACGAGCGTCCCTGACTGCGATGAGGAGACCAGGCGCAACTCGCACATGTTATTCACCCTTCATATATATCAGTATCGGATGGAGAAGAGCGGGAAAGGGGGAAGTATGTAGTCTCATATAAATAGTATCTAATTAATAATCTCTAATTAATAGTTCATTTATAATCCCCACTCATTTTGTACAATCTAAAATAGGAAACATATTTTAGAATAAAAAAATTTATTACATGTTATATGAAATGACGCTGCTGTGATTTTGGTTTCTGTTGATCAACTTTCTGAGGTGGGAGAAGAATGCCTAGGAAGCTTCTATCAATACAAATTGACCTTTAGGATGCAGAATGACAGAAATATGCACTGAATTAATAAAATATCTGTATTAAGAAACCTTACATATAAAATCAATTTCCCCCATCTTCAATGTACAGCTCCTCCCATCTTGTCCTCACCATTGGTGTAAGAGCATGGTAACATTTCTCTGCCTAATCCAGTGGTACTTTTTCATTTAGCTCTAGTGATAGCATTTTGATAAGCAAATAAATATAATGTTTTATTATATTTAAGGCAAAACTGGTGAATTTATTTGGAAAATCAAAAATCCATCAAACTAGGGAAGGAAAGTGAGATGGAAACAATGTATCTCGGTGTATTATAAGGTAGAGGATATATAGGTGGGTCCTGGGTAACAATAGGTTCTTACTATTTATTGGCAGTGTAGATGTAGATTCAGGAGGCTGATTAGTGTCAAGGGACCTAAACCTGGAAGGAAGTGGCTCTGGGCTTGAATATTGCCCAGGGTCATATGAGGCTGAGCAGCAATAAATACTCACACATATGATACCCCTCTAGGGATAAGGTGGCTTCAAATCATTTAAATAAATAATTTTATTGATTAATTTAAATAGTGAATGGACGTCAAATGTGTGAGTGGGTGAGAGAATCAGCAGAAGCGCCCACGGGATGTGATATAAATGCACACGATTTGGCCACTAAAATCTGTTTACAAGCTTGTGTTATTAAGTAGTTTGTAGAGTTAGAAGCAGATATGAATAGTTTTTATGTTTAAAATAGGAATTGAGGGGAGCTGCCTGCTCCACCCGTGCTACTCACTGTCTAAAAGCTGCTTGTTAGTGAAACATCAGAATATATTTTTATTCTTATCAATATTTTATTGCACATTATTTGTTAAAATAAATTATTAAACTCTGATATCAGCTTAGAAAAAGTTACTAAATGAATCAGCATGTCTCTGTTAATGATCAGGTGCATTTTCTTTCTTGGACTTAAGAGCATTTTTGCAAGTTGAAGCTTGAAGGGAATACCTGTCTTTGAACAGTACATACAGTTGTATGCTTGTTTTATTGGCTGACACGCATGATTCATTTTACTGCTCAATGACAACCATCTTATTATTTAAAGTAGTGTTTCCTGGGACATTTAAACACAATTCAAATTCAACAAATGCAACTTGTACCTTCATTGTTGTTGTAAGTGTTGTTGAAGCCATTGCCTGTGGTGTAAATGTAAGACACACTTCATATCCTCACTATACTGTTATTTTGTGCCAGTGTCCGGGGGCCGGAGCCGTTTGCACCTCATTGATCTTGGGAGCTGTGAAAAAGTCCTGAGCAAAAGCCGTGAAGGAGGAGCGGGGCTGTGCCTGTCCCTGACCGCTCTTGGCAATGTCATCCTGGCCTTAGTGAATGGAGCAAAGCACATACCTTACCGGTAAGTGAGCGCTGCACCGCCTGTCTGCTGCATTATTACATCCATCCAAGGGTCTCGGCTGCAGGCCTTGGAGGGCGGTCATTAGAAGTTATTAGTTATATGTGTGTTTAGAGACGTTTATATATGTATTTACAATTGCTGCCTTTTACTGCTCCATGTTTGAGAAGACAGGGAGATCCTATTTAATAATATTTTCTATGCTATGTATACATTAGAATTCTGCGCCTGCAATTTAGAGATTATAATGTCTCACAGACACTAAATATAGCCATCAGCTAAGAGGGTTGATGTTAACATTTTATCAGCAGCAATTATTTAAGATGGTCACAGAGGCGTAGTAAAGAAGAGAAAAATATTAATAGTCACAGAGTCATTTAACAAGTACAATTAATTGTTTCCATATTCAACGTCTATGTGACTATTTTAACGTACAGAATAATTCAACACAACCAGTTGCAGTTATGATTATTTTTGTGTACTTTTCATTTATTTTTTATTTTTACTTTATTATATAAAAGAAACTAATATTTAGGAAAAAATAAAGACAATGGGCCAGGTGTACTAAAGAGTAACTTCCTGAGAGCCTGCCATTCATATGTTATCCTATGGAGCATATATACTAAGATTTAACATTACAAGAGATCTCAAGCGCTTCGCTTGTTAGTGCATCTTCGCTTGTTAGTGCATCTGGAATATAACAGAATAGACGACCCCATCAATATTATGATTGGTCGTCACTAATTGCTTCATACTTTGGATTGTTTGCAGAGTTTGAATTAGGAATAAGAAACTCATGTTTGGGAGAGGGGAACTGAGAAAGTTGCCTTGTAGATTAAATTACAGCGAGTAGTCTTTTATAGTTCTACAAGCAGCTGTTACTGTTTCCTCTAATCCCTTTACTTGCTTTCTGGCACGGACTCATCATCCTGCACAAAGAGGAATGTCTCTGTATTTAGCAAAGCAAATATCAGATCTTAATTCTTATTTCATCTCGTTAAATAGGGATAGCAAATTATCTATGCTGCTGCGCGAATCTCTGGGGAATATTAACTGTCGAACCACCATGATTGCACACATCTCAGACTCCCCCGCTAACTACCAGGACACTCTCACCACTGTCCAGCTCGCCTCGCGAATCCATCGCATGAGGAAAAAGAAATCCAAGGTTAGTCTGTGCTCTTAAGAAATGTCTTTGCAAGCATATTAAATAAGGTAAACATTTCATAAATAGGGAGCATGTTTAGCGTTTGGCTTCTTAAAATTCCACTCACAGCGTCTGTGTGTAGGAGAGTAATCATTGTATAAAATGAGTCTTCCTGCTGAGATGTGTAGTGTAGGTACACAGAGACCCCGGCAGTGAGGGGAGAGGGAATATAAATGGAAATGAACTGTAGACTATATTATAATAACCCAATGTCACAAAGGACACAGCAACTTCTTATCCTCTGTCACCTTCTGGGAATCTGTATTTATTAGAATTACGGGACTTGTCAAGTCTTGCTGGGAGGGGCTACAACAGCATTTTGTATTTCATGTCCACTGGAAATGTTTCATCTTAACATAAAATGTCTAAATATTTTCATGTTGCTTTGAAAGAATTGTCATGGAGGAAAAGTAGGATGTATATCTACAACTAATATTCAACGTTACTTTGCCCAGTGTGTCCTATATATTTCTGTTGAGGTTGCAACTTAGATTTGTAAAATCAAAATGCTGAGTCTGGGGATTAAATCATCCAAGGCATCCTCACTATGTCCTTCTATTAATACAGCCTTCTTATAGGATCCTTTACTATTTCTAGAGTATAACCATTGCTTGCACAAAATATTCCAAGGACTTTGTTACCACTTATGGCTAAATTTGGATTTATTCCAACATTGCTTAATCGAAATGTGAAAAAGTCTTTAGACCTTAAGAGTCTATTTTATGTGTTGCTTAAAAGGGATGAGTGTGAGATTTTGGTGCCTGCAGCTGTTGTACTAAGACACTCAGTATTCTCATTTTGTTTTTAGTATGCGTCCAGCTCATCGGGCGGTGAGAGTTCTTGTGAAGAAGGCCGTGTCCGGAGACCTCCTCACCTGCGGCCGTTTCACCCAAGGACGGTCGCGTTGGATCCTGACTACCCTGCCCTGAGCATTCACAGTGACCCTGATTATTCCTCCAGCAGTGAGCAGTCATGTGACACAGTCATCTATGTTGGCCCTAATGGTGCAGCTTTGTCTGACAGAGAATTAACAGACAATGAAGGGCCTCCAGAATTTGTTCCCATAATCCCTTCTCTCCTCAAGAAAAAAAGCAGAGAAAACTTCTCCAGTATCCGGAATACTGATCATGAATACTTTAAGTGCAATACCTTTGCAGAGTTACAAGAAAGATTAGAGTGTATTGATGGCAGCGAGGAACCTGCCAGGTTTCTCAGTGAGGAAGCTGCAATGGCGGCACACTCTTCTAAAGTTATGGCTTGTGAAGAAAATGGACCTTCTAAGTTAATGAAGGAAAAAACACCACAGTCTGGAATTCCCAAAAGAACTGCATTACAGGGCATGTTGTCCCCCAAAAAAGGACAGAACATTCACATTTTGACTGATTTTAATGAAACTAGTTCTGATTCTGAAATGGGTGCTGCACAGCCCATACCTGAGCACTCCCAACAACATGCCAAAGCTGATAGTACAAATCCAGAATGTGTCTCAGATGGAGATCAACTGACAATCATGGAATTACAAACATCTTCAAGTGCTTGCAAATCAAAATTAGCTACTGAACCTTCAGTGAAGGAAAAAAGCCAACTAGCCAGAAGACCTCTACCCAGTCCGGCACCACCTCCACCTCAAGTTTGTGTCCAAGAATCATGTAGTAATGGTGTCCGGACACCTCCTGTGGGAATGAGCAAACTTAAAAGTGAAGATAAGCACAATATGATAGGCAGCACTTTTCCTGTTAGCAGTAGTACCCCTAAACAGTCCGGCCCACTTGGAGTTCATAGGATTCACTCTGCAATTAAAGGAAAATGCTTTGACCGTGATATATTGACTACAACTGTAACTTTGCAGAAACCTGTTGAACTTAATGGAGAAGATGAGCTTGTATTTACTGTTGTAGAAGAATTGTCCATTGGTGGTATCCTTGACCATGGTAGACCTTCCAGTATCATTAGCTTTAACAGTGACTGCTCACTACAGGCCCTTGCATCGGGGTCTAGACCTGTGAGCATAATCAGCAGTATTAATGATGAGTTTGATGCATACACATCACAGGTTACCACTGCTGGTGTAAATATTGACATTGTTGTTCCGCTTACAGAAGACCAATGCACAATCAGCAGTAGGCGATCATCAATAAGTTCCTGGCTTAGCGAAGTAAGTATTTGCACAATTAAAAGTGATGGAGCACAGACTTATGAAGCTTTCGTTCCTCACTGTTCTCATAAAAGTGATGAGATTCTAGAGTGTTTGAACCTGGATTTAGAAAATACTGCTCCACTGGGACAGAGCTTAAAAAGTTCTCTGAATGATAGTGGGTTCTGCTTTTCGGAAATGGATGGGGAAAGTATGAGTTCTAGTCAATTATTTTCCAACAATGATAAAAGCCTCAAAACTTCGGTGCAAACCAAAACAACTTCATCACCTTATTCTGCAATGAACCAGCCTAAAATGGGCAGTGCTCGGGGGACCTTAGCAGTAGAGACCCTCCATTCTAGTCTTCCTCGAAAAAATAAGACTACCTCATGTGGAACACACATTAATGCATTGAATTGCAAGGAACGCATGTTGGAAAATCCATGGTTACTGCGAATGGAGAGTTGTGTAGAAGAGACGTCTGAGAACCAATCTACAAAATCTTCCATTATGAGTACAGACAATCAGCAGAAGCAGAGCTCAAAAATTGCACAAGGTTCTGGCTGTTCGAATAAGTCCATGAAATTGCACTCAATGACTGGATGCTCTCAACGAATTGTTGATGGTTGTGAAGTTGATACAAGATCATCCTCCAAAAAGACTGAACCTCAAACAAAAATGCCACAACTGAAAAGAGGAGCCACAACACTGGGCGTTATATCAAATTACAGCTCCCAAGCAGACTCTTCAATCAAGGGAACGTCAGATGCTGTGTTTTCTGATGGAAGTCTGAAGTCATCAGGTGGTAATAAGAGTTTACCGCACAAAGCAAGCATGCTGCCCAGGCCGGGTGGGGCAATACCTCCAGCCCCACCTGTGCGGAAATCAAGCTTGGGAAAGGCAGAAGAAGCAGAGTGGGGTCATTCTGGACTGTTAAATTCAGAAGAAGATATGGAAACACAATCAAGCATCAAAATGTTCCCAAAAGGCGATCATTCATTGCTCAAAATGGCATCAAGCTTAAAGACTAAAAGCAACAAGACAGAATCTGCTCAACGTTATGGGAGTCATATGTCTCTTGAAAGGTGTGATAGCTTAATATCTGTTGGCTCAAAGTCAAGTGGGACTCGTGATAGTAGCAATTCCAATATTAACAAGGCCGGACGGTCGGTACCAAGACTTGGTGTTCCTTCTTCTTCATTCACCTCACCACCTTCCTATGCCACACCAGTCAAAACCAACCAAGCAAAAAGTTCACTCTCGCAAAAGGCAACAACAAATTTAAGCAAAAATCGCAGCCTGTCTACAAATGGATCCAAATCTCTTAGCTCTTCAGTGAAGTCACTGAACCAGTCGAATGGGAAGAATTCTGGGATACCACCAAGTGGGAAAGCAGGATCTCGTTCTGTACAGTGCATTAGCACGAAGCCTGCTAGAGGAACTATAATGGGGACTAAACAAGCATTGAGGGCAGCAAATAACCGGGTCAATGAGCTGGCCTCGGGAGGCTCCGGTAAGATGGGACATTTTAGAAAATCAACAGACTCTGATAGTGGAAATGATAGTGGTGTTAACCTCAGTGATGAGAAATCACAAACCCCAGTGCTACCATCACCCTACAGTAAGATCACTGCACCAAGACGACCTCAACGATACAGCAGTGGGCATGGAAGTGATAACAGTAGTGTACTGAGTGGGGAGCTGCCCCCGGCCATGGGAAGGACAGCCCTATTTTATCATAGTGGTGGGAGCAGTGGTTATGAAAGTATGATTCGTGACAGTGAAGCCACCGGAAGTGCATCCTCTGCACATGACTCAATGAGTGAAAGTGGAATGTCATCTTCTGGCCGAATGAGGAGCTTGAAATCCCCAAAGAAAAGAGGTAAAACTAGTAAATAGAATTTCCCCTGCATTTATTAATATTTTAATATTGCTTTGTCTTTATTTTACTGAATGTGCTTATATTTTTTATTTTACTGCTAAACGTTTTTTTTATGTTTAAATTATGATTTTAGGAAGTGAACTGGAATAATAATCAATATTTCCTAAAATGCTTGAAATTAGTGAAAGCACCATATCTGAAATTTTCTTTTTTGAAGAACATGACTTGATTATATGTACAGTTTTTACAAAATAAGAAGTAAATACAGCCTTTTATTTTACTAAATACAATATTGTTTTACTCTGGGCAGCAATAGTTTTTTTTAACTTGTCCTTGATTTTCCACCTGTGAATTGACTTTGGATGCGGTTAAGATATCCATACAGTTCCATTGAAAGATTTCCATAATGGAATGCAATTAATTAATTGGATTCACAAATAAATGCAAATTACACCCTGATGAAAATTCAGTAAAGCACTCAAAACAACGGCTACCGTCATTAAAGAATAAGTACATATAATATTTAATACATGAAACACAGTATCCTCTTTTTTTGTTTGTTTTTCAATTACATTTTGCCTGTTATCAAGGTGAGTTATTCAAAGAGAATATTATAAATATGATACTTAAGTGGGTCTTTAATCCTCAGCCTAGCTTTATGCATGTCACATATAAATCTTTATTCTTTCTACCACATCCACTGGAGGGCTATGCCACATATATCTACCCATTTCTGAAATAGGGTATAGTTAGCCTTACCCAATCCTGAAAAGTGTTCATTAAAAAATATAAAAAAATATTTGAATTATCTGCAGATACTACTAGTAGAGACAGAAAAATTAGTGTGCACAACCGGTAATTTTTTCATTGCCAATTTTCCCTAAATGTATCCTCAGTTGCCAGATATCCTTAAATTCCCTTTGTTCTATTATTTTTCCTACCACTTCCTCTGGTATTTAATGTATCTGCTATATTTCTATTAGAGGGACCATTTAGGCCACAATATTTTGCTTTATATAATTAATTTAACTAAGTTACTTAATTAATTGTATTCTCTTCCATATAATTGTCATATGAAATGTACATTTTACATACTTTCAAGAAACCTCTAGAGTAACAGATGTTATCCTTCTGGAGCCTCCCCATTTCTTCCTGCTCTCCCTCATTATAGCTGCCATATTGCACATATGTGAGCTATTGTGTCTTTCAAAGGACCACTGAAGCCCCATTATATAATATACTCTTATGAAGAAAAATAGTTTTACAAAGCACAGAACAAAACATTTTTGTAAAATGGACTCTTTGTTTTTCTGTCTTGTCAAGTGAGATGTAGCTTTGAAGATTAAAATGAAGACAGTTTGCTATATGGTAGCACTTTCCCTGGCTTTACAATGTAGCTGATTCTTGTAGATATCAATGCTTAAGAATAATCTATGACATAGGTTCCTAAACTGACTTCCCATTGACTTACTGTGTTGATGGTCATTGTATCCAGAGCAATGTGATCTAAGCCTTAAATTCTATTTGCAACTTGACTAGCAAAAAAGGGGCACTTTGGTCGGTAATGGAGTGTATTCCATAATAATTTAAAGACTGTTTAATGTTTTTTTTCATCTATTCATACTGCAAATACTGAGCATCAATGCCTCTTAAAAGAAGAAGTTGGGAGGGTGAGAGAGATAATTTACTGAGGTCCATCTTATTTCAGGTCTTCAGCGCAGAAGACTTATCCCAGCGCCATTACCTGAAAATGCAACAGTGGGACGGAAGGCGGGAGGTACTGGCCAGTGGGTGGATTTGCCACCTCTACCTGGGACTTTAAAGGAACCATTTGAAATCAAAGTTTATGAGATTGATGATGTGGAGAGACTGCAGAGACACAGACAAGATGAGCCGGAGGTAACAGGCTAATACAATTAGGGGAGCTTATATTGAAAGACTACTTTATGATGAATCAAATTATAATATTTGACTAAAAGCATAATTAGGCTACAAAATGTTATAAAGCTATTTTTTAATTAGAAAAAATAATTTTGATATCTCTGCTGGTCCTTGGAGTCATACATGATACTTCGGCAAAGGTTGCATGTATAAGAGAGATGCTGAGATTTTTGCAGGAGAGAGCTTACATTTAAAAATGTATTTTGCTTAGATCAGGGCATGTGTGAGGGAAGGGGGTATGTACCAAATTCAAAAGATAAAAAAATGGGGATGATAAGAAGGAAGAGTATGCACAGTTGGTATAAAAGAATAATGATAATACTGTGAGAATCGGTTAAAGGGATATTTCAGGCAAAAACAAATAGGTGTATAAATATTTTCACTAGGATAAATAATTAATGTAATCCTTCAGAATATAATTAGGATCTATCATTTACTTTTAAGAAGTCCCCATAGTAAAAAATTCTCCTTCTGCAGCATACCTTTTTTCCTGCTCTCTTTCACAAGACATAGTGTAAACTTGTGACGTAAAGCCACGCCCAGAGGGTGGAGCTTCACACTATCAATGCTTAACAAGCAGACAGTGTGACATGTTGTGTATATTCATGAAGCAGCACTGAGCTAGTATGGTGAAGCCCTTCCTCGTGGGCATGGCCTTGTGTTACAAGTGTACAACATGTCACCTCTCATAAGAGAGACCAGGAAAGGTGGGAACTGCAGAAGGTAAGAATCTTTTTTTCTGGGTCTTCTTAAAAGTAAATGAAATACACATTTCATATCATGATTACATTGAGGATGAAATTATTTAGGTAACCAAGTTAAAACATTTATATAGAACTAAAGATTTTTCAATGTACAGTCCCTTAAATGGTCTTAGCTAAAGGACGTTATATAGAGGGAGAATAATTTATGCTTAACATATATAACTTATGCTTAATTTTCAAGCTCAATTATCTGATACTTCCACTCAAAATTACGTTTTAATAACACCCAGTTCTTTGAAATGCTTAACAGAAAATGTGGGTGTTGCATGCCCCTCTTAACCAGAACACTGTGCTGCAAGATTAGCAAGGCATTCAGCAAACTGGTTGCAATTAAAATGTCATAATTAATCATTTTAGATTTCTGATGTTGGGGTGAGCTTACAATTGAGACTGAAATTAATTGCTCTTTGCAATTAATTGTGTTTAACATGACTGCTGTGAGCGGGGAATGTCAGTGAGCGAATTAAGAGAGGACTTTATCTTGTAATCGGGCTGCTAAAACTTTATCACTTTCTGTGTGTGCTGGGATCATTAACCCTTTATGTAAATCCCAAATATAGACTGAATTAGTTGTAATTAGTAAGATACATTGCATTTTTATGCCATAACAAAAAAAACAGGAATTTGTATTAATTTTAGTTTTTTTTTTTTTATTCCAGCCTTTCCAGGATATGGAAAAGGTAAGAACAAATATTAATTGACTTATGTGTTTATTAATTAAAACTATTATGCCACTAATAAAGTAATATCATTTGTATTTTTTTTTTTAAACTCATTGTAGTTGCTTAAAGCACTTTCAGTCTACTCATTGTATCCTAAGCCATATTCACATACTAATCGTTGATTGATCACCCCACTATTTATATATATATATATAAGTTAGAAGGAGTTCCTAATCCCAGATAGTGTTGTTTTATTGAATCTTTGCACTGATATTTCCAGATATTACTGGGAGCTCCTACTTTTGTCTTTCCATAAACCCTTGCTATTAGATTATGTCCTATTTATTTATTTGTTGTTATACATGTTGCATTGTGTATATTATTAATTGTATAAAAAGCTACAGAATTGTATAAAATGCCTCACAGTTATTATACTAATAATATATATTTATTTATAAAGGGTCTCCTGTATTTCAACAACAAACTGAAGATCTTTGAAAAACGTCAGCAAAGAATTAAGGATATGAAGGCAAAGTATGATCTGTTGAAAGAAGAACTGGAAGAAACCAAGAATCGACTGATGATGGACCCCAGGAAGTGGAGAGGGGAGTGTAAGTATTGGACGTCTTGACATTTATTGTAAACTAAAATCTGCTGGGCTGGAAATCCCAAAAGGTGAAGAACGTCCAGGACCTGTGTTATAATATCAGGCATATGCTAAAAATGGGTCATGTTAAAACATTTTTTGGATTCAAGAGTGAAACGTATGGTGAACTCATTGCAAGTACCTACCCAGTTTTGCAGAATGCAGTTGGAACATAAGATTTCTTGTGATTTTTAAATGGAAACATGATTTTGACCTGCTTTAGATGTGCAAATGTACATACAAAAATACAAAGTACTTTGTACGGTTGGGGCTTCTATCCCTCTTTTGCCCACTATGAACTTGTGGTTAGTACCCCTCTCATTGAAGAGAGCACGCTAGACATATTTGAAGCTCTATACTATATCAAGTCTTCATAAGACATGGTATAAAAACGTTTGAACACTCTTATGATCTTTAGTAGCCAAAGTATTGTAGGTGTTCCCAAAAGGATATTTCAAGTTTTATACAATCATATTATCATGTTATCATCAGGTCTCAGATTTTTTTTAATGCAGAAATCAATACATATCATAAAATGAGGAATATTTTCATTAAACCCACCAGACATGCCCAGTATTTGCCTGATATCTTTGTCAACCTTTTCTGACCCACAGTTGAGGTGGATCCCGATCTGGATATGGAGTCTGAGGAGTATCTAGAGGCGCTTGAGCAAGTCACAGAAGAGTTGGAGCTTTGTGTTAACGTGTGCAAGTCTCACGTCATGATGGTCACCTGCTTTGATATTGGACAGATCTCTGATCAGCAAGATGGCGGTAGAGAAGTGGAAGTATGAAGACGAGAGAGAAGAACTGGATGTGAAAATGAAGACGTTGAGATGGTTGTGGGCGTAAAAACTGTACATTGGAATGTGAAAATGTAAAATTGCAAAGAATGTTATTGGATTGAAACCGATGATGAATTGTAATGTTTATATATCAGTATGGTGCCTCTAGACCTTAACTATACAAAGACAGAATTAAAGGGATGCTGAAGGCAGAAATTTCTATCATACATTTAATGCGCAAGTTTTAAGCATTAAAATGTGTTTACATGATAAATTAATTCTCTATAGACTTAAATAGAGACATTTACAGAGGAGGGTTTGTGCCCCTCCCCTTGCCATGAACTATTACGAGAATCAAAGTGGGAGAAAATATTTGTAGTTGATTATAAATCAAAGTATTATACTTGATTGCTAAGCAAACACATCTTTTAATTTAAGTAATCAAGGTGGACAGTTTTTTCCATATGATATTTTGAATAACTAAGCTTGGGTAAAATTGTTACTGAATAGTATAATTTCATGTAAAATTTAATAAATTAGAGACAGTATGTTTTTTTATATTTCAAAACAATTTAACCTATTTTAGATATCGTTCTACAAAAGATTATAGGACTACAGGTCCTGTCCTCTGAACTTTGATGAAAGACAAGGAAACTGCATTTTGTTTCATGTATCATTTTAATGCTAATTATCTAAACTTCAGCTCAGTATTTAATGACGCAAAAAAGTAACGTTTACAGTCTTTAAATGCATGATAGAAAGCTTTGCAGATTGGTATCCCTTTAAGTTGATGTGCATGCCCCTTTGCAACAAGAGTCATACAGCCGTATGCAGCGCAATGCATCGCAGCATGACCCTCGGGGCGCAGGAAGGAATTAGAGAGAAATACAGAAAACATCTCATCAAAGAGATAAAAAAGAATTCGAAGAAAGTGCCTTTTTTCATATGACTTTTCTTATTTTTTATTTGGTGCTAAAATGAAAAGCCAGCAAACCTAAGCAGACAGTAAAATGTATCGCCATTAAATATTTTATACTGTACAGTGTATGTATAATTACGTGTAAAAAAAACATTGCAGCAGAAGCAATAATTAAATTAATTTTTCATACCTGAATTTGCCTTCTGTTTTCATAAAAAAGCTGGTTTTATGCAGCAAAACAAATTCATTATAATTTATCCCATAAAAAATTCAAGATATTTTTATGAACATTTATCTACCATAAAGGTGATGTATAATAAATTGTATCATGTTTTTTTATACTGTTCCTTTCTCAGTGATTATTGTATTGTTATATATGTTAGTTCTGGCATATAAGACTCACTTTTTTACTAGAATATGACCAGTACATTAATCTGAGTCTTATACTCCAAATGTACATTGTGTTATTAATAAACAGATCTCTTTAATGCCAAAATGATGGTATATAAGACTTATCTTATTAAACATGTCCATTTAAAAACTCCAAGTCTTATACTTCAAATGTACATTATGCTGTTAAAATACGTGTGTCTTATATTCCAGAATATATTATAATGAACTTGTTTGCAAACATAAATCTCTGAATTTCATTCTCTGTAAGAAAACAGAATATAACGTGTTGTTAAACTTCCTTTTTCTAATGATGCTTCTGCACTTTTTATTTAACTTTTTACAGTTTTTTAAGGAAGGCAAACTCTCAGGATTATTCTACACATGCTGCATGTAATGTGTGCATTTTTTGTAAGTGGTCACTGATCAGTGATCAATGTATTGAATGCCAAACAAATACTTTGCAAAAGGTTTACTTGTGTATGTAATGATACATTTCATAATGAATCATATTTTCTGATCATGTCATTTTTATATAAGGTTTACAAAACCATTGTATAAATGTATAATATGTTACTTCAGCTTTTATCTGTGAATAAAAGATACATTTATTGTTAATATACATTTCATTGTTTTATTATAAATAGTCACAATCTTTGTATGTGTACTTACAAATAACAGGTAATCATTGATGTATGTAGTGTTTGTATCTAGGTGATAAAACATCAGACAGTACTTGATATTAGAATTGGTAATGCCCTAAAGTTAATTTCAAGCATCAACTTGTAAACATCCTGTTAAGTTGTTTGCCTCCACCTCTTGGAATCCTCAAGCTCTGGCTGGGAGGCAGCCTTAAATGTTCAGCTTCTATGTGGGCAGGAACAGATGCTTATTATTGGGTTGGGGTATATTAAACTATTTACATTGGCATGGACAAGAGGGATGGAAAAAACGTTCAACTGCAGGCTCAGAAATGTATATTTTAATAATAAGTTTAATATTAAATGTTGCTTTTTATCTAATTGAATATGGATTTTTATTAATAGTGCCTAGTGAAAACATGTAGCTTGTGTTGATAGCACACTACAGTGCTCCTTTAATTTGGGATTACCTCACTTTATATTTGATAGTAGTTGGCCATGCTTCTACCACTCCCACTACCACTCCCACTACCACCATTCCTGCACTAAAAACTAAACAGTAAGATGGGGCAGACAGATGGGCATATGGGTATGTTAGGAAAAAAGAGAAAATAAATATATAACCATGTTTTCTTTTTTTTATGCTTAATAACTTCATGCTTACAAATATAACAAGAGTTCTAGACACTATTATTATGATTATTATTGTTTATTTATAAATTGTAACATTTTCCATAACTATTTGCAAGGTAACGTAAAGTAGAGAGGGTACAGTAGGTAAATTACAAAGGACCAGCAGATTATAGAAGGTGTGCTGAAATACAATTGCATTACATTATGGTAAGAGACAATTTAACTCAACATTATTCCAAATAAGTCAAATTAACTCAACAGGTCTAAAGAAGTTCTTCAAACAGAAACATCTTTAGTGAGTAACTTTAAGCTTTTTAAACAAGTAGATAACCTGATTAAGCGAGGTCAAGGGTCCCACAGAGAAAGGTCATGTGTGTGGAGTGAAAGAAGGTAACAAGAGAGGAAGAAAGAAGCAGGTAATTTGTAGAGGTAAGGGGTGGTTGAGCGAGTATATGGAGACAAGATATAATAAGGTGCACTTTTTTCTACGTTAAAGTCATGAATGTAAATTTTATTCTGACGTTTCTTGGAAGTCAACAAAGTGATTGCTGTTGCTGCAGGCACCAATGATTGAGTTGGGTAGACAAGGTTAGCCGAGGTGCATGGTTTGAAATGGAGACAGATGGGGGGTAAACAGGGAGGGAGTTAAGTTGTTTCTTGCTTGAGAAAGTAGTTTGTTCTGGAGGTGATTTTTAGGTGAAGATGACATGATTTAGTTGATTGTTTATGAGGAGAGAAAGAGAGTAACCTTCCAAAGTAACCCCAAAATAACAGGTCAGAGGGATTGGAGTAATGATGGCAGAGTCATCAGGGATATTTCAAATGGTGGGGATCGAACGAGAAAGGGGATGAGTAAGATGTTAAGTTTGATTTGACTGTAAGGCAAATTATTACATTTTAAACTCAAATATGGAGCACCAACAAAGACTGTAAGAGGGTGAATATATAAAGTTCAGTAATAAAAGTCTATGTGATTATGTGATCCAAACAGCCTTAAACTTCTCCCAAGAACAGACTAAAAAGACAAAAAGAAGGCAAAACACAGGATACAATGAGAAATACAGTCTAATTCCCACATACAAGTAAATCAGTAAGTAAATGACTGCTTGCAAGTTAGACCCATGCCTCTTACACCACACAGGCTTGAATGGCAATAGTAGCCAAGCTGGAGACACTGTTATCCTCTCCTTGACAATCCACTAGCAACATGGAGAGATTACTGAAGCTTTCTCTGTGTCCAAGAGGACTCTGTCTAAGGTCAGCTCTGTAATTATCTTCACAATATAATCTCACCCTGTCCTGGATGGTTATCTGAGTAGGAACATTAGTAGTTCTTATCATTCTCACAGCCCTCCAGCCAGACTTAGATCCATAGAGAGGGTCTATAAAGCAATATCAAACCAAGCAGTACAATTATATTCATCAAATAGTGCTAGTACAACCAGCAGTTACAATGGCAAGACGTCTTCGTTATTATTATTAACCTTTATTTGTAATGTGCCAACATATTCTGTAGCACTAAACAGGATAGATACAAGTAAAAACTTTTATTGTGCATTTAATTAATTAATTAAACTTTCAATCATGCCCCAGGTAAAAATGCTCAAGATCTTTCTAACCCCTGAATGAAGTATTATGTCAATGTTATTCTGGAGGCTAGGGAACGCCAGTGGAGTGACTGACTGAGAGGTGCTGCAGACATCGAACAATGAGTATGGTATATGTATCTAGTGGAGGTGTCATTATTGACTGAAGCGGAGAGAGACGGATGATGCGGAGGGCAGCAAGGAGAGAGTTGCAGTAGTCAAGGTGGGATATGATAAGAGAGTGTATTAGAATTTTGGTTCAAACCTTCTTAACTTCTAATGTTCATATGCAGATAGTCATCCACCATTGGATCCTATGCGTTTTCCTTTTTTTATTGTTTTATGGAGTTAGAAAGCTTAAGGTTACACTTGTGCTTGGTGTAATTCTTGGATATGTTTAGGATTATTTGCCTGAAGTATTAGGGTTAAAAAGATTAATGGCATTAATTAACTCAAATACTCAAAAGCTCAGCCATTGTGATTTAAACTGCAGGGCTAATACCACTGAATACCGTAAAGGAGCACTTCAGTGGTCTTATTGAAGGTGTCTTTAAAGAATAGTTAGGTTGCTGTTCTATAAGTAAAGAACATTTTATTAAATGTTTATTGTGCATTTCATTAATTAATTAATTAAATAAACCTTCAATCATGCCCCCCTGAGTGAAGTATTGTGTCTGGAGTGGAGCCAACCAGGAGGGAGATAGTATAACATTGGCAAACTACAGCTGCAGTATAATAGTGAGTGATGACTAGAAAGGGTGTGTATATGTCCAGCAGCTCAAGGTTACTCTGCTCCGTGCTACTAATGTGTGAGGATACCCTGAGTATATACAGCCTGGTAGATCAGTACCTTTACAGCACCTGGTGGAGCCATTTATCATGGCTTGGAACACAGCAGATAACCATGGGCGGCTGGTGCATAGGGGCAAATGGGAAACCGCCCTCCCAAAATTAATGCACTGACTTAATCCCCCCATCACTTAATTGTATCATTTATATAATTAAAAAAAAAATGTTTTATCATGTTCAATATTCTGTTTTTTTTTTAAAAAGCTGCTGCTGTCACTTTAAATTTAAAAACCCTCTGTGCTGCAGTTAAACACACTGATTTATCACATCTAGGGTCTCTGCCCAAACTGTGTTATAACAGGTACAGCTGAACCTGTATGTCAAACACAGCATCATCCAATCAGAATGACCGGGAGGGAAAAGTCCATATCCCTCTCTGTGTCTTGTTGTTGTTGTTCTGTCCTTCAGTCATGTCTGATTCTCAGTGACCACATGGATGGAGCACATCAGGTAAATCTGTCTGTGTTTCTGGTTGTGCTTATCCATATGATTTTCATGGCAAAGATACTGGAGTGGGTTGTCAGTTCCTACTTCACTGGACTGCATTTTGTCTGACCTCTCTAAAATGACTTGCCCATCTTGGGTGACCTTTCACGATATAGCTCACAGCTTCATTGAGGTAACAAGCCCCTTCACCATGACAAGGTAGCGATCCAGAAGGGGTCCTGTGTCTTAGTCTCTCTTTATTTCCATGTGTATTTATAAGGAGAGGGTATACTTACTTTTGGGGGAGATCTCTTATTGCATGTGTAAGATATATATAATGTGTGTGTATATATACTGTATATATGTGTGTGTATATGTGTATATATATATGTGTGTGTATATATGTGTGTGAATATATATATATATATATATATATATATATAAATATATATATATATATATATAAATATATATATTTATATATATGTATATATAAGTGCGTGTGTATTTGTGTATATATATGTGTGTGTGTGTGTGTGTGTGAAGGGGAAGAATTAGAAATATATGCTAATTAACCACTCAAATATGCTTTTTGCAACTTAATATTAATTAAGTAAATGCAGCATATAAACTGAATAAATATTTTTTTTTATATATATTTTTTACAAACACACAGATTTATTTAAATGTATTATCTAAAGATAATAATGTTTAAAATGTAGGGAGAAACAAAACAGTGCTGCGTCAACCAATGTGGGGTGCAACTTTCTGGTTGTTGTCTGTTGGTGAAGTATCACCCTGTCCTTCAGTAGGTGCAAGATGTTCCGCCCACGTGCTGTTTAGTCTCTGTTTGTTTAATTAATCTATTTGCTCATTTAACAAATTATTTATTTATGCAGTTTTACTCTCTCACTATATTTGCTGCCATCATAGTATCTGCTGTATCATTATTGGCTCAGTCGTAAAATACCCGACCTAGGCTCAGAGTGATAGATAGAAAGGTATGGAGAGGGTATTGAGGGAGGGAGGAGAGGGGTAGAATGAGAGATGGATAGAGAGGGAGAGAGTGGGATAGAAGAAGAGGCATAGAATGTATCTCTCTAACTTTCTATCTCCCTCTCTCGCTCTATCCCTTCCTCTATCTTCCTCTCTCTGTATCCCTTCCTCTCTCTTTATTCCTTCCACCTCTCTGTCTCTCTCTCCCTCTCTCTCTCTCTCTCCCTCTCTCTCTCTATCCCTCTCTCTCTTGTGTGTGTGTGGAGACTGTGTCCCTAGGCAGGGTCTATACATGTTGTGGTAACATGTTGTGAAGGGGAGGGGTTTATACTGTTGGGTGGAGTCAATGTAAGGGGAGTGGTCAGGTCTCTGTTTTCTGCCCCACCAAGTTGGAAAGTCACCACCCACCACTCCATATAACTAAACTAGTATTTGGATACCTATATATGAGGCATTTACAGTATAATTCAGAATATGGTGCACCACGATATATAATATAATAATAATTAAGCACATTAAACATTTGAATTATAAGATGTTGGCCATTATATTGGTAACTAATTGAGTTTTATATGTCAGAAAATGGAGTATCTGATTTGAAAGGAACATATTGAGACAGAAACAAATAGCACTCAATATACAGTATTTTCTCTATAACATGATAATTACTTACTCGCTTTGAACCTGTGAGGTTTTGTTTGACCCCACCCCTATTATGTCATTATAGGTGTGAAGTCACAATGCCCTAATATATAGTGACTTGTAACCACATAATACATTTAAATCACCCCTTTGAAACTAAATTAAATTTGACTGAATGAAGGTGCCTTAGGTGAAAACATTTTCAGAAACATGTTATAAATGTGCAGTCAAAAAAATAATTATACTGTATAAGATATTTGTGTTTTTAGCAACATCCCAGAATTTATCAATAAAACTATAAACAGTTAATATAACCCTACAGTGTTCCAATAGATTATTTAACTAACATACATGTACAGTGTTTCCATCTGAGGGTCCCTGTCCAGTTACCCAGGTTGCACTGCAATAACTGTGTTTTTTAACTTGTTTTTAGATATCCAATTGTCAACACCAATGCATTTATTTACTATATACATATATATATATATATATATATATATATATATATATATACACACACACATATATATATATATATATATATATATATATATATATATATACATATATACACATATATAAATACATACATAGTAATTCTGCGTTTTATCTTTGCTTCATAAGCATTTTACCATAAAAGCATTTATTTTCTCTTGAAGAAGGATATGCTCATTGCTTTGGTCCCACAGATGTCCCCAAACCCACATGAATCCTTTGAATTGGTTTCCCTGTGTAGCATAGTAGACATTATATTTATTTTCTGAACTTGAAAGACTGCATCCCAAAGCTGGATTTAAATGCTCTGTGAAATGTTGCCATGTAAGCAGAGTGTGCATCTTTGTATTAGATGTAATATTCTTCTCCCAGTCTCAGGTTCTCTTCTTAGCTTTGGCTCATTGAGTGCGGCCTTCATGTTGGACGGTGCACAGCTGAAATACCTTGCAAGGCTGCAAACCATCTGTTATACAAAGAATGTATCCTTTAGATTTAAATGTGAATAATACATTATTGTGCCTTTAATCTCATGAAATCTGGGAAAACATTGGCATCTGCTTTTAATTGTAAGTACCTGAGACTAATCAGGGCAATTATATTCATTCTACACAAAGCCTAATTGATCACTCAGTGTTTCTAAACACCTGGAGTACCATTTATCATGGGTTGGAACAGTATATATTGCTCAGCTATTATATGGATTCCTACAAATACTTTGGAGAAATGTAATATAGTTTGATATAAGACACATGGGAGAAAACACACAGTGTATACTTGACTTATATGACTTAAGCATTTTGATTGTTGTTTTAGTAAAGAAGTGAGTCTTACACAAAGAAACACAGCTCTTCAATTTCAAAATATACAATTATAAAAAATAAAAAAAAATTGTCCTCTAAATTTAATATAACAGCTACCTGGATTCTGTCCTGAATTGTATCCATGTAGCAAGTAATAAATACAATAAATATTTATGGACTTATTCATGAATTTATTTATTACTAAACTGTTTTGATATTGCAACAAAATAACATTAGGTTTGGCAGAGAAACACAATCATAATAATTAGATTTCCTGTTGATGCCAAATTACATATTTTTTCAAGAGGAATATTTTGCTGTGTTTCTCTCTATATATTAAATATCTGGAGAAAATAACACGGTTTGCATCATATGTAACCTTCAATATGTTCTTATTACACATGTAATACAGATTAAATGTAAAAGCTCACATGCACACACAGATCTTTTTCTCTTATCTTGCGATGAGTTGTCCAGAGGGTGAGAAATGATCTGTCATGATAGTAGTCTTTATCTGCTGCCCTGATAGCAGTCCTTGTTGTTGTTTAGGATTTCAGTCATGTCTGACTCTCTGTGATCGAAATGGAACGCAGCACACCAGGAACATCTGTCACTGGTTGTGCTTATCCATAAGGTTATTTTTGGCAAATATACTGCAGCGGGTTGCCAGTTCCTTCTCCAGTGGATGGTGACTTGTCTGACCTCTCTGCTATGACTTGCCCATCTTGGGTGACCCTGCATGGTATAGCTCACAGCTTCATTGAAGTACACAAACCTCTTCACCATGACAAGGTAGTGATCCAGAAGGGGATAGCAGCCCTTATTTGCCTTTATTGCAGGCAAATCAACACCAGTCAGAAAAAAAACTTAGGACACTTAAGGGGTGGAGACAAGCGCATCTACTGTACTTTTTTAATCTATTGCTTTCTTAAACAACTGATTTTATTGCTACTCAATAAAAATAAATTAAACCTTATTGTTTGTCTACTGCAGTGTCCCTTTAATACAACAAAGATTGCCTCACTCCTTGAGTGAATCCAGCCCAGTTTTAGCATCCTAAACTTTTTTCCCTATTATAGGAGAGGCTGTTGACTTACCTCCTGCATCTATTCAACAAGCTCTCAAAGATAACACTCACTTTATAATATGCTCACACAGCCGCTGCTGAATATAACTGATAGAAATAACGATCTCTCAGCCAATGTGATTAAATGCTACTTATACCATTGTGTGATTTGCAAGTGCTCGGATAGCCCATAAAAATCAGAAATTAATTTCCGTCTGTGCAATAGAACAGTCGTGAAGAATTCCTTATTAATTTGCGGGTTGTTCTCAGTTACTACCAGATTTTAAGAGGCCGTAAAACTAAACTATCGCACATTTATTAAGATATTTGATACAAGATGTGATCAGTTTTTAAAAACCAACTGGAGAGCTGTCTGTGTACTCTCCGCGATGAGCAGGCACCACATCCCTGTCATTTAATTAGATATCAGAAGATTTGTCTGAGATAGATGACTTGTTAACATTGTATTTTTCCCTGCTCTTATCCCCTTTATAGTGCTACAGAATATGTTGGCGAGTTACAAATAAAAGTTAATAATAATAATAATAACAATCAATGGGTGACAGTGGCCTGATAGGAGTCTTTATCTGCTTTCTTCCTTCAGTGACTATGCAGGGTAAACCAAGACTGGTCAGAATAAAATTAGCCTCCTGGGCATTTGTTCAACTTAATAGTAGGTAGACACTCTGACAGTCCATAAAGTACTGATTTCCCAATGCTATTTTTAAAGGTTGCACTGCATTTATGTACAAATATTGATTGTATTATTAATCTCCATAAACTCATATTTTGTTGTTGTTGTTTAGTCGCTTCTTACTCTCCGTGACCTATGGACCTCAGCACGCCAGGTATTTCTCTCAGTCACTGCCCCTCTGAGCTCCATTAAGTTCATGCTCATTTCTCCAATGACCTCATCTATCTATCTCTGCCTCTGTCATCCCCTTCTTTTTGTGCCTTCAATCTTTCCCATCATCAGAGTCTTCTCTAGAGAATCCTGTCATCTCATGATATGGACAAAATATTTGAGCCTCAGCCTTATGATAACTTTTAGCGAATAGTTTGTCTTGATCTCCTGAACTACTGAATCTTCCAAGGGACTTTAAGTAGCTTTCGTCAACACCACAATTCAAAGGCCTCAATTCTACAGCACTCAGCCTTCTTTATGGTCAAGCTGTCACATCTGTATGTTACTACTGGGAATACTAGAGTCCTAACTATGCGGACGTTTGTTGATGTGTAATATCTTTACTTCATATCATCTTGCCCAAGCTTTCCATAGCTTTCCTCCCCAGAAGCAAACATCTTTTAATATCATTGCTACAGTCACTGTCATGCACCTCCTGACCACCAGTCCTTGGGACTAATATGAACCACCCAGGAACATTGGGATTTTGAGGATGGCCATTGCCCTGGCTGCTTAAAGACTCCTATCAGGACTGCCTCCTGGGAATTTGTGGTACTGAACTAAATCTGTTTATAGTTATTTAATGTTATATTAAGTTGATGACCATATGCATGTTAATTACTGTATGTTATGATATGCTGTGTTATGTTATGTGGCTTACTGTATGTTTAATCATGTCCATTGTAATGTTGTGAGGTAGCCAGTAACTGACAGTTGAGTCAGTTATGTAATGTGTGTCTCTGAGATAAAGTTGGTGCTGCATTGAGTCTGTGTTGTCTCTGACAGGAGGAAAGAAAGGTAACAGCTTTAAGTGACTCTGAGAAGATTTATATGTGTGTCAGAGACTATAGCTCCCCTGATACTGTACAATGAATGAACTGTGTATATGCTCCTAATAAAAGGGGAGGAAACTGAAGTATGTGTATACTCCTAATGGAAGGGGAGGAGACCTGTCTAGAAGATGTATGTACTGTATATGTCAGCATTCCTAAAGAAGGTCATAATGAATTGGATGTTATGATACCTGGCATATGATACATTGTTAATGACTGTATTAGCCAGTTAAACAAACCCCCAGAAGACCCAGTTTAAGTATTACAGAATGTTATCAGTCCAAGTTTAAACATTCACCCCTTGAACCTGTTATGACATTTCTGCAGCAATAAAAGCAGTCCCTGATTTTTATAAAGCTGAGCCTGTGTTTATATTTTTAAATACTGCACCCGAGTAAGGACATTTTAGAAACATCAGCTGTCTTGGTGAAAGGATTAAAATAACCTGGTGTATCTGCTGGGTAGGTTTGGCCACAACAACCTTATCAAGCTCGACTGAAGAAAGCAGATTTCCACAACTGGTGTTAGAAGTGGGATCCCTTCATCAGAAAAAAACAGCGGTCAGGATGAAGAGAAGAAAGGTGACTAGAAAATCTGCATCCTCCCTGCACCCTCAACAGGAACTGGCAGTCGGTCATCAGGGCAGAAGGTGAGATTGGGACCCCAGTGCTATGGATGCGAGCAGAGGGGCCATTTGAATAGGGACTGCCTAAATCAGCCCTGTGGGAGCAACCCTGACCCAGATTGCCCCCTATTGTGTTTGAGTAACTGGAGGCTTGCCACCAAGGTTTGCAAGACTGTACCAAGGACTTGCCCTCAGAAGGCCCCACTCAGGTACCTCCTACACCCTCAACAGGGACTGGCAGTCGGTCGTCAGGGCAGAAGGTGAAATTGGGACCCCAGTGCTATGGATGCCAGCAGTGGGGCCATTTAAAGAGGGACTGCCAAAACCAGCTCTGTGGGAGCAAGCCTGACTCAGATTGCCCCATATTGTCTTTGATTAACTGGAGGCTTGCTACCGAGGGGGAGGAAATTGAGGGTTTGCAAGACTATACCAACGACTTGCCATCAGAAGGCCTCATAAAGTGTCACGGAGTCTAGGGAGGGAATATTTTGGACTGGTGGTCAGGGGGATCATGACAGTCACTAACTGAAGAGACCTTGGATCCAAGGAAAATAAAATCTATCACTGCTTCCACTTATTCCCCACCTGTTTGCCAAGAACTGAAATTGCTGTTTGCCATGATCTTCATCCTTTTAACGTTAAGCAGCTGGCCTGCATTTGCGCTCTCTTCTTTCACCCTCATCAATATGTCCTATAGACCCTCCTCATTTTCAGCCATCAGAGTAGTCTCATTGGCGTATCTGAGGTTGATGATATTTCTCTCAGCAATATTAACCATTTTGGGTTCATCCAGCCTTGGCCTGATGTACTCTGCGTATAAGTTAAGTTCTGATCTTGAACCATTTTTTTGTCCCATGTTTGGTTCTGGCCGTGGATTCTTGGTCCACATACAGATTCATCAGGAGGAGGATGAGATGATCTGGTACTGCAATCTCTTTAAGGACATGACACATGTTGTTGTGATCCACACAGTCAAATGCTTTAGAATAGTCTATGAAGCAGAAGTAAATGCTTTTCTGGGACTCTCTTACTTTCTCTTATCCAGAGGATATTGGCAATTTGATCTCTTGTGCCTCTTCCTCTGCTGAACCCAGCTTGTACATCTAGTAGTTCGTGATCCATATAAACTCATATACTGCATAAATAAATAAAACCCTATCATAAGAAAACTACAGCAACCTCTTAATAGAATGTTAAAGAGCAAGCGAGAGGGGATTTTCTAACTATTACTTGTAGGCAGCAGGTGACCTATATATAATATAAATGTGCTGAAAACTTGCTATTGAAGACACTTATTTTGCTCATATCTACTTGTTTACCAACTTCTCCCTATAAGCACCCTATCATTATCATTTGATAAGTTCGCTCCCACAATGATTTCCCACCCAAAATATATATTAACTGAATCTTCTATGTTGCATCTGAACAGCAATGGAGAACATTTTTATCTAATAAAGACTTCAGCAAGTTTATGTTGCATTTGTACAACACTAAGTACCTTCAAGCAAGGACACATTCCCTCTTTTGTCACTTCTGTACCTTGTAAACCCTAAAACTCTTAGATATCTTCTGATATCTACCTTACTCTCACCCACGCCCCCCCCCCCCCCACACACACACACACGTTTCTTCCTACCACTTGAATAAATGGCATGGGTAGAACCCACATCTGCTAGAACAATGTATTAAACTGTATTGTAAGGACTTTTACAGAGGGAGTGTTTCACTTCATCTGTTGTCATCTGTTGTCTTGTAATAATATAATAGAGGAACACCAGATTAAGAGCTGATAGTGCTTGTGGTACTTGTTTATTCAGTAACCTCCAATCAATGCAATTTTTTGGGGTTGGATGAGAAGCTCCTCCTACCACGCCTACTAGACATTTTAAAAGTATGTTATCAAAAAAGTATTTATATTTTGTCACACATTTTTAATGCAATCTACCTGCTTTTTATAGATTTGGAAAAACAAAGCAAGTGTTGAAATTATATTTAAAAGAGCAGCTACAAACATTATTAAAAGCTTCTATTCAAAATAAAAAGTATTAAAGTGCTCTAAGTCTAGAGGAAGTTAATTATTTTTCAGTTAAAAAAATCTAAAGTCTGTTTACAAACAATCTTTTGGCTGCCTACTGGTTGTTTCATGATTAATTACAGAGAGCCAAGCCCTGAGGTGAGGAAAGTGATTGATTGCATTCCTAAGTTCAGAGAAAAACTGCTCCCAAATGTTAACACATACCTGACCTATTTATGTGTTTCCAACATTCCATGATCTGAACAGATTTATCTGTTGAGGGTTAACAATGTTTCCCTTTTGTTTACTACACAAAGCAGAAGCTGCATGTCTGGCAGCGGGCAGTCAGTGATACATGTAAACACAGATTTTTCTTTATTGAAATCTCAGAGAAAAAATTGCGTATTTCAAAAATTCAAAATGTATTTCAACATGCTTTTAGGAGATCTTTACAGTGATGTGGTCCAAATTGTACTGAATTAAGTGTCCCTTTAAATCTTGTTTTCTTATATGCTTGATGCACAAATATGGGAGTTTCTAAGCTTCTTCAATTATTTTGTTTTTTAATGTAATTGAAACAATATTAGAATAAAAGTTATAATTTATATTCTAAACCTGCAAACAAAAAAGGTGTTTAAACAGATGTAGATTCTTTGTGGTGTGATGAAGAGATAAGGGCAACATTAATTACAATGTATCTATTCATTTCACTTTTTTATTTGGTGGCCCAATTAACTTGTGGCAATATGTGAGGTGCTAAAACACATACCTGCAAGGAGAGAACTGAATTAAATTTATATGCTTGTAGTAATTAAATATATTGGTCTGACATTTGGTAGACTGGCCATAGCCGGGTTTAATTACCGCTGTTCTGTCACAGAAGGCAGTGCCATTAAAGAACTTTTACTGCCATTTTTAATCTTATTAGAAGCAGCCTGCAGCATTATAAAAGGTGGCTAGTAGAAAGTCGTCATATGATTGTTAAATTAATAGAATATGAGATCCAAGAATGCCATCACATTGGTGCAAGATGGTGGTATAAAAGAGTATAAAAGTCATCTATTTCCTAGCACCAGCACAAAAATATGGAACCCTAGTTGCATGGGATTACAAAGGAAACCAATGAACAGTGCGGGTTTCTCTCGAGTGCATCGAAATGTTGTATTGTGAAAGTGAAATACTTTGGGTGGTGGTTGATATAGGTAATGGCAATTGGAATTATTTCACACACATGTAGGTAAGTGACGATAGCACTGGAAAAGTCATGACATGTCCACCACTCGGTCAGGTGACTTGTTGGCCATTACCTTTCCTTTCTTCCATAGTGCATCAGGGCTGGGTCATAAGCCATAAGCTGCACTTGCTCATGTATCTGTATATGAGCCTAGGTTTAGTCAGCACCTGGTACTTTCTATACAACACTGGCAGAATTACAGCCTTATTAAATTCCCTCAATGTGTAATACCGTAGCCCGTAACGTAGCCCGCAAGACTTCCGGCTATTAAATTGGCCCTGTAAAGCAACCCGCTAATGACTTGCAAGGTAAGGGCGAAATAACCCTATGGGATGTCGAAATCTGAACTCCGCGGCTGCAAATCCTTTGATCTGCCAAGCCTGTAACTGGTACCTTCAAAAATCGCTATTAAGTTGCTACGGATCTTTCTGGCGTTCAACCCCGTAACCTGCAAGTGGAGCCAAATAGCCAACGGGTACTAGAGAGGACCCTCAAGGGGGTTAAAGTCCTACCCGTAGCACTGTAAATGCAAATATACACACACTACTGTATTTATAATTAAAGAGAAAGTGATGTTTGGTATTAAAATGAATATCACAACATTCTCAAGCTCGCAAATCTGCAATATAAAATACTTTTATTTCTGTTTAGTTTCCATGTTATATCGATCCCGTCAATCAATGTGTTAATACATATAATGGAACTTGCATGGACTAGAATATAATATTTACTGATTTATTAATATTGCACTATTTCTGCAATGCGGGTATGATCGAAACTCGTAATTGAAACCAGTAAGGCTTTGAAATCTAATCTCCATTGTTCAGTGACATAATGATGACAATCTCATTTGCCATTGGCTCCTTCTAAACCATGAAACTACGAGTTTGACTAATTGATCATGTTCACAGCCGCATATCCAATATGCGCAAGAATGGTTTACGGGTTTGTGTCTCCAGCCCGTAACTCGCTTACCTTTTGTGGCCCCTAGTTTGTTTTTGATTATTATTATTATTATTATTATTATTATTATTATTACTATTATTATTATAATGCTCTGTAACGCACCAATATATTCTGTAGCGCTATACATTTGTTAAGTACAAGCATTGTCTGGCTCCTTTCCAATCTGGTGACGCACCCATGGCCATGGCAGGTTTACCCATTAGGCCAACTAGGCAGCAGCCTAAGAGTGCTTTTCTGTGAGGGGTGCCATTTAAAAAAAAATGGTTCCTGGCTTAATTTTTTTAAATGCTGCAGTTCATAGACTGGCTACTTGGGGGTAACCACCTGGTAAAAAATAATTACAACAGGAAAAGGAACCTAAATGCACAGAAAAGGCAAAAATGGGTCAGTGCATACTCACTCGGGCTCCTCTACTTCACTGCTCAGGGGCTCCAAAAAGGTAGTTCCGGCCCTGCCCATGGCTCTCTTTTCTGGACTCTCTAGTCTCTGGCTCCCTAATCTTTTGGCTCCTTGGCTTATGGTTTTGACCTCCCTTGACTGATGCCTGCTCTGGATACTTGGCCTGCATTTTTGACTTCGCTTTACTGATGGCTACTCTGGCTCGTTTGCATGTGTTTTTGACCTTCCTTATCTGACCCCTGCTCTGGCTCCTTGGCTTGTGTTTTTGACTTCCCTTGTCTGTGGCTTGCTCTGGCTCCTTGGCTTGTGTTTTTGACCTCACTTGTCTGTTGCCTACTCTGGCTCCTTGGCTTGTGTTTTAATGTTTTCGACCTACCATTTATGTCGCCTGCTCTGGCTCCTTGTCTTGTGTTTTTGACCTCCTGTGTCTGTTGCCTGCTCTGGCCAAATGGCTTGTGTTTTTTACCTTCATTATCTGACACCTGCTATGGCTCCTTGTCTTGTGTATTTGACCTTTCTAATTTGAATCCTGCTCTTGCTCCTTGGTTTGTGATTTCACCACCCTTGTCTGATGCCAGCTCTGGCTCCTTGGCTTGTGGTTTTCACCTCCCTTGTTTGTTGCCTGCTCTGGCTCATTGGCTTGTGTTTTTGACCTTCCTTGTCTGACCCCTGCTCTGGCACCTTGGCTTGTGTATTTGTCCTTTCTAATCTGGACCCTGCTCTGACTCCTTGGCTTGTGTTTTTGACCTCCTTTGTCTCTTGTCTGCCCTGGCTCATTGTCTTGTGTTTTTGACCTCCTTTGTCTGTTGGCTGCTCTGGCTCATTGTTTTGTGTTTTTGACCTCCTTTGTGTGTTAGGTGCTCTGACTCCTTGGCTTGTGTTTTTGACCTTCCTTGTCTGATCCCTGCTCTGGCTCCTTGGCTTGTGTTTTTGACCGCCCTTGTCTGATCCCTGCTCTGGCTCATTGGCTTGTGCTTTTGACCTCCTTTGTGTGTTAGGTGCTCTGACTCCTTCTCTTGTGTTTTTCACCTCCTTGTCTGATGCCTGCTCTGACTCCTTTGCTTGTGTTTTTCACCTCCCTTGTCTGATGTTTGCTCTGGCTCCTTGGCTTGTATTTTTCACCTCCTTGTCTGATGCCTGCTCTGACTCCTTTGCTTGTGTTTTTCACCTCCCTTGTCTGATGCCTGCTCTGACTCCTTGGCTTGTGTTTTTCACCTCCCTTGTCTGATGCCTGCTCTGGCTCCTTGGCTTGTGTTTTTCACCTCCCTTGTCTGACGCCTGCTCTGACTCCTTGGCTTGTGTTTTTCAACTCCCTTGTCTGATGCCTGCTCTGACTCCTTGGCTTGTGTTTTTCACCTCCCTTGTCTGATGCTTGCTCTGACTCCTTGGCTTGTGTTTTTGACCTCCCTTGTCTGATGTTTGCTCTGACTCCTTGGCTTGTGTTTTTCTCCTCCCTTGTCTGATGTTTGCTATTACTCCTTGGCTTGTGTTTTTCACCTCCTTTGTCTGATGCCTGATCTGACTCCTTGGCTTGTGTTTTTCACCTCCCTTGTCGGATGCCTGCTCTGGATACTTGGCCTGCATTTTTGAATTTGCTTTACTGATGGCTACTCTGGCTCATTTGCTTGTGTTTTTGACCTTCCTTATCTGACCCCTGCTCTGGCTCCTTGGCTTGTGTTTTTGATTTCCCTTGTCTGTGGCTTGCTCTGGCTCCTTGGCTTGTGTTTTTGACCTCACTTGTCTGTTGCCTACTCTGGCTCCTTGGCTTGTGTTTTAATGTTTTCGACCTACCATTTATGTCGCCTGCTCTGGCTCCTTGTCTTGTGTTTTTGACCTCCTGTGTCTGTTGCCAGCTCTGGCTAAATGGCTTGTGTTTTTTACCTTCATTATCTGACCCCTGCTATGGCTCCTTGTCTTGTGTATTTGACCTTTCTAATTTGAATCCTGCTCTTGCTCCTTGGTTTGTGATTTCACCACCCTTGTCTGATGCCAGCTCTGGCTCCTTGGCTTGTGGTTTTCACCTCCCTTGTTTGTTGCCTGCTCTGGCTCATTGGCTTGTGTTTTTGACCTTCCTTGTCTGACCCCTGCTCTGGCACCTTGGCTTGTGTATTTGTCCTTTCTAATCTGGACCCTGCTCTGACTCCTTGGCTTGTGTTTTTGACCTTCTTTGTCTCTTGTCTGCCCTGGCTCATTGTCTTGTGTTTTTGACCTTCCTTGTCTGATCCCTGCTCTGGCTCCTTGGCTTGTGTTTTTGACCGCCCTTGTCTGATGCCTGCTCTGACTCCTTGGCTGTTAAATGCTCTGGCTCATTGGCTTGTGTTTTTGACCTTCCTTGTCTGATCCCTGCTCTGGCTCATTGGCTTGTGTTTTTGACCTCCTTTGTGTGTTAGGTGCTCTGACTCCTTCTCTTGTGTTTTTCACCTCCTTGTCTGATGCCTGCTCTGACTCATTGGCTTGTGTTTTTCACCTCCCTTGTCTGATGCCTGCTCTGACTCCTTGGCTTGTGTTTTTCACCTCCCTTGTCTGATGCCTGCTCTGGCTCCTTGGCTTGTGTTTTTCACCTCCCTTGTCTGACGCCTGCTCTGACTCCTTGGCTTGTGTTTTTCACCTCCCTTGTCTGATGCCTGCTCTGACTCCTTGGCTTGTGTTTTTCACCTCCCTTGTCTGATGCTTGCTCTGACTCCTTGGCTTGTGTTTTTGACCTCCCTTGTCTGATGTTTGATCTGACTCCTTGGCTTGTGTTTTTCTCCTCCCTTGTCTGATGTTTGCTATGACTCCTTGGATTGTGTTTTTCATCTCCTTTGTCTGATGCCTGATCTGACTCCTTGGCTTGTGTTTTTAACCTCCCTTGTCGGATGCCTGCTCTGACTCCTTGGCTTGTGTTTTTCACCTCCCTTGTCTGATGCCTGCTCTGATTCCTTCTCTTGTGTTTTTCACCTCCCTTGTCTGATGCTTGCTCTGGCTCATTGGCTTGTGTTTTTCACCTGCCTTGTCTGATGCCTGATCTGACTCCTTGGCTTGTGTTTTTCACCTCCCTTGTCTGATGCCTGATCTGACTCCTTGGCTTGTGTTTTCACCTTCTTTGTCTGATGCCTGATCTAACTCCTTGGCTTGTGTTTTTCACCCCCCTTGTCTGATGTGTGATCTGACTCCTTGGCTTGTGTTTTTTCCCCTCCCTTGTCTGATGTTTGCTCTGGCTCCTTGGCTTGTGTTTTTCACCTCCCTTGTCTGATGTTTGCACTGGCTCCTTGGCTTGTGTTTTTCACCTCCCTTGTCTTATGTTTGATCTGACTCCTTGGCTTGTGTTTTTCACCTCCCTTGTCTGATGTTTGCTCTGACTCCTTGGCTTGTGTTTTTCACCTCCCTTGTCTGATGTTTGCTCTGGCTCCTTGGCTTGTGTTTTTCACACTCCCTTGTCTGATGCTTGCTCTGGGTACTTGGCTTGTGTTTTTCACCTCCCTTGTCTGACGCCAGCTCTGGCTACTTGGCTTGTGTTTTTCACCTCCCTTGTCTGATGCTTGCTCTGGCTCCTTGGCTTGTGTTTTTCACCTCCCTTGTCTGATGCTTGCTCTGACTCCTTGGCTTGTGTTTTTGACCTCCCTTGTCTGATGTTTGATCTGACTCCTTGGCTTGTGTTTTTCTCCTCCCTTGTCTGATGTTTGCTATGACTCCTTGGATTGTGTTTTTCATCTCCTTTGTCTGATGCCTGATCTGACTCCTTGGCTTGTGTTTTTAACCTCCCTTGTCGGATGCCTGCTCTGACTCCTTGGCTTGTGTTTTTCACCTCCCTTGTCTGATGCCTGCTCTGATTCCTTCTCTTGTGTTTTTCACCTCCCTTGTCTGATGCTTGCTCTGGCTCATTGGCTTGTGTTTTTCACCTGCCTTGTCTGATGCCTGATCTGACTCCTTGGCTTGTGTTTTTCACCTCCCTTGTCTGATGCCTGATCTGACTCCTTGGCTTGTGTTTTCACCTTCTTTGTCTGATGCCTGATCTAACTCCTTGGCTTGTGTTTTTCACCCCCCTTGTCTGATGTGTGATCTGACTCCTTGGCTTGTGTTTTTTCCCCTCCCTTGTCTGATGTTTGCTCTGGCTCCTTGGCTTGTGTTTTTCACCTCCCTTGTCTGATGTTTGCACTGGCTCCTTGGCTTGTGTTTTTCACCTCCCTTGTCTTATGTTTGATCTGACTCCTTGGCTTGTGTTTTTCACCTCCCTTGTCTGATGTTTGCTCTGACTCCTTGGCTTGTGTTTTTCACCTCCCTTGTCTGATGTTTGCTCTGGCTCCTTGGCTTGTGTTTTTCACACTCCCTTGTCTGATGCTTGCTCTGGGTACTTGGCTTGTGTTTTTCACCTCCCTTGTCTGACGCCAGCTCTGGCTCCTTGGCTTGTGTTTTTCACCTCCCTTGTCTGATGCTTGCTCTGGCTCCTTGGCTTGTGTTTTTCACCTCCCTTGTCTGATGTTTGCTATGACTCCTTGGATTGTGTTTTTCACCTCCTTTGTCTGATGCCTGATCTGACTCCTTGGCTTGTGTTTTTCACCTCCCTTGTAGGATGCCTGCTCTGACTCCTTGGCTTGTGTTTTTCACCTCCCTTGTCTGATGCCTGCTCTGATTCCTTCTCTTGTGTTTTTCACCTCCCTTGTCTGATGCTTGCTCTGGCTCATTGGCTTGTGTTTTTCACCTGCCTTGTCTGATGCCTGATCTGACTCCTTGGCTTGTGTTTTCACCTTCTTTGTCTGATGCCTGATCTGACTCCTTGGCTTGTGTTTTTCACCCCCCTTGTCTGATGTGTGATCTGACTCCTTGGCTTGTGTTTTTCCCCTCCCTTGTCTGATGTTTGCTCTGGCTCCTTGGCTTGTGTTTTTCACCTCCCTTGTCTGATGTTTGCACTGGCTCCTTGGCTTGTGTTTTTCACCTCCCTTGTCGTATGTTTGATCTGACTCCTTGGCTTTTGTTTTTCCCCTCCCTTGTCTGATGTTTGCTCTGGCTCCTTGGCTTGTGTTTTTCACCTCCCTTGTCTGATGCTTGCTCTGGGTACTTGGCTTGTGTTTTTCACCTCCCTTGTCTGACGCCAGCTCTGGCTCCTTGGCTTGTGTTTTTCACCTCCCTTGTCTGATGCTTGCTCTGGCTCCTTGGCTTGTGTTTTTCACCTGCCCTGTCTGATGCCTGATCTGACTCCTTGGCTTGTGTTTTCACCTCCCTTGTCTGATGCCTGCTCTGACTCCTTGGCTTGTGTTTTTCACTTCCCTTGTCTGATGTTTGCTCTGGCTCCTTGGCTTGTGTTTTTCACCTCCCTTGTCTGATGTTTGCTCTGGCTCCTTGGCTTGTGTTTTTCACCTCCCTTGTCTGATGTTTGCTCTGGCTCCTTGGCTTGTGTTTTTCACCTCCTTTGTCTGATGCCTGCTCTGACTCCTTGGCTTGTGTTTTTCACCTCCCTTGTCTGATGCCTGATCTGACTCCTTGGCTTGTGTTTTCACCTCCTTTGTCTGATGCCTGCTCTGACTTCTTGGCTTGTGTTTTTAACCTCCCTTGTCTGATGCTTGCTCTGACTCCTTGGCTTGTGTTTTTCACCTCCCTTGTCTGATTCTTGCTCTGGCTCCTTGTCTTGTGTCTTTCACCTCCCTTGTCTGATGCTTGCTCTGGCTCCTTGGCTTGTATTTTTCACTTGCCTTGTCTGATGCCTGATCTGACTCCTTGGCTTGTGTTTTCACCTCCTTTGTCTGATGCCTGCTCTGATTCCTTGGCTTGTGTTTTTCACCTCCCTTGTCTGATGTTTGCTCTGGCTCCTTGGCTTGTGTTTTTCACCTCCTTTGTCTGATGCCTGCTCTGACTCCATGGCTTGTGTTTTTCACCTCCCTTGTCTGATGCTTGATCTGGCTCCTTGGCTTGTTTTTTTCACATCCCTTGTCTGATGTTTGCTCTGGCTCCTTGGCTTGTGTTTTTCACCTCCCTTGTCTGATGTTTGCTCTGGCTCCTTGGCTTGTGTTTTTCACCTCCTTTGTCTGATGCCTGCTCTGACTCCTTGGCTTGTGTTTTTCACCTCCCTTGTCTGATGCTTGCTCTGGCTCCTTGGCCTGTGTTTTTCACCTCCCTTGTCTGATGCTTGCTCTGGCTCCTTGGCTTGTGTTTTTCACCTCCCTTGTCTGATGCCTGATCTGACTCCTTGGCTTGTGTTTTCACCTCCTTTGTCTGATGCCTGCTCTGACTCCTTGGCTTGTGTTTTTAACCTCCCTTGTCTGATGCTTGCTCTGACTCCTTGGCTTGTGTTTTTCACCTCCCTTGTCTGATGCTTGCTCTGGCTCCTTGGCTTGTGTCTTTCACCTCCCTTGTCTGATGCTTGCTCTGGCACCTTGGCTTGTATTTTTCACCTGCCTTGTCTGATGCCTGATCTGACTCCTTGGCTTGTGTTTTCACCTCCTTTGTCTGATGCCTGCTCTGACTCCTTGGCTTGTATTTTTCACCTCCCTTGTCTGATGTTTGCTCTGGCTCCTTGGCTTGTGTTTTTCACCTCCTTTGTCTGATGCCTGCTCTGACTCCATGGCTTGTGTTTTTCACCTCCCTTGTCTGATGCTTGATCTGGCTCCTTGGCTTGTGTTTTTCACATCCCTTGTCTGATGTTTGCTCTGGCTCCTTGGCTTGTGTTTTTCACCTGCCTTGTCTGATGCCTGATCTGACTCCTTGGCTTGTTTTTTCAACTCCTTTTTCTGATGCCTGCTCTGACTCCTTGGCTTGTGTTTTTCACCTCCCTTGTCTGATGCCTGATCTGACTCCTTGGCTTGTGTTTTTCACCTCCCTTGTCTTATGTTTGATCTGACTCCTTGGCTTGTGTTTTTCACCTCCCTTGTCTGATGTTTGCTCTGACTCCTTGGCTTGTGTTTTTCCCCTCCCTTGTCTGATGTTTGCTCTGGCTCCTTGGCTTGTGTTTTTCACACTCCCTTGTCTGATGCTTGCTCTGGGTACTTGGCTTGTGTTTTTCACCTCCCTTGTCTGACGCCAGCTCTGGCTCCTTGGCTTGTGTTTTTCACCTCCCTTGTCTGATGCTTGCTCTGGCTCCTTGGCTTGTGTTTTTCACCTGCCCTGTCTGATGCCTGATCTGACTCCTTGGCTTGTGTTTTCACCTCCCTTGTCTGATGCCTGCTCTGACTCCTTGGCTTGTGTTTTTCACTTCCCTTGTCTGATGTTTGCTCTGGCTCCTTGGCTTGTGTTTTTCACCTCCCTTGTCTGATGTTTGCTCTGGCTCCTTGGCTTGTGTTTTTCACCTCCCTTGTCTGATGTTTGCTCTGGCTCCTTGGCTTGTGTTTTTCACCTCCTTTGTCTGATGCCTGCTCTGACTCTTTGGCTTGTGTTTTTTACCTCCTTTGTCTGATGTTTGCTCTGGCTCCTTGGCTTGTGTTTTTCACCTCCTTTGTCTGATGCCTGCTCTGACTCCTTGGCTTGTGTTTTTCACCTCCCTTGTCTGATGCTTGCTCTGGCTCCTTGGTCTGTGTTTTTGACCTCCCTTGTCTGATGCTTGCTCTGGCTCCTTGGCTTGTGTTTTTAACCTCCCTTGTCTGATGCCTGATCTGACTCCTTGGCTTGTGTTTTCACCTCCTTTGTCTGATGCCTGCTCTGACTCCTTGGCTTGTGTTTTTAACCTCCCTTGTCTGATGCTTGCTCTGACTCCTTGGCTTGTGTTTTTCACCTCCCTTGTCTGATGCTTGCTCTGGCTCCTTGGCTTGTGTCTTTCACCTCCCTTGTCTGATGCTTGCTCTGGCTCCTTGGCTTGTATTTTTCACCTGCCTTGTCTGATGCCTGATCTGACTCCTTGGCTTGTGTTTTCACCTCCTTTGTCTGATGCCTGCTCTGACTCCTTGGCTTGTATTTTTCACCTCCCTTGTCTGATGTTTGCTCTGGCTCCTTGGCTTGTGTTTTTCACCTCCTTTGTCTGATGCCTGCTCTGACTCCATGGCTTGTGTTTTTCACCTCCCTTGTCTGATGCTTGATCTGGCTCCTTGGCTTGTGTTTTTCACATCCCTTGTCTGATGTTTGCTCTGGCTGCTTGGCTTGTGTTTTTCACCTGCCTTGTCTGATGCCTGATCTGACTCCTTGGCTTGTTTTTTCACCTCCTTTGTCTGATGCCTGCTCTGACTCCTTGGCTTGTGTTTTTCACCTCCCTTGTTTGATGCCTGATCTGACTCCTTGGCTTGTATTTTTCACCTCCCTTGTCTGATGTTTGCTCTGGCTCCTTGGCTTGTGTTTTTCACCTCCTTTGTCTGATGCCTGCTCTGACTCCTTGGCTTGTGTTTTTCACCTCCCTTGTCTGATGCTTGCTCTGGCTCCTTGGCTTGTGTTTTTCACCTCCCTTGTCTGATGTTTGCTCTGGCTCCTTGGCTTGTGTTTTTCACCTGCCTTGTCTGATGCCTGATCTGACTCCTTGGCTTGTGTTTTTCACCTCCCTTGTCTAATGCTTGTTCTGGCTCCTTGGCTTGGGTTTTTCACCTCCCTTGTCTGATGCTTGCTCTTGCTCCTTGGCTTGTGTTTTCACCTCCTTTGTCTGATGCCTGCTCTGACTCCTTGGCTTGTGTTTTTCACCTCCCTTGTCTGATGTTTGCTCTGGCTCCTTGGCTTGTGTTTTTCACCTCCTTTGTCTGATGCCTGCTCTGACTCCTTGGCTTGTGTTTTTCACCTCTCTTGTCTGATGCTTGCTCTGGCTCCTTGGCTTGTGTTTTTCACCTCCCTTGTCTGATGTTTGCTCTGGCTCCTTAGCTTGTGTTTTTCACCTGCCCTGTCTGATGCCTGATCTGACTCCTTGGCTTGTGTTTTTCACCTCCCTTGTCTAATGCTTGCTCTGGCTCTTTGGCTTGTCTTTTTCACCTCCCTTGTCTGATGCTTGCTCTGGCTCCTTGGCTTGTATTTTTCACCTGCCTTGATTGATGCCTGATCTGACTCCTTGGCTTGTGTTTTCACCTCCCTTGTCTGATGCCTGCTCTGACTCCTTGGCTTGTGTTTTTCACCTCCCTTGTCTGATGTTTGCTCTGGCTCCTTGGCTTGTGTTTTTCCTCTCCTTTGTCTGATGCCTGCTCTGACTCCTTGGCTTGTGTTTTCCCCCTCCCTTGTTTGATGCTTGCTCTGGCTCTTTGGCTTGTGTTTTTCACCTCCCTTGTCTGATGCTTGCTCTGGCATCTTGGCTTGTGTTTTTCACCTGCCTTGTCTGATTCCTGATCTGACTCCTTGGCTTGTGTTTTTCACCTCCTTTGTCTGATGCCTGCTCTGACTCCTTGGCTTGTGTGTTTCCCCTTCCTTGTCTGATGCCTGCTCTGACTCCTTGGCTTGTGTTTTTCACCTCCCTTGTCTGATGCCTGCTCTGACTCCTTGGCTTGTGTTTTTCACCTCCCTTGTCTGACGCCAGCTCTGACTCCTTGGCTTGTGTTTTTCACCTCCCTTGTCTGATGCCTGCTCTGACTCCTTGGCTTGTGTTTTTCCCCTTCCTTGTCTGATGCCTGCTCTGACTCCTTGGCTTGTGTTTTTCACCTCCCTTGTCTGATGCTTGCTCTGGCTCCTTGGCTTGTGTTTTTCACCTCCTTTGTCTGATGCCTGCTCTGACTCCTTGGCTTGTGTTTTTCACCTCCCTTGTCTGATGCTTGCTCTGGCTCCTTGGCTTGTGTTTTTCACCTCCCTTGTCTGATGCTTGCTCTGGCTCCTTGGCTTGTGTTTTTCACCTGCCTTGTCTGATGCCTGATCTGACTCCTTGGCTTGTGTTTTCACCTCCTTTGTCTGATGTTTGCTCTGACTCCTTGGCTTGTGTTTTTCACCTCCCTTGTCGGATGTTTGCTCTGGCTCCTTGGCTTGTGTTTTTCACCTCCTTTGTCTGATGCCTGCTCTGACTCCTTGGCTTGTGTTCTTCACCTCCCTTGTCTGATGCTTGCTCTGGCTCCTTGGCTTGTGTTTTTCACCTCCCTTGTCTGATGTTTGCTCTGGCTCCTTGGCTTGTGTTTTTCACCTGCCTTGTCTGATGCCTGATCTGACTCCTTGGCTTGTGTTTTTCACCTCCCTTGTCTAATGCTTGCTCTGGCTCCTTGGGTTGGGTTTTTCACCTCCTTTGTCTGATGCCTGCTCTGACTCCATGGCTTGTGTTTTTCACCTCCCTTGTCTGATGCTTGATCTGGCTCCTTGGCTTGTGTTTTTCACATCCCTTGTCTGATGTTTGCTCTGGCTGCTTGGCTTGTGTTTTTCACCTGCCTTGTCTGATGCCTGATCTGACTCCTTGGCTTGTTTTTTCACCTCCTTTGTCTGATGCCTGCTCTGACTCCTTGGCTTGTGTTTTTCACCTCCCTTGTTTGATGCCTGATCTGACTCCTTGGCTTGTGTTTTCACCCCCTTTGTTTGATGCCTGCTCTGGCTCCTTGGCTTGTGTTTTTCACCTCCCTTGTCTGATGCTTGCTCTGGCTCCTTGGCTTGTGTTTTTCACCTCCCTTGTCTGAAGTTTGCTCTGGCTCCTTGGCTTGTGTTTTTAACCTGCCTTGTCTGATGCCTGATCTGACTCTTTGGCTTGTGTTTTCACCTCCCTTGTCTGATGCCTGCTCTGACTCCTTGGCTTGTATTTTTCACCTCCCTTGTCTGATGTTTGCTCTGGCTCCTTAGCTTGTGTTTTTCACCTCCTTTGTCTGATGCCTGCTCTGACTCCTTGGCTTGTGTTTTTCACCTCCCTTGTCTGATGCTTGCTCTGGCTCCTTGGCTTGTGTTTTTCACCTCCTTTGTCTGATGCCTGCTCTGGCTCCTTGGCTTGTGTTTTTAACCTGCCTTGTCTGATGCCTGATCTGACTCTTTGGCTTGTGTTTTCACCTCACTTGTCTGATGCCTGCTCTGACTCCTTGGCTTGTATTTTTCACCTCCCTTGTCTGATGTTTGCTCTGGCTCCTTAGCTTGTGTTTTTCACCTCCTTTGTCTGATGCCTGCTCTGACTCCTTGGCTTGTGTTTTTCACCTCCCTTGTCTGATGCTTGCTCTGGCTCCTTGGCTTGTGTTTTTCACATCCCTTGTCTGATGTTTGCTCTGGCTCCTTGGCTTGTGTTTTTCAACTGCCTTGTCTGATGCCTGATCTGACTCCTTGGCTTGTGTTTTTCACCTCCCTTGTCTAATGCTTGCTCTGGCTCCTTGGGTTGGGTTTTTCACCTCCCTTGTCTGATGCTTGCTCTTGCTCCTTGGCTTGTGTTTTCACCTCCTTTGTCTGATGCCTGCTCTGACTCCTTGGCTTGTGTTTTTCACCTCCCTTGTCTGATGTTTGCTCTGGCTCCTTGGCTTGTGTTTTTCACCTCCTTTGTCTGATGCCTGCTCTGACTCCTTGGCTTGTGTTTTTCACCTCTCTTGTCTGATGCTTGCTCTGGCTCCTTGGCTTGTGTTTTTCACCTCCCTTGTCTGATGTTTGCTCTGGCTCCTTGGCTTGTGTTTTTCACCTGCCTTGTCTGATGCCTGATCTGACTCCTTGGCTTGTGTTTTTTCACCTCCCTTGTCTAATGCTTGCTCTGGCTCTTTGGCTTGTCTTTTTCACCTCCCTTGTCTGATGCTTGCTCTGGCTCCTTGGCTTGTGTTTTTCACCTGCCTTGTCTGATGCCTGATCTGACTCCTTGGCTTGTGTTTTCACCTCCTTTGTCTGATGCCTGCTCTGACTCCTTGGCTTGTGTTTTTCACCTCCCTTGTCTGATGTTTGCTCTGGCTCCTTGGCTTGTGTTTTTCACCTCCTTTGTCTGATGCCTGCTCTGACTCCTTGGCTTGTGTTTTTCACCTCCCTTGTCTGATGCTTGCTCTGGCTCCTTGGCTTGTGTTTTTCACCTCCCTTGTCTGATGTTTGCTCTGGCTCCTTGGCTTGTGTTTTTCACCTGCCTTGTCTGATGCCTGATCTGACTCCTTGGCTTGTGTTTTTCACCTCCCTTGTCTAATGCTTGTTCTGGCTCCTTGGCTTGGGTTTTTCACCTCCCTTGTCTGATGCTTGCTCTTGCTCCTTGGCTTGTGTTTTCACCTCCTTTGTCTGATGCCTGCTCTGACTCCTTGGCTTGTGTTTTTCACCTCCCTTGTCTGATGTTTGCTCTGGCTCCTTGGCTTGTGTTTTTCACCTCCTTTGTCTGATGCCTGCTCTGACTCCTTGGCTTGTGTTTTTCACCTCTCTTGTCTGATGCTTGCTCTGGCTCCTTGGCTTGTGTTTTTCACCTCCCTTGTCTGATGTTTGCTCTGGCTCCTTAGCTTGTGTTTTTCACCTGCCTTGTCTGATGCCTGATCTGACTCCTTGGCTTGTGTTTTTCACCTCCCTTGTCTAATGCTTGCTCTGGCTCTTTGGCTTGTCTTTTTCACCTCCCTTGTCTGATGCTTGCTCTGGCTCCTTGGCTTGTATTTTTCACCTGCCTTGATTGATGCCTGATCTGACTCCTTGGCTTGTGTTTTCACCTCCCTTGTCTGATGCCTGCTCTGACTCCTTGGCTTGTGTTTTTCACCTCCCTTGTCTGATGTTTGCTCTGGCTCCTTGGCTTGTGTTTTTCCTCTCCTTTGTCTGATGCCTGCTCTGACTCCTTGGCTTGTGTTTTCCCCCTCCCTTGTTTGATGCTTGCTCTGGCTCTTTGGCTTGTGTTTTTCACCTCCCTTGTCTGATGCTTGCTCTGGCATCTTGGCTTGTGTTTTTCACCTGCCTTGTCTGATGCCTGATCTGACTCCTTGGCTTGTGTTTTTCACCTCCTTTGTCTGATGCCTGCTCTGACTCCTTGGCTTGTGTGTTTCCCCTTCCTTGTCTGATGCCTGCTCTGACTCCTTGGCTTGTGTTTTTCACCTCCCTTGTCTGATGCTTGCTCTGGCTCCTTGGCTTGTGTTTTTCACCTCCCTTGTCTGACGCCAGCTCTGACTCCTTGGCTTGTGTTTTTCACCTCCCTTGTCTGATGCCTGCTCTGACTCCTTGGCTTGTGTTTTTCCCCTTCCTTGTCTGATGCCTGCTCTGACTCCTTGGCTTGTGTTTTTCACCTCCCTTGTCTGATGCTTGCTCTGGCTCCTTGGCTTGTGTTTTTCACCTCCTTTGTCTGATGCCTGCTCTGACTCCTTGGCTTGTGTTTTTCACCTCCCTTGTCTGATGCTTGCTCTGGCTCCTTGGCTTGTGTTTTTCACCTCCCTTGTCTGATGCTTGCTCTGGCTCCTTGGCTTGTGTTTTTCACCTGCCTTGTCTGATGCCTGATCTGACTCCTTGGCTTGTGTTTTCACCTCCTTTGTCTGATGTTTGCTCTGACTCCTTGGCTTGTGTTTTTCACCTCCCTTGTCGGATGTTTGCTCTGGCTCCTTGGCTTGTGTTTTTCACCTCCTTTGTCTGATGCCTGCTCTGACTCCTTGGCTTGTGTTCTTCACCTCCCTTGTCTGATGCTTGCTCTGGCTCCTTGGCTTGTGTTTTTCACCTCCCTTGTCTGATGTTTGCTCTGGCTCCTTGGCTTGTGTTTTTCACCTGCCTTGTCTGATGCCTGATCTGACTCCTTGGCTTGTGTTTTTCACCTCCCTTGTCTAATGCTTGCTCTGGCTCCTTGGGTTGGGTTTTTCACCTCCCTTGTCTGAAGTTTGCTCTGGCTCCTTGGCTTGTGTTTTTAACCTGCCTTGTCTGATGCCTGATCTGACTCTTTGGCTTGTGTTTTCACCTCCCTTGTCTGATGCCTGCTCTGACTCCTTGGCTTGTATTTTTCACCTCCCTTGTCTGATGTTTGCTCTGGCTCCTTGGCTTGTGTTTTTCACCTCCTTTGTCTGATGCCTGCTCTGACTCCTTGGCTTGTGTTTTTCACCTCCCTTGTCTGATGCTTGCTCTGGCTCCTTGGCTTGTGTTTTTCACCTCCCTTGTCTGATGCTTGCTCTGGCTCCTTGGCTTGTGTTTTTCACCTGCCTTGTCTGATGCCTGATCTGACTCCTTGGCTTGTGTTTTCACCTCCTTTGTCTGATGTTTGCTCTGACTCCTTGGCTTGTGTTTTTCACCTCCCTTGTCGGATGTTTGCTCTGGCTCCTTGGCTTGTGTTTTTCACCTCCTTTGTCTGATGCCTGCTCTGACTCCTTGGCTTGTGTTCTTCACCTCCCTTGTCTGATGCTTGCTCTGGCTCCTTGGCTTGTGTTTTTCACCTCCCTTGTCTGATGTTTGCTCTGGCTCCTTGGCTTGTGTTTTTCACCTGCCTTGTCTGATGCCTGATCTGACTCCTTGGCTTGTGTTTTTCACCTCCCTTGTCTAATGCTTGCTCTGGCTCCTTGGGTTGGGTTTTTCACCTCCCTTGTCTGATGCTTGCTCTTGCTCCTTGGCTTGTGTTTTCACCTCCTTTGTCTGATGCTTGCTCTGACTCCTTGGCTTGTGTTTTTCACCTCCCTTGTCTGATGTTTGCTCTGGCTCCTTGGCTTGTGTTTTTCACCTCCTTTGTCTGATGCCTGCTCTGACTCCTTGGCTTGTGTTTTTCACCTCTCTTGTCTGATGCTTGCTCTGGCTCCTTGGCTTGTGTTTTTCACCTCCCTTGTCTGATGTTTGCTCTGGCTCCTTGGCTTGTGTTTTTCACCTGCCTTGTCTGATGCCTGATCTGACTCCTTGGCTTGTGTTTTTCACCTCCCTTGTCTAATGCTTGCTCTGGCTCTTTGGCTTGTCTTTTTCACCTCCCTTGTCTGATGCTTGCTCTGGCTCCTTGGCTTGTGTTTTTCACCTGCCTTGTCTGATGCCTGATCTGACTCCTTGGCTTGTGTTTTCACCTCCTTTGTCTGATGCCTGCTCTGACTCCTTGGCTTGTGTTTTTCACCTCCCTTGTCTGATGTTTGCTCTGGCTCCTTGGCTTGTGTTTTTCACCTCCTTTGTCTGATGCCTGCTCTGACTCCTTGGCTTGTGTTTTTCACCTCCCTTGTCTGATGCTTGCTCTGGCTCCTTGGCTTGTGTTTTTCACCTCCCTTGTCTGATGTTTGCTCTGGCTCCTTGGCTTGTGTTTTTCACCTGCCTTGTCTGATGCCTGATCTGACTCCTTGGCTTGTGTTTTTCACCTCCCTTGTCTAATGCTTGTTCTGGCTCCTTGGCTTGGGTTTTTCACCTCCCTTGTCTGATGCTTGCTCTTGCTCCTTGGCTTGTGTTTTCACCTCCTTTGTCTGATGCCTGCTCTGACTCCTTGGCTTGTGTTTTTCACCTCCCTTGTCTGATGTTTGCTCTGGCTCCTTGGCTTGTGTTTTTCACCTCCTTTGTCTGATGCCTGCTCTGACTCCTTGGCTTGTGTTTTCACCTCTCTCTTGTCTGATGCTTGCTCTGGCTCCTTGGCTTGTGTTTTTCACCTCCCTTGTCTGATGTTTGCTCTGGCTCCTTGGCTTGTGTTTTTCACCTGCCTTGTCTGATGCCTGATCTGACTCCTTGGCTTGTGTTTTTCACCTCCCTTGTCTAATGCTTGCTCTGGCTCTTTGGCTTGTCTTTTTCACCTCCCTTGTCTGATGCTTGCTCTGGCTCCTTGGCTTGTATTTTTCACCTGCCTTGATTGATGCCTGATCTGACTCATTGGCTTGTGTTTTCACCTCCCTTGTCTGATGCCTGCTCTGACTCCTTGGCTTGTGTTTTTCACCTCCCTTGTCTGATGTTTGCTCTGGCTCCTTGGCTTGTGTTTTTCCTCTCCTTTGTCTGATGCCTGCTCTGACTCCTTGGCTTGTGTTTTCCCCCTCCCTTGTTTGATGCTTGCTCTGGCTCTTTGGCTTGTGTTTTTCACCTCCCTTGTCTGATGCTTGCTCTGGCATCTTGGCTTGTGTTTTTCACCTGCCTCGTCTGATGCCTGATCTGACCTCCTTGGCTTGTGTTTTTCACCTCCTTTGTCTGATGCCTGCTCTGACTCCTTGGCTTGTGTGTTTCCCCTTCCTTGTCTGATGCCTGCTCTGACTCCTTGGCTTGTGTTTTTCACCTCCCTTGTCTGATGCTTGCTCTGGCTCCTTGGCTTGTGTTTTTCACCTCCCTTGTCTGACGCCAGCTCTGACTCCTTGGCTTGTGTTTTTCACCCTCCCTTGTCTGATGCCTGCTCTGACTCCTTGGCTTGTGTTTTTCCCCTTCCTTGTCTGATGCCTGCTCTGACTCCTTGGCTTGTGTTTTTCACCTCCCTTGTCTGATGCTTGCTCTGACTCCTTGGCTTGTGTTTTTCACCTCCCTTGTCTGATGCCTGCTCTGACTCCTTGGCTTGTGTTTTTCACCTCCCTTGTCTGATGCTTGCTCTGGCTCCTTGGCTTGTGTTTTTCACCTCCCTTGTCTGATGCTTGCTCTGGCTCCTTGGCTTGTGTTTTTCACCTGCCTTGTCTGATGCCTGATCTGACTCCTTGGCTTGTGTTTTCACCTCCTTTGTCTGATGTTTGCTCTGACTCCTTGGCTTGTGTTTTTCACCTCCCTTGTCGGATGTTTGCTCTGGCTCCTTGGCTTGTGTTTTTCACCTCCTTTGTCTGATGCCTGCTCTGACTCCTTGGCTTGTGTTCTTCACCTCCCTTGTCTGATGCTTGCTCTGGCTCCTTGGCTTGTGTTTTTCACCTCCCTTGTCTGATGTTTGCTCTGGCTCCTTGGCTTGTGTTTTTCACCTGCCTTGTCTGATGCCTGATCTGACTCCTTGGCTTGTGTTTTTCACCTCCCTTGTCTAATGCTTGCTCTGGCTCCTTGGGTTGGGTTTTTCACCTCCCTTGTCTGATGCTTGCTCTTGCTCCTTGGCTTGTGTTTTCACCTCCTTTGTCTGATGCCTGCTCTGACTCCTTGGCTTGTGTTTTTCACCTCCCTTGTCTGATGTTTGCTCTGGCTCCTTGGCTTGTGTTTTTCACCTCCCTTGTCTGAGGCCTGCTCTGACTCCTTGGCTGTGTTTTTCACCTCCCTTGTCTGATGCTTGCTCTGGCTCCTTGGCTTGTGTTTTTCACCTCCCTTGTCTGATGTTTGCTCTGGCTCCTTGGCTTGTGTTTTTCACCTGCCTTGTCTGATGCCTGATCTGACTCCTTGGCTTGTGTTTTTCACCTCCCTTGGTCTAATGCTTGCTCTGGCTCTTTGGCTTGTCTTTTTCACCTCCCTTGTCTGATGCTTGCTCTGGCTCCTTGGCTTGTGTTTTTCACCTGCCTTGTCTGATGCCTGATCTGCCTCCTTGGCTTGTGTTTTCACCTCCCTTGTCTGATGCCTGCTCTGACTCCTTGGCTTGTGTTTTTCACCTCCCTTGTCTGATGTTTGCTCTGGCTCCTTGGCTTGTGTTTTTCACCTCCTTTGTCTGCTGCCTGCTCTGACTCCTTGGCTTGTGTTTTTCACCTCCCTTGTCTGATGCTTGCTCTGGCTCCTTGGCTTGTGTTTTTCACCTCCCTTGCTCTGGCTCCTTGGCTTGTGTTTTTCACCTGCCTTGTCTGATGCCTGATCTGACTCCTTGGCTTGTGTTTTTCACCTCCCTTGTCTAATGCTTGTTCTGGCTCCTTGGCTTGGGTTTTTCACCTCCTTGTCTGATGCTTGCTCTTGCTCCTTGGCTTGTGTTTTCACCTCCTTTGTCTGATGCCTGCTCTGACTCCTTGGCTTGTGTTTTTCACCTCCCTTGTCTGATGTTTGCTCTGGCTCCTTGGCTTGTGTTTTGCACCTCCTTTGTCTGATGCCTGCTCTGACTCCTTGGCTTGTGTTTTTCACCTCTCTTGTCTGATGCTTGCTCTGGCTCCTTGGCTTGTGTTTTTCACCTCCCTTGTCTGATGTTTGCTCTGGCTCCTTAGCTTGTGTTTTTCACCTGCCTTGTCTGATGCCTGATCTGACTCCTTGGCTTGTGTTTTTCACCTCCCTTGTCTAATGCTTGCTCTGGCTCTTTGGCTTGTCTTTTTCACCTCCCTTGTCTGATGCTTGCTCTGGCTCCTTGGCTTGTATTTTTCACCTGCCTTGATTGATGCCTGATCTGACTCCTTGGCTTGTGTTTTTCACCTCCCTTGTCTGATGCTTGCTCTGGCTCCTTGGCTTGTGTTTTTCACCTCCCTTGTCTGATGTTTGCTCTGGCTCCTTGGCTTGTGTTTTTTCACCTGCCTTGTCTGATGCCTGATCTGACTCCTTGGCTTGTGTTTTTCACCTCCCTTGTCTAATGCTTGTTCTGGGCTCCTTGGCTTGGGTTTTCACCTCCCTTGTCTGATGCTTGCTCTTGCTCCTTGGCTTGTGTTTTCACCTCCTTTGTCTGATGCCTGCTCTGACTCCTTGGCTTGTGTTTTTCACCTCCCTTGTCTGATGTTTGCTCTGGCTCCTTGGCTTGTGTTTTTCACCTCCTTTGTCTGATGCCTGCTCTGACTCCTTGGCTTGTGTTTTTCACCTCTCTTGTCTGATGCTTGCTCTGGCTCCTTGGCTTGTGTTTTTCACCTCCCTTGTCTGATGTTTGCTCTGGCTCCTTAGCTTGTGTTTTTCACCTGCCTTGTCTGATGCCTGATCTGACTCCTTGGCTTGTGTTTTTCACCTCCCTTGTCTAATGCTTGCTCTGGCTTTTTGCTTGTCTTTTTCACCTCCCTTGTCTGATGCTTGCTCTGGCTCCTTGGCTTGTATTTTTCACCTGCCTTGATTGATGCCTGATCTGACTCCTTGGGCTTGTGTTTTCACCTCCCTTGTCTGATGCCTGCTCTGACTCCTTGGCTTGTGTTTTTCACCTCCCTTGTCTGATGTTTGCTCTGGCTCCTTGGCTTGTGTTTTTCACCTCCTTTGTCTGATGCCTGCTCTGACTCCTTGGCTTGTGTTTTTCACCTCCCTTGTCTGATGCTTGCTCTGGCTCCTTGGCTTGTGTTTTTCACCTCCCTTGTCTGATGTTTGCTCTGGCTCCTTGGCTTGTGTTTTTCACCTGCCTTGTCTGATGCCTGATCTGACTCCTTGGCTTGTGTTTTTCACCTCCCTTGTCTAATGCTTGTTCTGGCTCCTTGGCTTGGGTTTTTTCACCTCCCTTGTCTGATGCTTGCTCTTGCTCCTTGGCTTGTGTTTTCACCTCCTTTGTCTGATGCCTGCTCTGACTCCTTGGCTTGTGTTTTTCACCTCCCTTGTCTGATGTTTGCTCTGGCTCCTTGGCTTGTGTTTTTCACCTCCCTTGTCTGATGCCTGCTCTGACTCCTTGGCTTGTGTTTTTCACCTCTCTTGTCTGATGCTTGCTCTGGCTCCTTGGCTTGTGTTTTTCACCTCCCTTGTCTGATGTTTGCTCTGGCTCCTTAGCTTGTGTTTTTCACCTGCCTTGTCTGATGCCTGATCTGACTCCTTGGCTTGTGTTTTTCACCTCCCTTGTCTAATGCTTGCTCTGGCTCTTTGGCTTGTCTTTTTTACCTCCCTTGTCTGATGCTTGCTCTGGCTCCTTGGCTTGTATTTTTCACCTGCCTTGATTGATGCCTGATCTGACTCCTTGGCTTGTGTTTTCACCTCCCTTGTCTGATGCCTGCTCTGACTCCTTGGCTTGTGTTTTTCACCTCCCTTGTCTGATGTTTGCTCTGGCTCCTTGGCTTGTGTTTTTCCTCTCCTTTGTCTGATGCCTGCTCTGACTCCTTGGCTTGTGTTTTTCCCCCTCCCTTGTTTGATGCTTGCTCTGGCTCTTTGGCTTGTGTTTTTCACCTCCCTTGTCTGATGCTTGCTCTGGCATCTTGGCTTGTGTTTTTCACCTGCCTTGTCTGATGCCTGATCTGACTCCTTGGCTTGTGTTTTTCACCTCCCTTGTCTGATGCCTGCTCTGACTCCTTGGCTTGTGTTTTTCCCCTTCCTTGTCTGATGCCTGCTCTGACTCCTTGGCTTGTGTTTTTCACCTCCCTTGTCTGATGCTTGCTCTGGCTCCTTGGCTTGTGTTTTTCACCTCCCTTGTCTGATGCCTGCTCTGACTCCTTGGCTTGTGTTTTTCACCTCCCTTGTCTGATGCCTGCTCTGACTCCTTGGCTTGTGTTTTTCCCCTTCCTTGTCTGATGCCTGCTCTGACTCCTTGGCTTGTGTTTTTTCACCTCCCTTGTCTGATGCTTGCTCTGGCTCCTTGGCTTGTGTTTTTCACCTCCTTTGTCTGATGCCTGCTCTGACTCCTTGGCTTGTGTTTTTCACCTCCCTTGTCTGATGCTTGCTCTGGCTCCTTGGCTTGTGTTTTTCACCTCCCTTGTCTGATGCTTGCTCTGGCTCCTTGGCTTGTGTTTTTCACCTGCCTTGTCTGATGCCTGATCTGACTCCTTGGCTTGTGTTTTCACCTCCTTTGTCTGATGTTTGCTCTGACTCCTTGGCTTGTGTTTTTCACCTCCCTTGTCGGATGTTTGCTCTGGCTCCTTGGCTTGTGTTTTTCACCTCCTTTGTCTGATGCCTGCTCTGACTCATTGGCTTGTGTTCTTCACCTCCCTTGTCTGATGCTTGCTCTGGCTCCTTGGCTTGTGTTTTTCACCTCCCTTGTCTGATGTTTGCTCTGGCTCCTTGGCTTGTGTTTTTCACCTGCCTTGTCTGATGCCTGATCTGACTCCTTGGCTTGTGTTTTTCACCTCCCTTGTCTAATGCTTGCTCTGGCTCCTCGGGTTGGGTTTTTCACCTCCCTTGTCTGATGCTTGCTCTTGCTCCTTGGCTTGTGTTTTCACCTCCTTTGTCTGATGCCTGCTCTGACTCCTTGGCTTGTGTTTTTCACCTCCCTTGTCTGATGTTTGCTCTGGCTCCTTGGCTTGTGTTTTTCACCTCCTTTGTCTGATGCCTGCTCTGACTCCTTGGCTTGTGTTTTTTCACCTCTCTTGTCTGATGCTTGCTCTGGCTCCTTGGCTTGTGTTTTTCACCTCCCTTGTCTGATGTTTGCTCTGGCTCCTTGGCTTGTGTTTTTCACCTGCCTTGTCTGATGCCTGATCTGACTCCTTGGCTTGTGTTTTTCACCTCCCTTGTCTAATGCTTGCTCTGGCTCTTTGGCTTGTCTTTTTCACCTCCCTTGTCTGATGCTTGCTCTGGCTCCTTGGCTTGTGTTTTTCACCTGCCTTGTCTGATGCCTGATCTGACTCCTTGGCTTGTGTTTTCACCTCCTTTGTCTGATGCCTGCTCTGACTCCTTGGCTTGTGTTTTTCACCTCCCTTGTCTGATGCTTGCTCTGGCTCCTTGGCTTGTGTTTTTCACCTCCCTTGTCTGATGCCTGCTCTGACTCCTTGGCTTGTGTTTTTCACCTCCCTTGTCTGATGCTTGCTCTGGCTCCTTGGCTTTGTGTTTTTCACCTCCCTTGTCTGATGTTTGCTCTGGCTCCTTGGCTTGTGTTTTTCACCTGCCTTGTCTGATGCCTGATCTGACTCCTTGGCTTGTGTTTTTCCACCTCCCTTGTCTAATGCTTGTTCTGGCTCCTTGGCTTGGGTTTTTCACCTCCCTTGTCTGATGCTTGCTCTTGCTCCTTGGCTTGTGTTTTCACCTCCTTTGTCTGATGCCTGCTCTGACTCCTTGGCTTGTGTTTTTCACCTCCCTTGTCTGATGTTTGCTCTGGCTCCTTGGCTTGTGTTTTTCACCTCCTTTGTCTGATGCCTGCTCTGACTCCTTGGCTTGTGTTTTTCACCTCTCTTGTCTGATGCTTGCTCTGGCTCCTTGGCTTGTGTTTTTCACCTCCCTTGTCTGATGTTTGCTCTGGCTCCTTAGCTTGTGTTTTTCACCTGCCTTGTCTGATGCCTGATCTGACTCCTTGGCTTGTGTTTTTCACCTCCCTTGTCTAATGCTTGCTCTGGCTCTTTGGCTTGTCTTTTTCACCTCCCTTGTCTGATGCTTGCTCTGGCTCCTTGGCTTGTATTTTTCACCTGCCTTGATTGATGCCTGATCTGACTCCTTGGCTTGTGTTTTCACCTCCCTTGTCTGATGCCTGCTCTGACTCCTTGGCTTGTGTTTTTCACCTCCCTTGTCTGATGTTTGCTCTGGCTCATTGGCTTGTGTTTTTCCTCTCCTTTGTCTGATGCCTGCTCTGACTCCTTGGCTTGTGTTTTCCCCCTCCCTTGTTTGATGCTTGCTCTGGCTCTTTGGCTTGTGTTTTTCACCTCCCTTGTCTGATGCTTGCTCTGGCATCTGGCTTGTGTTTTTCACCTGCCTTGTCTGATGCCTGATCTGACTCCTTGGCTTGTGTTTTTCACCTCCTTTGTCTGATGCCTGCTCTGACTCCTTGGCTTGTGTTTTTCCCCTCCCTTGTCTGATGCCTGCTCTGACTCCTTGGCTTGTGTTTTTCACCTCCCTTGTCTGATGCTTGCTCTGGCTCCTTGGCTTGTGTTTTTCACCTCCCTTGTCTGACGCCAGCTCTGACTCCTTGGCTTGTGTTTTTTCACCTCCCTTGTCTGATGCCTGCTCTGACTCCTTGGCTTGTGTTTTTCCCCTTCCTTGTCTGATGCCTGCTCTGACTCCTTGGCTTGTGTTTTTCACCTCCCTTGTCTGATGCTTGCTCTGGCTCCTTGGCTTGTGTTTTTCACCTCACTTGTCTGACGCCAGCTCTGACTCCTTGGCTTGTGTTTTTCACCTCCCTTGTCTGATGCCTGCTCTGACTCCTTGGCTTGTGTTTTCACCTCCCTTGTCTGATGCCTGCTCTGACTCCTTGGCTTGTGTTTTTCACCTCCCTTGTCTGATGCTTGCTCTGACTCCTTGTCTTGTGTTTTTCCCCTCCCTTGTCTGATGCCTGCTCTGACTCCTTGGCTTGTGTTTTTCACCTCACTTGTCTGATGCTTGCTCTGGCTCCTTGGCTTGTGTTTTTCACCTCCCTTGTCTGACGCCAGCTCTGACTACCAGACTGTCCTTGATTCTGCTTCAACAATTTGTACCTTTCTTATATTGATCATACTCTGCTTCTGCGCTCCATTACCTGTTTTCTGGTAACAAAGACATAAACACATCACTTACATCAAGCAGGGAGAGAGCTTGGACTTCCCAAGAACAGTTATAGAAGGATCCAACACTGTCTGAAGAAGCTGGATTCCCTACCCTTAAATGGGTTAACACAGTAACATAAATAAAAAGCGCAAAACCGTTACAGTTACTTCTGAGCATGAACGTGTCAGGGAATCTTACTATACATTTTTGGGTATAAATACATATTTCTTTATAGAGGATTACATATATACATTGTGCACACCACACAGGTATTTTCTTTAGACAATGACAATATTCACAAAATCAGAGATTAGTGTTTATTATTTTTCATACAGTTCTGATTCCATAAACCTTTGGAATTTATAGTTATCAAAATAAATTTATGAATATTTGTCAGTTACAGTGTATCTGATGGAGCTGTAGTAATATTTTATACCATTAGTCCTTCAATACACACTGTAGATGTAGGGGTAAAGAATTTTTTGCTCCAATACAAAATTCTCATATAATAGAAAGTATGAAAAATCGTATATTTCATGAGCCGCATGTAGCACAGCGACTAGCAGCCCAGCTGGTGATCTTGCCATGGAACTTGCTTCTGGGCTTTACCAGATGGTATAGTGTATCTGAGACTAAATATAAGGAAACTAGTTATTTGGGGGCAGATGAAAGGGCACAGAGCTGGGAAATATATGAAAAATAAAAAAGAGAGGGAGGTAGGAAAATCTGTTAAAAAAATACTGATGATATAGGGATATTGTAGGATGAAAAACATCATTACAAATGTAAAAAAAAAAAATAATGCAAAATAATGTATTATTTTATTTGAATACATTTGTACAGAGACTCTGTAATGCTTATTTACCTCCACCTACCAGTCTTTTGTTTATTACAGCCTTTACATGTCCTTTAATCAATCTTGTTTTGTACAAACTATTTATAGATGTCTAAGATGTATGGACAGTGTATTCTCATTTGTGCTCAGTGGGCAAGATGTACTAAACAATGATGTGGTGGCATAAATAATAACCATCAATCTGAAGGGGAAGAATCAAAATGGTTACCAATGTATATATATTATATAAATATATCCAGGGTCAATACAAGGCTTTGTCAAGGGCCAAGAGGTTTTCAACTGAGAAGGGGACCTCCTTTGAGATTAGAATGAAAAAGAACAGAAAAAAAAACTTTAATACAAAAAACTATAAAAAAAAAAAAGTGACAATTTGAGCACCCCCACAGAAGGGCCCGTGTGCAGCTGCAGGGATTAGTCTTTTTTTTAGCTGATTCTATCAGATACTTTTTCAGAAGTGTAAACCACTGAGATTTTTGTTACTCCTTTTAGAAGCACTGACAGCTTTAGATTCTAAAATTCCATTGTGTAGAGATTTTCCCGCCTCAGTAAACTGATGAACAAAAATCATAACAGCAACATAAGATAAGAAATAGAGACTGTCTACATTCTGATACATTCCTAGTTTAAGTGTATATTCTCACAGACTATTTTTTTTAAACATAAACCACATAAACAAACAAGCATTCTTCTTCTGACACCTCTCCTTAGTCTGCGGCTTCCCTTTATATATCCAATTCTGTTAAGAGGTTCTTAGTCAATATATTGCTTGGAATTGGAACAAAAGCTTTGATTTTAAGCAAGATTACGTTTCAGACGCGCCGTGTTTGTACCAGGAGAGATCCCGCTAATGGGTTTTCGAGAGGCAATTGCTCTCCACTGTTAATCGATTCATTTTGGATCTATTCCACAAAGAGCTGCTGGAAGCACTAATGCTTTTTTATTTGCTTCTTATTTTTACATTTGTGGGGAAGGGAATGATTTTTTTTCTACATGGAAATCAATAACAGAGCAGCAGTCGGGACTAAGCCCTGTGGCCGCAATTGTTTTGTAAAGGTAGAATCTGCCACTAACTACCCCGTTTTATTGTTATAATGTTACATTGTAACATTGGGTTATTACCCTCTCATGTAGTGATGGAGCTACTGTGCCGATCAGGCAGGTGCAAAGCATCAGGGACAGGAGCATGGGCATTTGTAACATTGGGGTTATTAACCATCTCTCACACAGTGGTGAAGCTACTGCCAGTGCATCAGGTGCAAAAGCTTCAGGGTCTGGAGTAAAATGGTACCCTTAATTTATTAGATGAAAGATGCAGATATTATTATAGTTATTTTACAAAAATTAGATCTGACCACTTACATATATTTGGCATGTTTATTGACATCTACCTTGTATATAGAAGTTGAAAATTATTTTGCTTGAAGGCACTTCCTTCGCTAGCTTCTGAGAGCAGCCATGACAAAGATTATATTGCAGAGTGGTGGAGGAGTGCTTGTAGTTGATATAAAATATATTGCTTAAGACTTGATAAAAATAGGTCTAAGCTCTCTAAATAAACAGCCTTATTAAATTGCGATTCAGCAAATTTAAAAGGGCTCTGTATAAGCACAGAGCATATTTTTTTTACAGAAGTTTTTACTTAGTGCACTTCTATCCAATAGCAAGGACTTCACTAACTAAAAACTTCTGTACAAAAATTATGCTATGTGCTTATATAGAGCCCTTTTAAATTTGCTGAATCACAATTTAATAAGGCTGAAAATGTTTGTCCAATAAACAAGGTATCACCTTATATTACAGTACTCTGGTTATTCATATACAATTTTCATAAGAGTGATAGAGCATAGATGGACATCAAAATCTCCTGAGACAGATAAATGCGTTGTTATTTCCCACCCCAAAGCCCCTAGTACTTCCCGCTTGGAGCTTGTGCCAATCAAAGAAGCTGCTATGGAGCCTTTAACACTTCAGAGCAAAATACAGGGAGGTGCCCATAGGCAGGATGTGCAATGCACCAGGGCCCTGTTTTGCAATGTAATGGGTCTTTCCTAACCTCCATCCCCTCGGCCCCCTCAATCCCACCTACCCTCGTGCTCCTTTGCAGCACCAGCACCACCCCCTTAATTTGATATATATATAATATTAGCACCTTGCCCATCAAAAATGACGGGGCAATAATATTGTAAGGCAGGTAGTCTGAGATCCTTCGGCGCTCATTGTGAGACTCTTGGTTGTTGTATTTTTTTTTAGCAGAGGCGCTTTTGCTATCATTGTACGGTCGGCACTGATGTGCTTTTTGCGCTTATTGCAAGGCTGTCCCCTGGTGGCAGTTTGGTGTGCTATGAGCAGTGGTTGGGCACTCGTTGTGAGGCGCGCGGTGAATGGCTTTTGCGTTTATTGCGATAGTGCTTTTTTTTGTGTATATGTATTTTTGTATGCTAATTAAATGAGTAATAAATTAATAAATTAATATACTTTACCTATTTGTAAGTAATATATGCAGGAAGCATTGTGCTGAAGAGCTGACAATCTGCAGCATACATGTAAGCTTGCAGTGTTGTGGAGCCGAGGTGTAAGTGTCAGCAATGTGTGCAGTGTGTAGTGTAAATAGGCTGTGTGCGCGAAGGGAAGCCATTAGTGTAGCTGTGTACTTCTCTGCATTCTGTAAGTTAGTGTTGTAAAATGGCGGCGAATGTGTATGTAGTACGCGGGTGTGGATGATTTAGCGTCCTTGCTAAAAGTGTATCTTGTACCTTGTACGGCATTTTGGAAAAGCCGTATGTGCTTGTTGGTGTTTTGCAGCTTTGGGGTCGTGAAGCCTTGTTTTCGGGGGGTTTTTTGGCGGACATTTTTTCTCTCGCTTAGGGGATTTTCGTGTGTCTAAACTCGGTAATTTGGACTTAAATTGAGGTGTAACTTCACTCGCAGATGTCCTGGGTGCCCCCCTTGCTGTGGGTAAGGTTGTTATGTAATTTTTGTGTGCATTTATTGTTTTTTTAATGTTTTCAGCTGCACGCGGTTCGACCGTTAAGGTTGTATTTTTGCGAGTTCGTAATGTTTTTATTTTTTAAAGTCCCGCGGCTCTAATTTTTTTTTGTAAGTCCGTATTTAGTAACTTTACCCTTTAGTACACCTGCAGCCCCGTTAAATTCCAAGACCGTAGCGACAACGGCACACCCACAAAGCCTGCGGGCTTGAAAATCTGCTGTGTTACAGAGATATTACATTCAACCATGCCGCGAGTTACAGGACGGAGATAGGTTGGGGGGTTTGTGAGCATTGGAGAGAGAGAGAGAGAGAGAGAGAGAGAGAGAAGAAGCATCTTGCCAGCAACTGCGGACCTCGCAACATTTACGGACTTACGACAAACAAATACGGGGACGCGGGACTTAGAAAAAAAACACTACGACCTCGCAAAGATAGGATTTTAAGGGCTGACCTGTGTGAACCTGAAAACATTAGAAACACAATAAATACACACAAAAATCACATAAAGCTTACCCACAGCAAGAGGGGGCACCCAGGACCTCTGCAAGTGAAGTTACACCTTCATTTAAGTCCAAATTACAGAGTTTAGAGACCCAAAAATAACCTAAGCAAGAGAAAAAATGGCAGCTGAAAAAAAACGAAAACGAGGCTACAGGACTCTAAAGACGCAAAACACCACCAAACACATACAGATTTTCGGAAAAAAGCTGTACGAGGTCCAAGAACAAGGACGCAAAATCAGCCACAGCCGCGTACCACACATTAGGCGCCATTTTACAACATTAACTTACACAATGCGGAAGTACCCAGCTACCCTATTTTCCTCGCGCGCACACACACTATTTACACTACACACTGCACACATTACTGACACTTACACAGCAGCTCCACAGCAGTGAAAACACACATTAAATGCTGCAGCAACATGAAAACAGATTGCCAGCTCTTCAACACAATGCTTCCTGCATATATTACTTCAAAATAGGTAAAGTATATTGATGTATTATTTTATTAATTATTTCATTAGAATACAAAAAAAAAAGCCAACGCTGCTCATAGCACACAAGCAACCAACAGCCTCGCAATGTGCGCCGAAGGATCTTGGAATACCAACAAAATTTATGTCGCAAACAAACAACATTACCTGCCTTATAATCATATTGCCGTAATTTTTTGACGGGCAAGTCGCTAGTTATATATATATTCCAGGGTCCACATTAGAGCCTCTGTGGGTAAGGAAGGGTTAATATGGCATCAGTTTCATGTTTTTGTGTTATCTGTTAGTGTGTCTTTGATTGCTTTATGCATGTTGCAGCATGGCTTTTCATATTGGCATATGCATGACCATTCCAACATATTATTAAATAAAATATTTTTTAAATGCCTATTTTTTATTTGGGGGATTATTGTGCAAGTAATTGTAATGTCTTCCATGCTTTCCCATATTTTAAAGTCCACTGGTGTGTTTATATTGCCTTTTTACAGTGTTGAGAAATTGTCTGTAAACCCTTTGCGGACCCTATTTAGAGGTCGTAATATTTTTGCCTCCATTGTGGGTTACGGCTTGAATCCAGGGTGTCTTTGGTAATTGTTGGAATTTAATTGTGATATTGAAACATAACAGTTACGGGCTTTACAGATCAGTTGTTTTGTGGCAACGGAGTTCAGATTTCGACATCCCTTACGTTTTTTCTGCCCTTAACCGGCAGATCATTTGCGGGTAGCTTTAAGAGGCCAATTTAATAGCCATAAGTCTTGCGGGCTACGTTACAGGCTACGGTTTTTACACTTTTGGGCAAATTTAATAGGGCTGCTGGCCTTAAGAAGACTTTTAGTTGGTTCCTGTTAAAGGCATCACCTACATTACTACAACCAATATGCCTTTATCTATACCATGAGCTTTATTTGCTTAAGGACTTTGTACGTTGAGACGGGTATAAACATACCTAATCCATTCTAGGTTTGTTTTGACTACTTGGGTTTTGGAAATTGGGCAGCACTCTGTTATAGACTAAAGGTGATGAGAGATCAAACCCTGATGTCAAACACTCTAAAACACTTTTCCAGGAAGATACTGACAGAAGTGAAAGGTGGAAGAGGAGGAAAGTAGGGTTAATGTACTTTGCAACTGCTCATTAATGATTATTAATGAAAAAGGTGTTGGTACAAAAATGAAATTGTATTTAGACATAAAAGCAATAGAATACAATAAACTTTTCTTAATTAGGTAAATAAAAAAAGAAATAACTAAGGCACTTAACGTACTAAAGCTAAATGTAAAAAACATACAATTATTCTTTTTTTTGTTCAATCTTTTTTATTAAAGACAAAGTTAAGCAATACAGTAAAGGGTAACAGGTCATCAAACACACGGACAGTTTTTAGTAGTATCACCCTGCCCTCATAGATGGTAGCTTATTTATAAAACATACCAATAAACAGTGAAGTAATGCTAAGCTACACAAATATAAAGGCTTGCAAACCTGAAAAGCATTTCTTGTCTTTTCTTTTCTGTTTTTTTTATATATATTATATCACATAATTCAAAGGTTGATTCAAATAGAACAAGCAAAACAACACTGAGGCATTTTGGATGTTGCAGATATTTGTGGCTCTCCAGGTCCCCCCAGCCTCCGCTTGCCATCTATGACGGCCTTTGCCCGCTTCATAAGCAGATAGTTAGAGCGAAATGCTATGAGCAAAAGCAACCTATGGGGTCCAAATTTTAAGAAACAGGGGGTACGTATTTTGCAGTATATGGATAAATTATTAATTAACCAGTATGTGGTTAATTTTAATAATAACCATGATAAACGTTAATGTGGGGGTTCATCAGTGTTTTGCTATGTTTAGTTTTGCAGCTAAGGCAAAGTATTGTCAAAGTTTATTTTGGTGTATAGACAGGTGTTTTGCATGCATGCCCAAGAGGCATATATCTATTGTGGGCTGTAGTGAAATATTATTTGTGAAAACAGTCTAAATGTTTCTGCCATAGGCCTTGTACAAAAGGGCATGTCCACCAAATATGGTGAAAATCCCCCGAGAGTGGCATCCTCTGAAGCAATTCTCACTTAGGTGTGGGTTTATTTTATCATTAGAGATGGTGTATAGTAGATTCTGTGTAGAACCTTGACTGAAACCTCCAGTAAGCTAACGGTAACCCCGATAGGTTAGAGCACGCCTCCTTCCATATGTTAGTATCTAATTATCTTCCTAAGTCGTTCCCATTTTAGGTTTAAGTCATTAAAAAGGGAATATAAGGAGTCCTGAAATCCCTTCATAGATGCTAGATTCGTACATATTCGTACGGTTGTTAGCCAAGTATGCTTTGGTGGCCCAGTGTTCTTGGTCAGGGTAAGGAGCCAATGTTTGAATTTCCTTTCCTGTAGTTCCAAATTGCATTATCTGGTATCTGGCATTGGATTATAAATTGTTCTTTGGAGATTAGTTTATTATTGGAGAACCAGGGCACCTACTCTACCCAGTGTGCTAGTAAGCCACCGCCGTTTGGAGTCGGACAATTATTCTTTAATGTTTCATGTTGTTTTCTAGGCTGATTCTTCTGGGTGTATATTTTAACCTTCCTCCTTATAAATGCTCAGAAAGTAGGAAGGTGCACATCAGACAGGCAAGTCATCTTTTCCCTTCTTTGTTTCTGCCATTCATGCTCTTGACACAAAGGATGATTTACTATAGTAGGTATATAATATCCCTGTATATCTATTTACTTTTATGTATTTGTTTTATTAAGAAGTGCTTATAAGCTCTGTTTTTGCTGCCTAAGATCAAACAAATAGTATCTGTATTAATTTGCAGCATATGCAGATACAGACTGTGTAGTACTTGACATGCAGTGTCTCATCCTAACCAATCAATCACCATCTCTAAGCAACATCCTGCTGCTGAGATGTGGTCCTTGATAGGTTAGTACACTACACGGCACATCTAGCCCTTCAGAGTCTGTGTCTGCATACAGTGCAGAAGGCAGACCCATACAGGGGCTATTTTTTTTTTATTGTGGGCAGTAAAAACAGAGCTTTTAATAAAGTAAAATACATAAATGTAAATAGATACACATGGATATTATATATCTAGTAACATCCAGGGACATTTCATGTCCCTTTAAAATACATTTACAGTAAGAAAAGTAATTTCTCTTCATATGGACATACTACTCTGTGGCAGTCTCCTGGCCCCTGTACATTTCTTGTCCTAGGCCTTTCTTTGGCCTGTTCAGATACATACAGCACTGCTTCTCTATAAAGGATCATTTGGATTTCTGTGTGGAGGAGACACAATGTATCTAGAGGTGACACAATGTTCGAGAAGAGACACAATGTTCCAAGAGGAGACACAATGTTCTGAGAGGAGACACAATGTTCCAAGAGGAGACACAATGTTCGAGAAGAGACACAATGTTCCAAGAGGAGACACAATGTTCGAGAGGAGACACAATGTTCGAGAGGAGACAATATGTTCCAGAGGTGACACAACATTCTGAGAGGAGACACAATGTTTGAGAGGAGACACAATGTTTGAGAGGAGACACAATGTTCCAAGAGGAAACACAATGTTCCAAGAGGAGACACAATGTTCGAGAGGAGACACAATGTTTGAGAGGAGACACAATGTTTCCAAGAGGAGACACAATGTTCCAAGAGAAGGCACAATGTTCCAAGAGGTGACACAATGTTGCAAGAGGAGACACAATGGGATACATCATGTTCTGAGGGGAGACACAATGTTCCAAGAGAAGACACAATGTTCTGAGAGGAGACACAATGTTCAAGAGGAGACACAATGTATGGAGAGGAGACACAATGTTCGGAGAGGAGACAAAATGTTCCAAGACTAGACACACTGTTTGAAGAGGACACACAATGTTCTGAGAGGAGACACAATGTTCCAAGAGAAGACACAATGTATGGAGAGGAGACATAATTATCTGAGAGGAGACACAATGTTCCAAGAGATGACACAATTTATGGAGAGGAGACACGATGTTCCGATAGGAGACAGAATGTTCCAAGAGGAGACACATTGTTCCGAGAGGAGACACAATGTTCCAAAAGGAGACACAATGTATGGAGAAGAGACACAATGTTCTGAGAGGAGACACAACTTTCCAAGAGGAAACACAATGTTCGAGGAGGAGGCACAATGTTTGAGAGGAGACACAATGTTCGAGAGGAGAGGAGAGACAATGTTCCAAGAGAAGACACAATGTATGGAGAGGAGACACAATGTTCTGAGAGGAGACACAATGTTCCGATAGGAGACACAATGACTTGAGGAAGATGAGATGTGATAATATAAATTACAGATATATGAGCAAAATGCAGCCACAGCAAAGTGATTATGATTTAACTTCCTATTTTTTCATGCAATCTATCACAATATAACAGGCTCAATATCAGAGACATAAATTGAATTTTAACCAGCTGGGTGAATCAAGAGAAATTTGCTAATGCATTAAATATGTATGATTCCAAAGGTCTGGAAATCCTGTAATATTGTTAGCTAAATTATGTATAGTGTTTCACTAATACTGAAACGTTTCTGGGTTGAAGAGATATTTATAAGGAATAAAAATAGTGCAAGGAATTTGCTGCAGCCGAGTATATGTTTGCCTTGAATAAAATAGTTATTTGGAAAGCAGAAAAGCCAGATGTAAATGTCACCGAATTCCAGACTTGACATGTTCATTCTCAGAGGAGACTCAAGTGATTTCTGTCCTGGCTTCAAAAACCTACAGGATAAAGCAAACAAGTGAGGGGCTTGGCAGGGATTAGCTCTGAGACCCTCACTGAATACATATTTACACTTGGTAATAGGCCTGGCACAGATAGGTATCTCACTGAATTAAGGGCTGGTCAGAAGGTGACGATTGGGGTGATGGCACCAACAGGAATACACAATGAGATCCGCTTTACTTCGGCTTTGTTTACTAACGCTCCAGGCAGGCTCTATTTGCATTAGTCTGGCAACCGGCCATTGTAATTGACTGGGATTATTGTCTGTCGTTAGCTGCATGGACCTGGGCCAAAAACACATAGGGCTCTTATTATTATTGTAGTTATGTATCATTATTATATTGTATATATACAAATAATGCAGGCGAGTCTATTTACTTTTTATATAGAGCTATTATTATTTATTATTATTAATAATATTATTATTATATATGTATAAATAATACAGGACAGACTATTTACTTTTCTAAATAGCTATTTATAATTTTTTTTTTTTTCTTTTTTATTATTATAATTTTTATCATATATCTACAAATTATACAGGACAGTCTATTTACTTTGTATATATAGCTATTATTATTTATTATTATTATTATTATTAATAATAATATATTTATTAATATAATGTATTACGTGTACAAGACAGTCTACCAAGTTATAACATATCACTATTTATATTGTTGTGTATTCTTCTTCTTCTTCTTATTATTATATTCTATATATAATAACAATGTAAGATAGGTCTTTATATTCTTGTTCTGATTTCTTCATTTGCTTTTAACTATATAGATAAATATATTAGACAGTGTATTATATGACTATAACCTAAAATACACGTTTTTGAATGTTTTTAAAATCCCCACTATCAGGCATAACATCAAGAATGTGACACTAATATTGCAACATATAGGATATATATACTGTATATATTATACTAGCGACTTGCCCGTCAAGAATGACCAGGCAATACAATTTTAAGCCATGAGAATGCTGTTTGAAACACAATGTAAACCTTTTTTTTCTCTGAGGACTATCGGCACTCATTGCGAGCCTCGTGCTGACCACCTTCAGAGCTCACAGCAAGCCTCTCGTCTTGTCTATTTTTGCTCCTCTGAGCACCTTCGTCACTCATTATAAAGAGAGATATATATTTATCTATATTTACTTAATCAATAATGAATTAATAAGTTCTTGAATAAATTAATATACTTTTCCTCTTAGTAATTAATATATCCAGCAATAAATAGCCTGAAGAGCTAACAATCTGTTTATATTTTCCGTCAGCATACAATGTACAGTTTGAGTGTTGATGCCCTGATGATAAAGTGTAATGAATGTCCTAACTGTGCATTACAAATTGGTTGTGTGCGCGAGGTAAATCCATTGGTGTAGTTGTGTAAAGCGCCAATGTAGATCCGTAATGTTATCAATGTGTTACGTGGCTCGCAAGCATTTTCCGTCATATGTAATAGTGTATTTTGTATTTTGTTCATTCCTGTGTGAAAGTGCTATGCGTTTGGCGGCGTTTTGTGAAGACCGGGGTCGTGTAGCCTCGTTAGAATTTTTTTGGGCAACCATTTTTTTCTCGATTAGCCAATTTTCTTGTGGTGAAAGTTGTCGAAATTGCCTTAAATTCGCATTCACCATCACTCCCAAACGTCTGGTTGTTCCCCCGGTGCTGTGAGTGATTTTTTTTGTTGTATTCATTTGTTTTTTATTCTTGTTTTTTTTTAATGTTCACAGAGTGTTCGGTTCGGCGTTAACCTCGTATTTTTGCTATGTCGGTATTTTTTTTCCCAAAATCCTGCGTTTCATAAAGCGCCATTGTAGATATTGGTAATGTTATTAATGTGTTATGCGAGTCACATAGCATTTTCCGTCATGTGTAATAGCGTATTTTTGTAGTTTGTTTGTTCCTATGTGAAAGTGGTACACGGTTGGTGGTGTTTTGCATGGTCGGGGTCGAGTAGCCTCACTTTATTTTTTTTCGGCTGCCTTTTTTTATCTTGCTTAGCCGATTTTTCGTGTGGTGAAAGTTGTCGAAATTGCCTTTCTCGTTCCACCTCACTTCCAGACGTCCTGCCTATTCCCCCGTGCTGTGGGTGATGTTTTTGTTGTATTTATTTTTATTTTATTTTTGTTTTTTGTGTTTTTTTGGGATTTCGCAGTTCGGCTGTTAACCTCGTATTTTTGCTATATCGTATTTTTTTTTCTCGAAGTCCCGTGTCTCGTATTTTTTTTTCAAAGTCTCGGGTCTTGTCATTTTTTTATAAGTCTTGCGTTTGTCAAACTTGTAGGCTAATGCGAATGCTCGTTACTAATTGTTTGGTGTCTAAGTCCCGCGTGTTTTGTGCTACGCGTTAACGCTCGCCTTGCTTTGCAAGACTTGCCTAAGTCGTACGCACCACGCAAAGCGTGACGACATCTCGTAGTTCGAAAATTATAAGATGTGATATATATATATAATATAAATATATATAATATATATATATATTTACATATTTATATATACATACATATATATATATATATATATATATATATATATACATACATATATATATATATATATATATATATATATATATATATCAAATATTATAATTGTCAAACTGCAAGTTTGTCGTCACGCTTTGCGGCCCTCGACAACATTTCGCAGTTTCACAACTCCCCCTATGGCTCCCTTTTACCCCACTGATGCTCGCGATGAGCGCCATAGGCGCTCATCCCGCCACATCAGCCCACATTAGCCCTGCAGCCTCTGTGCTTTGGTGGGTGCGCGCCCACAAGTGGGACGTGCGTGCATGAGCGGGCAGGAAGCGTGCACCGGCAGCCGGCATACAACGTGCGCGCGCACGCTCACTCTAAGACGGGCACATAGCGTGTGTGCGCGTCTGCAGCATTGAGGTGATGGAGGAGTGGGGGAAGAGAGTTACGGCGGGGGGAAGAGAGTCACGGCGGGGGGGAAGAGAGCCACGGCGGTGGGGGGCGGGGGGGTGAGGAGAGGCACGGGGGGGGGAGAGGAGAGGGAAGAGATACATGAGGGAGGGAGAGGAGGAGGGGAATAGAGACACGAGAGGAGGGGTAAGAGAGACACAAGGGAAGTGAGATACAGGGGAGAGGGAAGAGATTCACAGGGGAGGGAGAGGAGGACGGGAAGAGAGGCACAGGGGAGGGAGACGAGGAGGGGAAGAGAGATACAGGGGAGGGAGAGGAGGGGGGAAGAGAGCCACAGGGGAGAGAGAGGAGGGCGAAGAGAGACACAGGGGAGAGAGAGGAGGGGGAAGAGAGACAGGGGAGAGAGAGGAGGGGGAAGAGAGACAGGGGAGGGAGAGGAGGGGGAAGAGAGACACAGGGGAGGGAGAGGTGGAGGGCAAGAGAGGCACAGGGGAGGAGGAGGGGGAAGATAGACACAGAGGAGGGGGAAGAGAGACAGGGATGGGGGAAGAGATTCACAGGGGGAGGGAGAGGAGGAGGGGAAGAGAGGCACAGGGGAGGGAGAGGAGGAGGAGGGAAGAGAGACACAGGGGAGGGAGAGGAGGAGGAGGGGAAGAGAGACACATGGGAGTGAGAGGAGGGGGAAGAGAGCCACAGGGGAGAGGGGAAGAGACACAGAGGAGGGGAGGAAGAGAAACGAGGGAGAGGAGGGGGAGAGAGACACAGGGGAGGGGGGAAGAGAGACACAGGAGAGAGGGGAAGAGACACAGAGGAGGGGAGGAAGAGAAACGAGGGAGAGGAGGGGTGGAAGAGAAACAGGGGAGGGAGAGGAGAGGGGTGGAGATGAGGGTCAGGGGGAAGAGACAGACAGGGGAGGGAGGAGGGTGGGAAGAGACACAGGGGAGGGAGACGGGATGAAGAGACACAGGGGAGGAAGGGGGAAAGAGACACAGAGGGAGGGAGGGGGAACAGACACAGGGGAGGGAGATGGGGGAAAGACATAGGGGAGGGAGAGGGAGAAAGACACCGGGGAGGGAGAGGGGGAAGGAGAAACAGGGGAGGGAGGGGGGGAAGAGACACAGGGGAGGGAGAGGAAGTGGAGAAGGCTCACAATGAGCGCCAAAGCCACTCATTGCAAGGCCCGAGATGAGCGCTGAAGGAGCTCATCGCGAGGCCAATAATGTAGAGGGGGGGAGAGGCTCGCAATGTGTGATAAACACCATCGCCAGGCGTTAATTTTTATTGCCATCATTTTTGACGGGCAAGTCGCTAGTATATATATATACATACATGACTTTCCAAGATCCACCGGTCAGTGACCCTAGCCTGAGACACTGGACATCTAAGTGGTCAGTGAGGACCTTGGTGACTAGTAATATCCTTATTATGTGGGGTGGGGGTTCTTTATTCCACATATTTATCTATGTTGATAAGAGGATGACGGACTTAACTGGCTCTTATCTGCTGTCATTATCTCTGTTTCTATAAGAGGCATTTTAATGATATGTTATGTGAACAATAAGACTGATGATTTGGTAAAATTGGTAGAATTATCTGCTGTATATTCTGTGCCTAATCATTATTAGATGTGAATAAATACCTGGTAATGGGGGTTTATATAGAACATTATATAAATAACATAAGATAATGACTACCATTTAATCATGCTGTATTCAGAATGGAGGTCACGCAATTTTAATACAAGTCATAGCAATGAACCCCCCAGCATTGTATTTAATCTGAGTATAATACCATCCTAATGTAACTGGTTATGGAATATTCATTCCACTCCTGCTTCTCTATCATGCATTTTAATCAGAATACTTTAACATTACAATGTTAATTTTACATAAGCAGAAGATTAGAAAACTCATCTTAAAAAATATAGTTTTCTAAACTTTAAATGACAGAAATGTTGAGGTGGGAAATTATTGAAGTTAATGGTTTAAAATGGGAGTAAGCATAGGACATCCTCACTTAACACATACAGCCTTATTAAATTGCGATTCGGTAAATTTAAAAGGGCTCTATTTAAGCACACAGCATATTTTTTTTACAGAAGTTTTTAGTTAGTGAACTTCTATCCAAAAGCAAGGTCTTCACTAACTAAAAACTTCTGTAAATAAAATATGCTGTGTGCTTAAATAGTGCCCTTTTAAATTTACAGAATCGCAATTTAATAAGGCTGATAACCTATAGATTCAGCCAATTCCCAAACTGGTTGATCCAAACTGGTTGAAAGAATACTTATAGGTCAAATAAAATTGACTGATAACAGGTCATATATTAAAGGTATTATTTTAACTTTTTGTCATCTTTTCTAGATGTTCAAGCCAGCATATGTTAAATATGAGATATTATATTAATTTAAATTATATAAAGACATATAGAAATACGCAAATATATGGGTGTAAAAATTCCTGGCACCTGGGTTCCTAGGCTACTAAAATTGTTACTTCTGACTCCTAAATATTTCTAAAAGTACATATTATATTTATATAAGGAATGCCTGGATCTAGAAACAGGATTTTGGTTCCTGGAAACCCTACCTGGGCAAAGAACTCCCACTGTGTCACTTTATCACTTATTTTATAAGCTATTGATCACTAATAAAAAAAAAAAAATTGGATTTTGAATTTCAGTGTGTTTATAGTTAAATTCCCTATAACATTATTTGTGGCTGAACACACCACTGCATTACTGGCTTTACTTTATTTTCATTTAGCTAAATATTAAATATTTTTAGTATAACTATTACATATTTTTATAATGTCGAACAAAAATCTGGCCTATGATGGTTTTACCTTTTATATGCAACTATGCTGTTGTGGAATCTACTATTTCCTTTTCTGATCAATTTCCTGAGCTGGGAGGAGACTTTGATTACAGAGGATGTGGGCATCCAAATCTGCCAGTGCTTTCAATAGGAATAATGGAAAGATAATTATTTTACCAGGACAGAATCAGAAGCAATACAACAGTTAAATATAACGTCATAGGGAAGTTACAAATGTAAAGCTTGTGTTTATTAGTTTTGAAAAAATATATCTTTTTCCCAATTTTTGTTATTTAAAATATCATATAAAAAGAACTGACCACAATCCTAAACTGTCCAAATGCAGAACAAAACATGGAGCTGATATGTTCTGGTATCCACCTTTTCAAGTGCTCTAAGGCCTCCAGGTCTATAGTTTAACAGATGGTGGTTACTAATAAAAAGAGCCATTTTAAATTAGTGCTTGTGAGGACACGTCTCCGTTTTTGGTGGGCTTTCTCATAAAATTTCATTGACCAGAATTCAGTGCTGGTGGCTTCCAGCCGATACCATCTGCTGGGCGGTGGGGATGGAATTGCTCTTTGTGTCTCCCACTTGGAAGCCCATTTGAAAGATACACACAGTATTGGCTTAGACTTCTCTTCATTGCTATCTGGAGTCATATTAAAGCTGTGGCTTCCAGGGCTGAGATTACTAAAGCTTTACAGAGCTATCGGTAACTGCAACTGTTTGAGCAATCCGCTTTAGCCGCTGCTTATTTCCTTTGCAGGCAGATTTGTACAATTTGAGCATCTACCTGTTTATGAGCTAAACCTCTTACCCTGTTTATTGGCTTTCACATAAATCTGGACATTAAACACAATCTCATATGACAGTTATTTAGAAACTGCGCACAAAGGCTGGCGCTCAATGGAAAATACTGAAAGAGCCATGAGATAAGAAAGCAATGCTGATTATGGCACAATGATAAATAAGAAATAAAGTTAATTCACAATAAAACTGTATTTTAAATCCAAGTACTCTGTGTGCTGCTGCATTAGGGGGATTTTTTTTATTTAGTTATATTATACCAGTTATTAATACATTAATCCAATGTGTCAACATACTTAACAGGTCTCTCCCCATAAAAGCTGCAAAGCCAGCAGTGTATTAGTTACAATGTAACCCCTGCATTTTGTGTGAGAAAACCTCACAGTTGGGAAGTATGTAATAAACTAACAACATGAGACAACTGTGCAAGTCATGGGCATAAACAATTTATAGAGAAAACCACAACTTTTGAAGATACTGTTTGTAAATGAACACTTCCTTCATGTTCGACTTAGTACGTGTAGACTGCTTTCTGAGCCTCCAGGCATGTTTTTATCTACTAAACAGTAGAGAAAGGGGTGGGGGAGAAAAAGGGGTCTGACATTTATTAAAGGAAAATTTTAAAATCTGATACCTACCCCTTTCCCCATCACATGCTCAGAAGCAGGTGATAACTAGTCTGCATAAATACAAGGCCTACTCCCCCCTAGAAATGTGTACACTATGGGAAATTACAAATTTGTAAAGAAAACACAATAATAATGACGACTCCGTTTAGTATATACGCAGAATCCATCTGATCTTTTGCTTCATCACTTCCTGAGATCTGAAGCATGAGGCTGTGTTTTTTAACTATCTATGAGGGGAGGAAATAGGCAGAGGTAAGAAGGATTTGTTGTATAATTGTTATCTAAATCTAACACCCACACATCCTTAGAAACAGGCAGCTTGCATCAATAAATACAAACCCTACCTCCTCAGAAATGTAAAATAATCACTCTTAACATACAAAACCTTCACCAAAATATTATGGGATACCTCCAGAATTTGGGGAAACAATATTTTTAATTGTTATTATTATTTTTCTTTGCCTAATTATGATTTTTACCTAATTTAGAGATTTTAGAGATAACAGAATATGTGCAATTTACATGAAAGTTTTAGATGTAAGTGACATAAAATATATAATTTATTTGATAAGGACTTGAAGTATATAAATATATATTTGAAATAACAATTTAATGGAAATAAATAGTAATTGTAAAATTTGACAATTGTTGGATATCTTGTAACATTTGATATGTATGGTTAGTCAGAGCCAGATTTATTAAATATAGATTTTTTTTGCTCTATTTAAGCGTTTGTGAAATCCGTGGTGCCTGGGCCCAGACAGTGACACTACTGAGGCAGGTGATAATCGTGACTCATTCTGTTACACCCTCTGCATCTTCCAGAGCGAGAAATGTGCAGACATTACAGGGATCCAAGAGCAAAGAGCTTCATTTAAAGGAGTCAGTCAGGCAATAAACAGAAATGTGTGGAATATTGGGCTGGAAACAGGCTGAAAATGTTAATTTACCACCAGGGAGTTTTCTAGCTCATTTCCCAGTTAAGGGCAATTTATTGGAGATCTGTAAAGGTGCAGGACACTTTAAAATTGGAAAAAGCTGGACCCTGCTTACTTTATTAACACTTTCATCTTTACAGTACAATTTTATAAAACAATCTGGTTAATTGGAAAATGTTTTAGAAAATAAAAGAAAAACTATATAGAATTTAAATATTTAACGGTTATAATGGAAGGTTCCTGGATATTACTAGGTATGTAATATTCCTGTGTATCTATTTACATTTATGTATTTTGTTTTATTAAGAAGTGCTTAAAAGCTCTGCTTTTACTGCCTAAAATAAAAAAAATATTCTATGTATGCGTCTGCCCTCTATAGCTCATGAAGATATAGACTTTGCAGTACTGACTGTCAGTGCCTCATACTAACCAATCAGTGACCACCTCTCTGCAACATTCTGCAACATACTGCTGAGACGTGGTCCTGATAGGCTAGGACATTACACTGCAAGTCAGATATTAGGCAAGTGGAACAGACATGTAGGTTGGATGAAAGGAATAGAAAGACACCCTTGTCGAGTGACAATTTTAATGTAAGTTTTATTCAACGAAGAACACAAAATCTTGTTTTTGTATTGTTATGAATTTAGAATTAATGAGTTTAATCGACATGTTTAGCTATTCTTGACTAAATGCATTTTTCCTAAAACCTTTCATGTATAGGTGCCTTGCAAATACTTATTATTTCATGGAAAAATTATTTTATGTTTATTCAATATAATTCTCATTTTTGTATTGATTCCAAGAAAATATGGCCAAAAACATACATTTTAAATGTAAGTACTGTTCTTGGCTTCCCTGGTGGTTAGGATTCAGTGCTTTCACCACTGTGATCTGGTTTGATTCAGTCACACCAACCGGAAGCTGAGCAGGATTGGGCCTGGACAGTAACTATCGATAAGCGACCACCTAGTAATACCAGGAGCTGTATGCTGTGGCCCACTGGCAAGGAACTGGCAACCCCACTCCATTGTCTCTGCCATAAAAACTAAGTGGATAAGCATGACCGTGGACATAAAGTTGTTCTGGTATGTTATGGTCCATGACGTCAGAAAAGACTAAACAACGCAAAGAAACAAAAAAATAGGAAGTTACTGTATATGGATGAGTTGGACAAAGCTCAAAAGTTGATCCATTCCTAGTTATGACAGATCAGATTATGAATATTTATAATATTTGGTAGGGCAGCTGAGCATATTCCCAAAGTATTGCAAAATATCTACAACTATTTTAGTCTAATTAATTATTCAGTGAAATGTAGATTTGTGATCCAGTCTGCCGAATGTTTCCAAAAAGTTGCTAAGGGACCAATTTGTATATTACTCACTGATTCACTTCACTCACTAGCGTTCATCAGCCTCTCTTTACAAAACTGACCATTTACCTCCCTGGCGGTCTGATTATGTCAGTATTTTTTAATGTTAAAGCTGTACATTATTTTGTAGGAAATTTGTTGTTTTACTGTATATTGTAGGCTTGTAATTCTTAGGGAATAACTCACTTAAATCTGTCCAAACAAGAGTCTAGTAGAAATCCCCGGTATGATAAAGTTTGAAACCCAAAATCATAAAGTATAATATATAATAAATAATTATAAAAAATATATATAATAATACAATTTAATTAATAATGTAACTAAACTAAAAACACTGACATTTGTCCAAACAAGGGTGCAATATTACTAGTCACTGTAATACTAGACACATATTGGTTTAGTAAACATCTAGGGTATGAAACATTTTGAAACATGGGGACGCACAAAGTCCGACGTCACAATCAGGACAATGGCACCTGGTTTACCTTTCTGATTTTCTTTCCACTGTGATCTCGCTTCGAGCAACAAACCACGCACATCCTTGTAGGGGTGCTGACTTTTTCTTGGTTGGTGGGATATAGTCCATAAAGTGACAACCAGTCAGGTGTTCTGTGGTTGACAACGCCAACAGCACAACGTCCAGCTCTATTCCCAGCCATTGATGGTGTTTGGTGGTTCACAAAGATGCATTCTGCAACTTTCCAAATGAAGACAGAATGAATCACAGGCTTGTCACTCTTTTTTTTTTTTTACAAAATGTAGGCATTCCACAAGCATTGCTCAAGAGATGCCTGAAGATCTTCTTGTAGTAATTCTTTTCTGTTTCTCATTGCTGGGAATGTCATTGCTTGGTCGGCTCTGTCGACAATCTCCAATGGGGTTATTGTAGTCTGTTACTACCTTGCGGCTTCATCTTTCTTTCCCACCTTTCGTGCGTACCATAACAATGGAGGTATTATGAACTGTTCTCATTAGGCACACATATTTCTCGTAACGTCATCAGGGTGCCATCATTTTGCCTTTTTGTCAGGCAACCAATTCTCCATTAATCAGCTTCTTATTGCCAAACATTGGCGGCATGTCGTGCTGGTTAGCCCTTACGGTTCCATACGCATCTCTTTTGTTTTGCAGAGGAAAGTCATAAAGTTCAGGAGACGTATAAAAGTTGTCGGTTGTACGCAATAGTTGCCATTCCATAGTTGTAGTAATATGGATTTAATTTTTTTCCTTTTCAGTGTAAATTACTAAATTCCAAATGTAGCCAGTTGACGATTCACAGAACATGTGGGATTTTACGCCAAATCGTGCTCTCTTTGATGCAATGTATTATACCCAGCTGAGCCTTCCCTTGTAGGCCATTGGACTTTCATCTATGCTGATATCTCTTTCTGGCACATAGCTCCGTTGGAAATTCTTTAGAATCATTTGAGATACTTCCCAAATTTTCTTTAGTTTTGGTGCAGGATGAGTAGTTTCATCAATTCTTTGTTGTTTTCGAAGTGTAAAAAGTAATGATCAGGGAAAATCTGTACTCTGACATGACTATACCAAAGTAATTTTTTTAGTTGTCCAATACCACTTCTGCAGGGGTTTCCCTACCACTCAGAAATGTTCAAATTGTCATCTTTTGGTCACTGGTGGCCACTTTCTGCTTCTTCTGCAGCTAATTGTTGCTCTTTGTACCGGTTTGTCTCAGTGACTATTTTTTCAATAACCTCATTGGTAAGAAATGATTGTAAGTTTGCCAAAGGGGTTGTTATGTTCAACGTCTACCTTAATATCAGATACTCCAGCAAATGAGAATCTTGGGGGCGCTGCCTGATCCGTACCACAGTCGATAGGGCACCAAGCTTGCAAATCACTGAGCTCAGTTGCAGAAATGTCACTTTTAGTGTTTGATGACAAATTTTCCCATGAATAACTATCGCTCAATTCTGCCAAGTGATTCTAGTTCTCTATCACTGTTTTCTAGCTAGTCTAAAGCCATTTTTGACCTAAAGGGACACTTTATGGTTGCCATGGACGTTCCCAGGATCTTGCGTGTTAGTCCAGCACCAGCCAGCTGCAACAGCAAAATTGCAACTGGCTGCTAGATGGCGCTGTGGCAGTTCTGCCTCCAGGACAAATGTTACTATACAGCTCTATCTGCGATATATATATATATATATATATATATATATATATATATACATATATAGTATATAATATATATATTACATATTATATATATATATATAGATTGTAAACTGCAACAACTTATATTTAAGACTATGGTATAAAATATAAAGACTATAACACAATCTGTGTGTGTGAGTGAGGTCCCTCCGCTGTCACTTTAATTTTCAGCACCCTGTGCAGTCTGTGGGAGTGCCCCACTGACAGTACATACACACACACAGGCACATAGATGGGAGTCACACACCCTCTAATAAAGAACACTTATTCATATACTGCACAGCCTCACTAATATTACTGTAAGTCCCAGTCCCATAATCTCTCCCTCTCTCAAGGCCAGCAAACACCTGAAACACCCAGAATCTGATACCCATCACATGTCACAAACCCTCTACTCTACCTTTCTCCTGCGCCCCCTGGAACGCACAGTCTATCTGCAATAAATTCACATTCACTCATGACCTATTCACTACCAACTCCCTCAATCTACTGGCTCTCACTGAATCCTGGTTCTCATCCTCAGACACTGCCTCCCCTGCAGCACTCTCTCATGGGGGTTTTCACCTCAGCCACACACCTAGACCTGGGAACAAACAAGGTGGTGGTGTGGGTGTTTTGCTTTCCACTCGCTCTACATTTCACCTCTTACCCCCTGTCCCATCCCTCCAATTCTCATCCTTTGAAGCTCATACAAATCACCTCTTCTCACCTATCTCTCCATGTGTAGAAAAAAAAGGTGAACAAGTGATTTATTCTTCTGCTACCCTAAGGCCCAAGATACCTGATACCCTAAGCAAGGAAAATGTAAGCAACCAGTAAATAATTTTTGTTTATAAACATTTAAAAGGTTGCACTTATTTATAAAATAAAATGTTTACCCATTATCAGAATTAATTATTTTGGTAATCTTTTGACCACAACGGTTCTTTGTGGAATTTAAACTAAAATGCGCTTTAACATTTATAATATAAAACTGTATTTGACCTTCTTAGAAGTCTACATTGGGCAAGAGTTCATCCCTTGACGTTGAAAGAAAGTAGTTTTCACCTTAAAGAGAGAAAATGGATGTCCACATTTAGTGCAATCAGATTGTGGAACAGCAGATTTAGTAGTTAATGTTACTGAATAAAAAGGGCAAAAAAATGTCAGCTAGAATAGGGAAGATATTTATGGAGTTTTTAGAGTCAGGGAACAATGTATTTTTCCAGTAAAGACATAATAGACAATGTTTTCAATCTATTTCTCTGGATCAGATGATGCAATTCATAAATTGTGTCTAAAAGGTTGGATTTGATTGTCTTTTTCAACTCTGCTATTGCAGCTATGTATGTTATTTGGGTTTTACTAATGAATTGTGGGTGGTAGCTATGGGTGTGATTAGCCATTATGAGACCTAGCATATCAGGTCATCATGAGATTTATGAAAGCTTTTTAACCTGACATTGAGCTCAACATGTCACATTGCAATCATCCGTGACTTGGGAGTATTTAGTTAGGGGTGTGTTATGGCTCTCCAGCATTAAAACACTAAACGAAGATCTACATTAAATCTACGTTGGCTTCTACGCTGATATTTAGCATAAATTAATATAAACACCATATGGTTCCCAGGGGGTGGGGAAAGGATTAACGTATAAAATATAAGATAAGCGATAAGGAAAATTCCGGAAACCAACCCTTGGACTCCCCACACCTTGTATTAGAAAGTCCAAAGCTTGTCATTCATCATGAAGAGCTCCTCAATGGGGAAGCTCCCATCAAGTTACCTTTTGTCCAGAGCATTTTGTATTTTTGTATTAAGCCTATTCCATGACCCTGAAGAGAGAAGTGTCATCAAGCAAGACTGAAGAGAGAATTGTGGGATGGCTAGAATAGGGGGTACATTTGCCTCAATCAATAATTTATACCATGGATGCACTCTGCTTACTAGAGAGGATGGAACGCGACACTGGACAACTGTTGATGCATAGAGCATATTGTAATAATTAATTCATTATTTTATTTTTACAAAGCCAGTGTTAGGGGGTTGGGGGTGGCCCACTTTAGCCCACATGGACAAAAAGGCATATGGTACACCTAGAGTAGGGTTGGGATGTGCAGGACAGAATTCTCTCCAGTTACTAAGGGGTTCAGGGTTTCCTCCATTATTTAATTAGATTGAGGGGTTAACTTCTTCACTGCCACAATCATGACAGATGAGGGGTGGATACTACTTTTGGGAACCGTCATCATTTTTTTTTCTACCTTTGCATAATCAGGCAAGGAAAGGATATACCTATGTCTTAAGGCCCCAGTATTTATCTTTATTATTTACAATTTATCTTTTTATTTAATGTGTTTCATTTATGTATTTCATTTTATTTACCAGATCACGATAAGGATCATTGTACATTATCTTTACTAAATCACACATTGCCTTGAGATGTGTGTTGCAAATTGCTAGTAGTCTTACAGCCCCATTAAATTTGAAGCCCGTAGCGGCATCGCACACCCACAAAGGCAGGCTGAAAATTCAGCTGCGTTACAAAGCTATTAAATTCCACCATGCCGCCAGTTACAGGCCAGAGATGCAAGCCTATAAACCATTTGTAGCACACTGGATGTGCGGCCGTCAATTAGTCAAACCCGTAGTTATGGGTTTAGACGGAGCCAATGGCAAATGAGATCGTCATTATTACGGCACTGAAAAAATGGAGGTTAGATTTCAAAGCCTTACGGTTTTTAATTATGAGTTTCAATCGGACCTGCATTTCAGAAATAATGCATATTAATTAATCAGTAAATATGACATTAAATTCCATGCGAGTTCCATTATATGTAATAACACATTGATTGCCGGGATCTATATAACACAGAAATTAAACATTAAAAAAGTATTTTATAGACTACACAACTCAAATAAAACTCACCCCGATAAGTGCTTTCGTGGATGTGGACACACTGGGTCATTAATACACATGCTCTGGGATTGTCCCAAAATTAGGCACATATGGCAGGCAACATATAGCACGCTAGAGAAGTTATGGGGGAAAACTATACAACAAAAACCAGAAGAAGCTCTATTAGGACTCCCGAACAAGGAACTAACAAAAAGCGAGCAATTCCTAACCAACCAGATATTCCTGGCACCAGATGCATTATAGCGAAGCACTGGAAACACACTACCCTACATTTAGAGAAGTACTACAAAAATTGTCCATATCCTAACCATGAGATCCTTCTCAGCGAATTTGAACGCGAGATACAAACGGTGGGGCCTCCTGTTGGGACATCTGGACAATTAGAGGCCCAAGATGAGGTGAGCCTAAGGGAGTCGGAAGGTATGTGTAAATTTTTCGTTGAATGGTAGGAAGGGTGGAGAACTCCATCACACTCTTTTAGTTCAGAACTAGATAATTTGGAGATAGTATCTGTTTTTATTTGTGTTTTATAAAAAATTAATCTCTCCGGGGATTGACTCTGAGACTATACTGGTAATATTTATAGAGGTAAAGAAAAGGATAATAACCTAATTAAAATAGCGGGTATAAATCCGATACCACCCCCCATACCCAAACCCTAGGAGAGATCCAATTGTTATTCTCACTTCTTATGGGATGCTTAACTGAATTGTTTTGTGATAAAAAAAGGAAAAGTTATTTATTATTATATTGACATGTTTTCATATGTTACATTCTTGACGCATTCTGTACATTTCTGATATTCTTTGAAAAATAAAAAATAAGAATTAAAAAAAAAAAAAAAAAAAGTATTTTATATTGCAGATTTGTGAGAATGTTGTGTTATTAATTGTAATACCTAACATCACTTTCACTATAAGTACACTAATGTGTATATATTTTCATTTACAGTGCTACAGATAGGACTTTAATCCCCTTGCGGGTCCTCTCGGGTACCTTTATAGCTTTATGGCTTAATTTGCGGGTTACGGGCTTGAACGCCAGTGAATTTGTTGCAATTTAATAGCGTGATTGGAACGTAAAAGTTACGGGCTTGACAGAACAAAGGATTTGCGTGTGCGGAGTGCAATTTTCGACATTCCATAGGGTTTTTTCACCCTTACCCCGCAAGTCGTTGGCGGGTTGCTTTACGCAGCCAATTTAATAGGGCTAAGCTACTGGGTACGGTTTTACACGTTGAGGGAATTTAATAGGGCTGTTAGTTAGGTTGCTTCTAAATACTTACAATATCTCTTACTCTCTCTCTTGTTTTCCAATAAAAGTGAAAACTGCTAAGTGGAACACCACATGCACCTTAAATATACATACATATTTTTGTGCTAATATGTTTAATCTGAATTATCAGATATTGAGAGAATAAAACCATTTGTCAGATTATTTTCTTTCAATGATATTAAATATAATGTGTTACTTCACAAAACTGAAATAATCAGATTTTAAGAATAGACAAAATATCAGGTCAGTAATTGTGGAATTTTCAAAATGAATTTTATCAGCATTTTGTGGCTTACAGTAAAATGTGCCAAAGCCATAATATTATATGATGTGTAGACACAGGTTGTAACATAGAATGAGACCAAGCGTGACTCGGGAGGATCTATAAGTCAGTCTATCTTCAGTTGGCGCATTCCAACATTTAAAATCAATCATGGCTTCTAGACTGTCTGTCCATAACCTGGTCAGGAAGATCTCAGACTGTGACAGATTCAGAGAAATCCAAAACCTGCTGGATCTCAGATGAAATTGTATATATACAATAAGATAAAAGGTTGAGACCAGGGGGTCCTCAAAAGACCCTACACTGGTGTCACAGTGTCTAAGAATTTGTCTGTTTAGGTTGTAGACTTGTCTTCATTCTCACTGTATTGCAGAGGCATAGGAGAAAAGAGTTTGAAAAGAGGTGGGACCCATCTGACCTATTTAGTTTGCCTATTATATATATATGTAGAATCACAAATTATTATTGCTGTCATTAGTGGTAGTCAGCATTTATAACAGTTGGCTAGGTTGAGATGTTAGAGATGTCCTTCATTCCTATTATGTTTCAATGAGAATAAGAGAGAAAACAATCCATGTCAGGGAAACTGAGGATTATTGTTGTAACCCATATTTTAAAGTTTAAATAAAAAGGAATGGCACTTTTTTTTGCTTTAGGAATCAGCTACACTAGCTGAGTGCTTGACCATTTTATTCCTCTGGAAATCCATCTATTCCATGGTTAGAAGCTATAACCAAATATGTAGCACTTTCTGTAACCTTTTTTTAATTTAATAATAATTGTTTATATAGTTAGTACAATGTAATAGTGAATTCCAACAGTAAAGATTGAACAATGAAGTTAAACCTTTTAAGGTAATTGTATCCTATTTAGCTTTCTTTGAACCAAACAGACAAATAATTACTGAAAGCTTTAATGTGGTTTTATTTCAAAAACGTTTAATTAAATGAAAAACATAATCAGTACATTTCATTTCCATTAATTCCAATTAATTAAAAAAAACATGGGCAAATGTTCAGATTAAATGTATGCACTGTTAGATTAGATTGAATGTTAAAGCAGCAACATAATAGAGGGGATTCAATTTTTAATATCACTTCCTAACTTATCTACCTCACTCACAGAAACATAGATCTGGCAGCAGATAAACCCATATAGTATGTCAATTTATCTACTTAATAGCTTGGCTTAACTCCAGGATACCCTAACCTGCCATTTCATTGGATACTTGTTTCTCACCATCTAATAATCTTTTCCGTAAACTAAATATTTTCACCTTATCTTTCTTCTCTATAAAAAGACTATCAATATTTATTTTATTCACACATATTAAAATAATCAGTTTTTAAGTCTATATTTGCTAAGATTGTATTTCAAATATTCAGGTCAATGATTGCAGAGGTTTCCTGATTATGTCTTTGGTGCTCTGTGAATTATTCTATATATTATATCATGTGTAAAACGTCCAGGCACGTACATTGAATGTCCAGGTAATTACTCTATTACTCAGGATTTAAACAACCAGGTCCTGTCTTCAGATGGCAAATTCAACATGTACAATCTAATCATGACTTGCAGACTATCTGTCCATAAGCTGGTCAGAGGATCTCAGACAGACTCGTGAGTCATGGAAATGTGAAACCCCACCGAGCCTCAAAGAAAATGGTATGTACTGTGACAAGCTCCCGGTCTCTTCTGGTTTGTGTCCATCTTTCAGACACTTTGATGGAGGGCTGTAGATACTTTTCCAGGTTTACATAATTATCCAGCCGATACAAAAAATAGGAAATCAAAAAAATTCAAAATCAATCACAGCCCTCGCTTTCACTTAAGTGCTTACCATAACTGATAAACAGTTTCCTCACTTACCAGCTCTCATCCCAGTTGAACCTGGGTGGAGCAAAACAAACAGCCCAATAGTTTGTTAACAATCACTGCCCTTTATAGACTTCAGATTTCCAGGTCTCCACTCTGTTGCAAGTGATCACAAGCTGCCGGCTGCAGTCTCACTGTGTGTGTCTTTCTCCCTGCTCAGACAAACTGCAAACAATCAGTCATAAGCAGCCCCTCCCATACTCAAGAGCAGTCTTAAATCAGATCAGGTGCAGCTAATCAACTAACATTAGCCCCTGCAGTCCTATTGGGATAGAGTATGTGGCTCACATAAACTCCTTGGATAACTCTGTCATATTACACAAAAAGAGTTAGGATATTATCTTGGAGCCTTCAAAGATCCTGCACTGGTGTTTGGGAATTTGAGTTGTAGAGACACAGCACAAATAGAATCAATTGAGTCCATCCAATTTACCCATGATATCTACATACATTTCACAGGTTATTTTTGGTAGGAGTAATCAAAAATAATAATGAATTATGGAGAGACTATTGGAGAGTTGTTCTAAAATAGTGTAGTGGTGGTACAACTCTTTTATTGTCAGTATTAGTCCTTTAAAGGACCTATGCAATTTGGAAAACTATCACATCTAACATTTGCTGGTTGGATAAATGAATGGAGGAGATAGGACAGAGTTACGGTTTTGACAAGCCTGCAGTGCTTTTCAGCCTGTAACTCGCAATTGGAATGCGAGTAGCTAAATGGAGCCAATTGAATATCTGTAACATTTACTGACTACATACTGGGTTAAAGTAAATGCAATCTGGCCAATTGAATGAGGCTCATAGTCTCTGTAAGAGCGACTTTCCATATAAAACCTCCAGTACTTAATTGTTAGTAGAACTTGATCTATAGCCCTATATACAACATGGAGTGATATCCATGATTTTTCTTTTTTTCCATCTAGCATTCATGTGTACACCAGTATTATTTTAAACTGAGTATTGAAGATTTGCTCTTCTAGAGTTCAAACATATTCATACAACTGAGAGTAATGACATACGGTCTCTCAATATGTTACCATTTGTTTTCTTCAAATGTGTCTTTAGAGCCCCCACTGCTCAACCATACTTCAAATATATTTCAAACCACAAGATTTGCAGCTTTCCATGTGTTTCCTTCATTGGACTGATCATATTTCACTTGAACACTTCTTATTCTCAATATAGCTCTGAAACCACCAGCAAAGTTAAATTGTGTTTTATTTTTGGAAGTCACTTAACACTGAGCTTAAATTCCAAATTACTTAATTTTGAATCCAAAGTGACTTGTAACACAAATTAGGATCTACTCAATTCCAAAAGATCTCTAGTTTGGGCAGAAACAGAGCAAAGTATCTCTTATTTACTGGGTCAATGTTAACCATCCATATCTTCATGGGGGCTGGGTTTGAATTCTCACCTCACATCCTTTTTCTCAGGACCTCCAATGCCTCATTACATTTTCTATATTCTTTAGATTAGATTAATATATACTTAGAACTAACTAATATAAAATAAAAGGCATTCTTGTTTCTCAGATATTACCACAGTCCTTAGATAATCCTTTAGGTCATCCAGTGGGTAGCTGCAACCATTGGTTCCTCTGTGCTTCCAGATGAGGGTATGTTGCCATGTGATGAACATACCAATGACATACCAAGGAGATATGGTAGTAGCAATTTCTGTGGCAATACCTCTATGCGTTTCATTCATTTTAGGGTTTCTTTGACCTCTGATGCTTCATTAAATGTACTATTAATATAGCCTTAGATCACTTTTCAGTTTCCCAGTGTTATTTCACTCAATAAACTTCAGTCTTGGACCCTCTATTACTTGGGGTCCTTTCATAACCAAGGGCTGTTTATACAGCATCTTTTAATACTTTGTCATTGCCTTAGAGTCTGTCATTCATTAGACACATTTGCTGATACCATGATGATAGTAAAATATATTTAAACTTTTGTTATTTGCTTGTTATGCATATAATGTACACGGAACATAATAGTCATGGGTTATCTGTAATTGTTGTAAATTATAAGCAAAAAGCAAGAGATATTAAGTGTTCTTAGTAGAATGGACCAGAAAATAAAAAATGCATTTTAATACTAGTAAACTGATAATTTGGAACTTTGCTTTTGCTTAAGTTTATTGATTTCCTCTGTTATTTGATGTTTTTAGATGTTACTGATACTAATTCTATGGCGGATGAAATTCAAATAATAATAATGATGATGATGACAATAATAATAATAATAATATAATAATAATAATAATAATAACAACAATAATAATAATATACAAATAATCTTCTTTCCAACTCTATTCCCATGCCTCCCTGTGTCTTTATTTCTGTTCTTTTTTTTCAGTGGTCCACATAAAACATGATTTGTTTTCCTGTCTGAGTGTAGAACCCTTATCTACTGCAGCAGTGAGTTTTGTCAGTCAGATGTTCACAACCGCTGACGCCTGGCATTTTATTTTAAGAAAAAAACAAATGTTTGAAATGTAATGAAAGGAACCTTTTCAGAGCCAATTTTCAGGCTCCTTCCCCCTTAGGGTCTGGCTGGTAATGTAAATCTCACCAATAAGCAGAGCTCACACATTTGATGGAATTGCAGATCCAATCACTCAGTGACACTCGCAGGAAGGAGAAATGATTGAAATTAGTTCACCTGTCACTGACTGAGCATTTTCTCTCAATTTGTTTCACCAGCGTAACACACTGAGAATTTTTATAGTCTTTAAACTGATTTAACCCTTTTATCCATTTCAGCTGAGCCTTCTTGTAAACACACTGTCTGATATAAAGCAAAAAGAAGCAGTTATGTTGTTATTATTCCCATTATTCATTAATTGAATACAATGTAATATGGTTTGCAAAATAGGATCTATCCCGTTGTGGTAAGCGCAAATAAATCGCCAACACTGACAGCTGCAGTGTCAGCAAGTAGCCACTAGATGGGGCCGTCCGGTTTCAGAAAAGACCCTAATTGTTCCCTCCTCTGATGTGGCGCAACTCGACGGTGCTGAATCGACAGCGAGATCATCACTATGTTCGGAGCTGGCACTCGACCCTCGAGGACCTCTGGCGCGCCTCTCATTGCTCCAGGCTTCTTCTGTTGGCGCACCTTATATGTATTGTGCAGCACTACTCGGAAAATCAGCAGTGTTATCTAGCGGTTGGTGGCGGCACTGCTGCTGCCAATCTTTTGCGCAGGGACCGCAAAATATTTATATTTGAGGTGACTCCTTAATTACCCCCCCCATATAGTTATATATGTGTTTCTGTCTTAAGTTTGTGGTAAACAAGACATAATAGTGTTTGCATGTATAAAATTATATACCCATCTGTGCCCTGACACCCAGAATTCCTATATGCAATGGACACAATGTATTTCTTGAGACTTGCATTAAAAAAACAGGGGTATTTTTGTATCACTGTATGATATATATATATATATATAATATATATATATATTATATATATATATATATATTTTTTTTTTTGGGTGTGAACACTGACAAGGCAGAGGTATTCTTGTATTCTTAGTGGCAAGACATAATTTTATAAAATGAAAACTGAAGCAGGATCAGGTGACAGGCATGGAATGTAGAGGATTACAGAGACATCCTTCAGAACAACTGTGAAATCTTGGATGGAACTTGATTGTGAATTAACACTTAAACATCAAGTGTCAGTAGCAATCAAGTCATCTTCTTACACCTGAATAATATTCCAAAGATTAAGCACTTGATTCCCTCAGAGGATCTGGTGACGCTGGTCCAGGTCTTTGTAACTTCCAGGCTTGACAATTGCAACGTACTATTCCTGGTACTTGTAGATAAGCAGTTACACCTTCTGCAGATGAAGCAGAAAACTATGGGAAGGCTGCTAACAAATATCCATATTCTATACCACTATATAGCAAATCACACCATGTTTAAATGCAAAATAAATATCCCTACCTACTCTTTTACTCCCTCTCAGCATGATTGTGAAAGAGCTATTCCTGATGACTATGGCAAGGCAGAGTCATAAAATACAGTAAACTTTCCTATTGATTTTCCCACATCAGCTATTCTATTCCAAATCACAGCAAATTACTTGTCTCTTACAACTCCAAAATCCCTGATTTTTGTAAAAAATATTGTGAGTGCTTTTCATTTCCCAACTCACTCCCTGATCACCCACTTACCCATTCAAACCCCACCCCCCCTAACCCCATTGCTCCATCTACAGTACATAGCATGTAAGTATCCCGGAACACCTAATCAATTAACCCCATACCACGTCGGGTCTACACAAACCCTATGGTATTCCAATTAACCCCTACCTACAATGATGGGGTCTATCTAGACCCCCATTATAAACTACAGTGACCCCCTAGCTACCATGGGGGTCTATACAGAAAGTAAAAAAAAATAAAAAATAAAAAATAATTGACTAAAAATAATATATAATTTACAGTTTAAATAAAATAGAATTACAATTAGTGATGGTTGTGCTTTCTGATGCTTGAATAGGAATTTGATTGCTCTGATTCTTCTGAAATAGATGTCAATCATATTTCAGCCAATCAGAATGGGTTTTCCGATTTTTAACCGTACTCAATATCAATTTTGAATCACTTTGACCAATAGGTTGCTCAGATTGAGGGATCCAAAATGTTGAGAAATCTGATTGCTCCTAAATTGGGGTAACTATTTAGGTGCTGCAGGCGTTCTTGATGGACCTCCAGAGAATCATAGTTAATTGTGGGCGCCAGGGGAGGGTCCAATCAGACCCGTGCAGCAAGGGTTAAATTATAGGTGCAAACAGGGGGTCCTTTAAGGATGACCAATGCACAGGTTAACAGTTTAGTTGCCATAGAGGTCTCGATAGACCGCCATGGTTATGGGGTTGATTGGGTAAGGGGGATAAGGGTGTGATCAGGGGAGGGGCAATAGGGGAGTGAGTGGGGAAGGGGAACCCTGGGGATTCCTTTACCATGTTTATAATTGGAGGAAGATCCCCAGGCATTCTTATAAGGAATAGGTTTGTTTGTGCTCAGTAATATACTGAGTACAGCCTTTCTAGAAAATCTGAGCCTTGTAATTACTGCAAAGGCTTGGGTTTACCAGATATGGCTATGCTGAGTAATATTACTGGTGTGGAGCTGTGTATAGGTGTGTAAGAAACTGGAAAATAGCCCCGCAGCAGATTTTATGAGCAACATTATTTGCGTTGCTCAATAGAATAGGGCTTAAACACACCCCACTCCTGTCACATAACACCTAATCTTCATGCTCTGCACTCGGTTACCTATCAAATGGTGGATTTACTTCAATGTTGGCTTGCTGACCATCAGTCCCTCAGCTACCAAAAAGAACCCTTGGTGCCATACACACCCCTCTCCGATCAGCAAGGGTCTCACAAGCAAGGGTTTGTTTGACATTACTTAGTGCTAGAGATTTTAGTGATGATGTCCAGATATGTGGAACTCTCTCCCCATAAGTCAGAGAGTCCCCCATTATTAGACATTTCCAAAAAGAAGCTTAAGATATTAAGAGTTATTACAAATTTATTTACTCAATACTTTGACGCTATGTAAATTATTTTATCTATCTATCTATCTATCTATCCATCCAGCCCCATACAGGGCTTTTTCTAAGATGCTAATAGAAGGCTTAAAGAGGAACAGAAAAGCTTCCAGTTATTGTAGAACCTTAAAGTCTACCTATGCATAAATATATTTGCAAATGTTTCTTATTAAACTTTTTGGGTGGAAGTGTTAGATTATTGAGCTTTAAAGTTACATATTTTAAGTACAGTATAAATTATCTGAAAATACCCTCTCATTGAGGGAACTTTACTAAGCTATCTCAGAGAATGTGATTAGAGGAGGTTTACCTAATCAACACAGCAAAAATGAGCAACACAAAAAAATGCTAAATATTTTAGTGAATAACTGTATGAAAAAAATGGCTATTGAAATGTATAGTAATCTTTAAAGCTTTTTTAAGATGAGACCATCTTCTATTTGGGGGGGGGGGGGGGGGGGGCAGTGTCCCTTTAATATTTTTCATGGTCCTGTAGAATAAGTGCTCATTGTTTGTTATCTCCTGGAACATTACTTTTATCCCCTAGAGCCCCATATGGCGCAAGCAGATTCCCCCCAAGTTAATATATATATTCCACAACAATCATTTAGTGTATGGTGAGCACTAGAGTGAGAAAAGCTCTCCACCATACATTGTACAGGAGGCGAATAATACATTAATAAGCCCATTTGCATGTCTAAAAGGCGGGGACATGGAAATGAGAATACAATGTACCTCACTCTTTTAATCCAAAATAGCAACTTTATACATTGCTCCCTCAAAGCATATGCCCGCTGTATTAAACAGCTTTGTGTAAAATCCAACCCGGTGCCTTTGCTTAAAAGCTGTTTAATACAGCGGGCATATGCTTTGAGGGGAGCAATGTATAAAGTTGCTATTTTTGGATTAAAAGAGTGAGGTACATTGTATTCTCATTTGCATGTCCCCCGCCTTTTAGACATACAAATGGGCTTATTAATGTATTATTCGTTTTCTCTCTCTCTCTCTCTATATATATATATAAATAGCCTCCCTTCCTCGTGCCAGAAGATGCCACAGCTGTAATGTCTGGGATTCCTCCCATTGCTGACTGATGAACTAAATAACCATTTGTTATCTTTATGTTTTTGTTTGTGGACCCTCAGCAGCTGAGGTAAAGAGGATCTGCGAGGAGGGGACTGCAAGAATAACAGTGTGCGCCACTTTAAGAAATCCCTGGTAAGGGGTCAGGATAAAAGAGATGGATACTTTGAGGGTCCAGTAAAGGTCAGAGAGCATAAGCTCATGAGCACACAAAGCTGACCCCAAGTGTGTGACACAAGGGTCCAGGTGCAGATGGCATTGCTGCAGGGAGCTCATATCATACAGCAATGGGGCTGGTTATTGCAGAATTAAGACATGTATCCCCACCCCCACTGTGATAGATAAAGGGGCCAGATATATAAAACCATACTAACTTGAAGAATTACACATGAAAATAGAGCCTTCTAGAAGTGGAAATAAATAAAGACTATAATATATTGGCCTACACAAATGTGTAGAATACCTGTCGATCTACAGTAGACTCTCAGTTAACCAGAACTCAAGCAACCAGAACTCTCAAGCAACCAGAAAAAAAAACTGAATATCGTACATTGAATACAAATTATATTTTACAGGGCTCAACAAATGCCAGGAGCCAGGGTTGTCGTGCCACAAAATGCTTACAGGCACCTAGATTATATCCACTGTATGTCTCTGCAATTGAGTCTTTACCCTGAAAGCAGACAGACATGAGTAACTGAACCAGTGCCGTGCTGGCATTACATTGGCTGGGGACAGCACCACACCCTCCAGCCAAACATACCTGTGTTTAAGGGAGGAGTGAAAGCTGCTGCTGCTAGAACGGCCCTCACTGACAAATATACTAAGCATATGTTCATCTAATCTAAGGACTATTTTAATAGTGACAATCCCCATGGGTGCCGGTTAACTGAGAGTCTACTCTATCTATCTATCTATCTTAATAAGTTCACAAGTATGTAGTCATTTATAAAACATCACTTGCACAAATTCACTTCCTTTTCAGAAAATAATGACACAAAATGTAAAATAAAGCCATTAATAATTTGCTGTGCAAAAAAGAATAATAAAAAGTTGTAAGTTTGATTTCCCTGTCTTTCTGACACATTCAAGCTTTAAGGTCCAAACAACAGGTGACCTTTAAGGGGGAATATCCATCTATACATACGTTACTCAACTTTGTTTGTGGAGAGTGGACCCTGCCACTTTAACTTGATTTATGCCACGGAAACAACAGAAAGCTTATTAGGTCAAAAGTTTCAAGAACCAACTCAAGAACCAAACTACAGAACACTAAGCTCTGACAGTTATATCTCAGATCTTGCAACCTTGCACAGATGCTTCATGGAGAAAGTTAGTAAATCTGTCCCATTGAGTATAAATGACTTCTAATCACCCCCCATAGTTTATGGGCATTTTTTTCTTCCTGCTTGCAAAGTAGTCAGAACATATAAAGGGTCCGCGGGCTAATGTTGGGTGGGTTACCTGCAGCAATCTCACCCACACCTGGCCACTCTTGTCACACACTCGGGGTCCAGCTTTGTGTGCTCTGACCTTTACTGGATCTTTAAAGCAATAATCTCTTTTTTCCTGACCTGTCACCAGGAATCGCACACACTGTTAGTCCTGCAGCCCCCTCCTCGCAGACCCTCTCAGCTATTATGGTAAACAAAACACTTAAAGGGCCAGCACACAATGAAAAAACAAATATATGATTAAACACTGACTGACTAAGAGCAGAATTATCCAGGAAAAGAAGTCAGCACAGCTAGTGTCCAATCAGAAAAGAATACATGATAAAGGCTCTGTAGGGGTCCCTGGAGGGATCCATGATGTTGGTGGAAGGTTGTATGTGAAAAGGCGCCTTTACATTTCTGCAGAGCTGTGATTGCATTATTGATGCAGTGTCCTGCTTCTGGCCACTGAGTGGAAAGGGGTGTGATGTAAATTCCAGGTCTTATCCACTGTTCAAAACAATGGCTCTTGACTTTGGCCTGTTTCCTCCTCCACTACCCTCCCTCCACTGATAACACTTCCCCATCATCCAGCTTTTAGGATGTCATGTAACAAACACACATTGGGTTCCTGTACTTAGAGTCTTCCTGATTCAGATTTTCTCAAACAACTATTATTATTATCCTTAATTTGTAATGCACCAATATATTTTGGCTACAAGAAGTCAGTGGAGTGAATGACAGAGAGGTGTGTTGTAGTGTTGAGTATGGAAGACGAGTCTAGCGGAGGCTCATTATGGATTGGAGTGGAGACAGACAGGTGATGGGAAGGTCAGCAAGTAGGGAGTTGCAGTAGTTGAGGCAAGATATGAAGAGAGAATGTATTACAATATTATTTGTGTAAGATAGTGATGTATTTTGGAGATGTTTTTTAGGTGAAAAAGACAGGATTTTGTTAGTGAATTTGTATGAGGAATGAAAGAGAGGGCAGGGTCCTACAGAACCCCAAAGACAACTAGCCTGGGAGGTTGGAGTGATGATGGCATTGTCAACAATGAGAGACATTGGAGGAGTGGAGCTGTAGTAGATGGTGGGAAGACTAGGAGATCCATCTTTGACATGTTGTTTTTGAGTTGGTGTGCAGTCATCCCAGAGGACATGCTAGAGAGACAGTTGGAAACTTGTGCTTGAAGAGAATCTGGTGCTGAGAGGTAGATTTGAGTGCCATCTGCATAGAGATGATACAGGAATCGAAAATATTTTTTTAGAGTACCAAGAGAGAATGTATATATGGAGAAAGGAGGGGGCCTAGACATGAACCTTGGGGTACACCAACAGACAGAGGGCAAGGGGAAGAAGTGGTGCCAGAGTAGGAGACACTAAATGTTCAATCTTCTAGGTATGATGTGAGACAGTGTCACGGATGCCAAAAGAGTGGATTATTTGGATTAGAGGAGGGTGGTCAACTGTGTCAAAGGCAGCAGAGAGATACAAGAAAATTAGAATAGAGAAATGGCCCTTTAACTTGGCAGTGAGCAAGTCATTAGTAAACTTTTGTGAGAGCTGTCTTGGTGGAGTGATGCAGTCGGGAAACCAGATTGGAAGGTGTCAAGAAGGAAGTAGCTCAAGCAGATGAGTCGCTCAAGCAGTTTTTAAGCCAGGGGAAGTAAAGGGATAAGCAAAAGTTAGATGCAGAATCAATTGAGAATTTCTGAGGATGGATGTAATTATGGTATGCTTTAAAGATGATGGAAACTTTCCAGTGTTTAAGGAAAGGTTGAATATATGTGTGAGAGTAGGGATAAGTGTGGTAGAGAGGAGAGGGATTGGCTGTGATGGAATAGGATCATGTGGACAGGTTGTAAGGTGAGAGATTGATAGTAAGTGGGAGACTCAGTAACAAAGTTACAAGGTCAAAGGAGCTCATAGTGAAAGAGTGAAGGCCCGGTTGCTGTCAATTTGTCAAGAGGAGGGAGTGTGTGAGACATGATGAAAGGAAAGTTTGTTTCAAATGTTTTTAATGTTATGTTTAAAGTGACTGGCAAAGTCCTCAGGAGGCAAAGAAATGTTTGGATTTGGAGGACAGATTAGTTATTAATGGTGAGAAATATTGCTGTTTGGCAAGTTTGAGGGCAAAGAAGTAGGAGCGCAAAATAAACTTCTTATGCTGGAAGTTTGAGACTTCCTCCATAATCATTCAGCAGTGCGGGAGCACCTCTGGATGTAGAAGGTTTGTGTAGTGTGCCATGGTTGTGAATGTGAGCGAGGGCATCTGCAAGTTGTTATGGGGGCAAGAGTATCATGGGTGGAAGTAAGAGTTGAGATGTATTGTAATGTGAGGTGGCAGAGTGAGGGCAGGTGAGTTTGGTGAGGGGGCTGAGAAGAGGTTGTAGCACAATGGAAAGATGTTGTGAGTCAAGTGCTTGCAGGTTTCTTTGGGTAATGCTGGCTGGGTTTGAAGAAGGGCAGGTGGAAGGAAGCAGTGGTCACATAGATGGAGTGGGCAGATGACAAGGTTGGAGGTGGTGCAGAGATTGGTAAAAATAAGTTCAAGGGAGTGTCCATCACTGTGAGTGAGGAATATTTCCAATGTGAGAGGCATGAGGTAGGAGGTGGGTGAGAGTAGTTTAGCGGCAGCCTGGAAGGTGGAGTATCAATGGAGATGGTGAAATCCCCAAGAATGAGTGAAGGAACATTGGAGGAGAGCCTGGTGGCAAAAGGGTCCAGAAATTGAGAGGGTGGTCCAGGTGGGAAATAGATCACAGCAACTCGCAGAGAGATAGGTGAGAAGAGGCAGATAGTGTGAAATTCAGATAGATTGGAGGAGGGGACAGGGCGTATAGAGTGAAATGTGCAGTGAGGAAAAAGTAGTATGCCCAAAACCATCACCTTGTTTTCTCCAGCCACCATTTGAGCATGCTGCAGGGGAGGTAGTGTCAGATGGAGAGAGGCAGGTTTCAGTCATAGCCAATAGGTTGAGGAGTTGGAAATAAATAGGTCCTGGATGAAAGTGAATTTAATGCAAATAGACCTTGCATTCCAGAAGATGCATGAGAAGCAAAGTGGAATGGTTTCTGACAGAATATAGCTATTATTTATGGTGGTTTAGGGGCAGAGCATAGCTGATAGGAGGTGAAATGATTGGGGGGACTGGATTAGGATAATATATATATATATATATATATATATATATATATATATATATATATCTTGCAGCCAGCAGAAGAAGGAGTGAGAGTGAGAGGAGATTGGAGTGGGACTTACAGAAGAGTTTCTGCTTATGAGCTTTAGAAAATGGAGGAGATAGTGACTGAAGGAAGATGAGGAGTTCATGGTAGCAAAGAATAAGCAGGCAAGCAGGGAAGAAGGCAAACAAATGTTTTATTTCCATGATTGATATTGTTAATGTAATACATACTTGACAAACAAGCATCTTTTTTCTTGAACTGCATTGGCCCTTTATCAATGTACTCCCCCCCCCCCCCCCCCCCCATGGTACAAAGCTTTTCTCAGGGGGCATACATGGTGGAATAAAAGCATTGCTGGAATTTATCCAACATAGCCCTGAATGTCCATTTCTTCTCGGCTAATAGACTATTGAAGAAGGGGATGACAGAGGCTAAGGTGGATAACTAAAGTCATTGAAGTAATGAGCTTGAGGGAGGAGCAGTGGCTGACAGATGTGTTTATAGGCATTAGAGGGATACTTACATTAACTGATACATTAACACGAATATGCTGGGACGGAATATGAGCTTGGCACAAACTGCTGTGTTAAACTTTCCCTTGGCAACGAGCTATGAATAATGGTTGGCCTCTTATCTAATCAGGTTTTTTAAAGCCTTTTGCACTTTTTGACCACTTTTCTCTTTGATGAATTTGTCTTGGTGGCTCAGTTAGTGGCTAGTACTCTAATAGTGGAAAGTGTTTTTAATATTCAATATTGCTATTATAAATCATTAAATAGGAATATTATTAATGATCAATATACAATTAAAATATCTAGATAGTCTTGTTAGGACATTGCAATCAGGTCTTTACAAGAGGTTCTTGCTAATACCACTCTTTGTACCCTTTAATAATAATAATAATAATAATAATAATAATAATAATAATAATAATAATAATAATAATAATGATACAATCAGATTACCTGTGCAAAAAATAAAGAAATAAAAAATAAAATAAATAAAGCCATCAATCAATAAACATGTTCACATGAGTGCAAGGATTGAATGAAAAGTTACATGTTTCATTTTCCTGTGTTGCTGACACATTCAGACGTCATGGTCGAAGGAATAAGTGAAATTTAAGGTTTCTGGACCAAAAATGACAATAAAATGTAAAGGAAAAATCCTCAGAAAGTGACAGTCCATTAAAGTGTACGAGAGTAGTGATGCTATAAATGAGTGAAATTGCCCCCTGGGACTCAGCGCAGTGACAGGGCTGCTCATCTATGAAATTATAAATGCTGTTAAGAGGATGCGCTTGATACATTTGTGGCAGACTTTCTTATTTCAGCCTTTTCTGTTTTCTGCAGGTGATACAGATCAGTTACTTTGTGTTCTGTATGTCCCATTGTTACATTTGTATCACATAAATAAGGAATGTTATGCCCGGTATTATGTTTTATTTTAAAGAAACCGATACATACATATTTCAACCTTTCTTTTAACATTTTACTTTAAAGGGATACCGTACTTATCATATAGAAGGGGTTCTTATTTTTTAACTGATTAGCAATTGTTTCATTAATTCCTGAGAGCTGCAGCATGAAGGGTGTTTTTTGTTACCTATCCCTTGAAGGGGGGAGGGGGGGGCAGGTGAGGAGTTTTTTGTTGTTGATATTTGAATATCTTTGAATTTGACACCAACTCCCTTCTTCTGCTTTCTTAAAAAGCAGGCATCAAGCAGCACCAAGGCTTGCTCTCCAAAAGTGTAAATGCCCCTTAAACACACAATCTTCACCAGAATTCTAATGGATCCCTCCGGGGTCCGATAGAGCCATCTATCTAGATATATTTTTCTAATTAGTGTTTTCCCTGTCTATATATGCCTTTAATCCAACTTAAAGTTTTCAAACACACAGACATACAGACGTACAGTGATCCTTTAATGTATATTGCATCATATACCACAAACAATGTAATAACACAGTTTTATTTCCACAGTACATATTACAAACACCAGAATGATTATTTAATTATACTAACCTTTTCTAGAAAGTACAAACATCTCTTTAATTTATTATGCACTTACATTTTTTTAATTGCATATATATAAAGCGCTGCTGTCTAGGAGAGGGGTCCGGGCTCTTATTGAGTCACTCAGTCAATCCGCAGGTTGCTCAGACAATGGCTCCATTACCAGATAGCCCAGATATTGCTCGACTTGCAGATGTTGCTGTATTTATAGGATTGCGCCATAAACGTCACATACTGAGAATCTCTGGCTGCTGTGGGACCCTTTCATTGGAAATCCCATTACTCCAAGAGCCTCGCTCATTAACATTTAAATAAGTCCCGAGCCGCAGTATCCACAACAGCACATTTTATTTTCTAATGAAGACGGAGCTTTGGTTACTGCCTCAGATCTTGCACTTGTTATCAGATGTAATGCACAAAGTGAACAGTCCCTAAGATCGTTTAAAGGGCCAGTGCAGCAAAAAAAGACACTAACAATATTAGAAGCTGTGGAAGACATGGTCATAACATTCTGTTTATGAGTATTGGAATCCATTTTGTGCTTGCTACATGAAGGAAGGGGTGGGGGAGGAGGGAACAGGAAGAAGTACAGAACTTTTGTTTGGTAATAGCAAAAGATTGACACACCATCTCTTTCCCTTCACTGGCCCAGAAGCAGTATGTTGCATCAAACAATGCAACCACAGCTCTTGAGACATGTAACCACCCATCTCACACACACAGCTTCCACCAATGTATCATGGATCCTTCCAGGGTCCAACAAAGGCATCAAAATGTATTTTTATTTCTAATTAAAAAACAGCTGTATTAGGGTTTCAAATATATATTCATTTTGCCATAGTTCTTTAATTGTATTTTTCACAACAAACACACACAATTTGTGAGAAAACACATCATGTAAAATGTTCGGCTAGAATATATCTAACACCCCCTCCAATTTCCTGAATACTTCGGTTTTTATGGCTACCACTTGAATTCATTCTGGCTCCCAAAACAGAAGTTTGACTTTTTACAAGCTCAGAAGTAATTAATTAGGGCTCTAACAATCCCAGAAGGACACTTTGTCTCATCACCCTTAGGGTTAATTTAGACTAATGCCCACTCACAGTTTTATGACACAAACTAATTCTGCCTCCAATAACATGTCACATAGAGATATATGGAAGGGATAAAGGTAAAGTGTTAGTGTTTGGTACATTAGACACTTCAACGTAGAAATGGTGTCATAAAGGACATCGCCATAAAGGGACACAACCAGCAGAATTAACTATGTGCTGTAGAAATCAGGGATTATTTGAAATGTTTGTGTAGAAAAATATAAAGACCCTTACATTGTGTTTTTGTTCTAAGCCTTAATGTGTATATATTATGGACCAGATGTTTCTAAACTATTGGTCTGTAAACCACCAGTGGCTTGTGAGCCCCACGGGCGTGGTCCATAGTTTAACAGGAATTACAATTAATAAATAGAATTTAAAATGCATATAAGACAGTACAGGAGTGCCTATTTATTAAAAGGGACATATATAAGCACACAGCATATTTTTTATAGAAGTTTTTAGTTAGTGAAGACCTTGCTTTTGGATAGAAGTTCACTAACTAAAAACTTCTATATGCTATCTATGTGCTTAAGTAGAGCCCTTTTAGGGACATAATAGTTTTTTTTTTGATTATTGTACAACAACGTTTCCAACAGGGTCCTATGTAAATAAATTATTACAGATGCCTCCCAGGGTAAAAATTATGCAATAATCAAAAAATGGATCTGACTCATTAAATATTAACTTTTATTCAAACCTTTAAAAATAATACATGAATAACACCACATTTGGGTAGACATAAAGAGGTTATTTACCTAGATGATCAAACATAACATATACCATCTAGGAAAGGCACATCAACATATGAGAAAGTCTGAAAAAGTAGTCTCAATCTATGTGACATAACAGGGAAATTGGATGACTTTCTAACAACCACCTCCCAATTTTCCTACTCTCTATAATCCCAATAATCTAGCCAGTAATTCCATGCCAACCTTCAATAAAAAATAAAATTAAAAGCAACACATTGATGCAGTGTGGGCATTTCGCATCACCACTGCAACATGTCATTGTTTTCTACACATTTATTTCTCACTTTAAAAAAAACAAAAACGTTTGGTAATAGTTAAAGTCTGCTCTTCTAAATGCAAGCTAGAAAAAAATCTGACTACAACAACCTGTTAGGTACTTAGGTCATTGTGCAATGGTGTATATAGTACTTTACAGTGGTTAAGTATCAGGCACAAAAATCATCAGGTGGTTCACAAAGATCCTTAGAAATATTCAACTGATCCACCAAGACACTTTAAAGGGTTTAAAGGGATATGGAAGATTTATGGGTGTTACTAGGTATATAATATATCTGTGTATTCTATTTACTGAGCATGTACTTTATTTTATTAAGAAGTGCATATTATCTCTGTTTATTTTTGCCTGAAACCAACCAAATTGTATCTTTTTGGATCTGTCCTCTGTAGCTCATACAGCTCATGACTACACATACTCCAAAGTGTAGTGTTCAAATTATCCAATCAGTGACAATCTTTCTGTAGCATTGGTGGCAGAATGTTGCAGAGAGATGGTGACTGATTGGTTAGTGTGAGACACAGCAAAGTATAGCACGCAGTCTGTGTGAGGGCCGACCCATACAGGGACTGTTTGGTTTGATTTTAGAAAATAAAATGGAGCTGATAAGCGGTGATGAGCTAGTAAATAAGAAAAAAATTGGGACTCCCACAGGGAGGAGGGGCACATTTTTTGACCCCCTTCTCAGTCACTGCCCCTCTGAACTATATCAAGTTTCATGTTCATTGCTTCAGTGACCTCAATCTATCCATCTCCGCCACTGTTGCCGGCCCTTCTTATTTTTGCTTTCAAACTTTCCCAGTATCAGAGTCTTCTCTAGGGAATCCTACCATCTCATGATATTGCCAAAATATTTGAGCTTCATACTCATGATCGTACCCTCCAGTGAAAAGTTTGTCTTTATTTCCTGCCGTACTGATTTATTGGATCTTCTTGTAGTCCTTTAGATTGTAAGTAGCAAATTTCCAATCTTGAGGGCGCTTTGGAAAAAAGCACTTTCTGCAAAGATTCTAAGCTCAAAACAGGGCTCTCCATTTCTTGTTATCATCTCCTGTACAGCGCTATGAAATATGTTGGCGCATTATAAGACAAAAGTTAATAATAATAGTGTAAGGGACTCTAAGCAGTTTTCTCCAACACCCCAATTTAATGGCGTCAATTCTATGGCTCTCACATCCGTATGTTACTACTGGGAATACCATAGTTCTAACTATGGAGACGATTGTTGATAATGTAATATCTTTACTTTTTACTAGCTTGTCCAGACATGCCACAGCTTTTCTGACCAGAATCTAATGTCCTTTATAAAGAGTAATAATTCCTAGTGACATTCAGAAACCTTCCATATCCCTTTAAGTGGTCAATTCAGCAAAATCTTGAAGTGGGAATCAATGGTATGGACCATCTTATGGACTTAGTTGTAAAAGTTCAACTAAATGAGGTGTCATGTTTGGTTTTACACCAAGGATATACAGATTGTTATTATATGCTACCTAAAAGTTAATCAGTAAACAGGTTGTTATTATTCTGGAATATTTACACTTCAGTAAACAAATCAATAAACAAATAGGGTTCCTTGGTTGTCCAGTGGTTAGGATTCTGTGCTTTCACCACTGTGACCTGGGTTCGATTCCAGTCAGGGAACCAAGAGATTACACCACCCTGTAGCCATGCAGGGTAGGGCCTGGACAGTACTTGGATTGGAGACTGCCTAGGAGAAGGAACAGGCAACCCACTCCAATATCTCTGCCATGAATACCAAGTAGATCAGCATGGTGTTTTATGGTCCATGAGGTCACAGAGAGTCAGATATGAATGAATGACACAAACAAATCAGCAGGTTTAGGACAGATGAGACATTTGATACAAGGAACCAGTTGATTTAAAAAAAACATTTGAAAGTAAAGGAGGGCAAGCTTTGAATTAACTTGGCTGCATATTAAAACCAAAGGGAAATGGAAAACATCTGAAAATCTAGTATGTGCAGAAATAGGCAAAATCTTAAAATTATGCCTGTCATTTGCCCAACTGGGACTTTTTCTGAAAAATGTCTTTGGTTAGAAATGTAATGAGTTTTTCCATAGAGCTCCATAACTCGGCTGGTGCAGCCACCGGACACACCTTAATTACAGGTAGTCAGACGAAAGTACTGATTTGCTATAATAGAATATTTTCTTAATATTTGTAGCACTAATTTTTCATACAATAAATACCTTGTAATAAATTAAATATAATCATATTTATTATAGTAAATCTGTGATTTCAGTATCTCCCTTTAAATATTTTAACATAAATTGTGTGTCCATGCATCCCAATGCTCCAGATAATCTGCCATTAAAGAAATTGCTTAGCTGTTATTACTCTACAGATAATAATATTGAAGCCTTGCTTACATTACCATAAATTGATAAAACTGTGCTTTACTATCAATGTTCCGAAGATTGTACCCATTCTTGCACAAATGTAGCATACAATATGTAGGAAAATGCATGAAAAGCAAAGTATTTGTTGAGCATCATTAGCTGTACATCTACATAAACACTTTATAATGATATGAATATAAAGTGGGGCTCATAGCCTGTCAAGGTGGAAATAACACTCCATACAACACAGTCATGGTGGAAATAACACTCCGTACAACACAGTCATGGTGGAAATAACACTCTGTACAACACAGTCATGGTGGAAATAACACTCTATACAATATAGTCAAAGTTTAAATAAAATTATATACAACACAATCGAGATGGAAAGGAATTCCAAAACTATTTGCTGTAGAACAAGTTTTGATGAAACTACAGGGCACAAAAATAGCTCATATAATTCTATCAACAATCTTGGAGACCAAATAAGGTTCATGACCCCTTCCCTTAACCCCAAAGTGGCTGGGTGGTGTCTTATTCCATAAGATACCTCAATCTGAATTGAAAGGGTCTGCATTCACCTCACCAGCAAGAGTCATTATAAAGAAATATATACTGTATATACTCGAGTATAAGCTGACCCGAGTATAAGCCGAGGCACCCATTTTACCACAAAATACTGGGAAAAATGAGTGACTCGAGTATAAGCCGAGGGTGGGAAATGTGCTGCCCCCTGTGTCCCTCTTGTGCCCTCTGTGTCCCCCTCTTGTGTGCCCTTTTCTTGTGTCCCCCTCTCTCTCCCCTGTAGTTATCTATCCGTCCTTGAAGATGAAGTACACCCATATTTGTTGACTGTCTTCACTGGAGCGGATGGGATCTTCCAGCAGGACAATTCAACATGTCATGTGGTCAGTTTTGTCCAGGAGTGGTTGGAGGAATACAACGAAGTCTTCCAAGTACTTCCCTGGCCTCCAAATTACTCAGACTTATACCCCATCGATTGCGATTTTCACCGTATGGATCCTCCACCATAGACTCTTAAGCAGCTGTCAGATGCACTGCAGTTTGGATGGCTCCAGATACCCTTGTCAACACTCCAGCATCTTATTGACTCACTACCATGCCATCTAGCTGCTGATGTTATTTGGACCATATATATATATATATATATATATATATATATATATATATATATATAGTAAATAAATAGTACATCTGTGTTCACATTTGAATATCTAAAACAAGTTAAAAAACCCGCTCAAAATTCAGAGAAAAACAGTTATTACACTGCATTCTGGGAAGCTGAGCTGGGACATGCTGGGGACATAATATATATATATATATATATATATATATATTAACTAGGAACTTGCCCGTCAAAAATGAAAGGATTAAAAATGGCTGACAATGCCGTTTGCCACACAATGTGAGGCTTTTGATCCTCTGATCACCTTCGGCGCTCATTGCAAGCCTCTCCCCCTGTGTACTTCAAGTTTCCTGCTGCCGGCACCCGGTATATGCTAATGACTTGGTGCGCATGAGACGCTACGTCATTAGCATATACCCGGTGCCGGCACCCGGTATATGCTAATGATGTGACGTCACATTCGCACCGGGTCAAGGAGGAGCAGAGGCCGGAGCAGAAGCAGGTAAGTGAGGGGGAGGTATTTAGGGGGGTTTAGGTTGAGGAGGGGGGTTGAGGTTGAGGAAAGGGGTTGAGGAGGGAGGATGAGGAGGTGGGTTGAGGAGGGGGGTTGAAGAGGGGGTTGAGGATAGGGGGGTTTAGGTTGAGGAGCGGGGTTTAGGTTGAGGAGGGGGGTTGAGGAAGGAGGCTGAGGAGGGGGGTTGAGGATAGGGGGGTTGAGGAAGGAGGATGAGGATGGGGGGTTGAGGAGGGGGGTTGAGGAGGGGGATTGAGGGGGGAGGTTGAGGAGGGGTTGAGGAGGGGGTTGAGGATGGGGGTTTGAGGAGGGAGGATGAGGACGGAGGTTGAGGAGGGGTTGAGGATGAGGAGGGAGGTTGAGGATGAGGAGGGAGGTTGAGGATGAAGAGGGGGGTTGAGGAGGGGGTTGAGGATAGAGGGGTTGAGGAAGGAGGATGAGGATGGGGGGGTTGAGGAGGGCGGTTGAGGAGCGTGTTTGAGGAGGGGGGTTGAGGATGGTGTTGAGGATGAGGATGGGGGTTGAGGAGGGAGGTTGAGGATAAGGAGGGAGGTTGAGGATGAGGAGGGGGGGGTTGAGGATGGGGTTGAGGATAGGGGGTTGAGTAAGGAGGATGAGGATGGGGGGTTGAGGAGGGGGGTTTGAGGAGGGAGGATGAGGAGGGGGTTTAGGTTGAGGAGGGGGTTTAGGTTGAGGAGGGGGGTTGAGGAGGGAGGATGAGGATGGGGTTGAGGAGGGGGTTGAGGATAGGGGGGTTGAGGAAGGAGGATGAGGATGGGGGGTTGAGGAGGGGGGTTGAGGAGGGGGTTTTAGGAGGGGGTTTTAGGAGGGAGGTTGAGGAGGGGGTTGAGGATGGGGGGGTTGAGGAGGGAGGATGAGGAGGGAGGTTGAGGAGGGGGTTGAGGATGAGGAGGGAGGTTGAGGATGAGGAGGGAGGTTGAGGATGAGGAGGGAGGTTGAGGATGAGGAGGGAGGTTGAGGATGGATAGGGGGGTTGAGGAAGGAGGATGAGGATGGGGATGTTGAGGCAGGGGGTTGAGGAGGGGGGTTTGAGAAGGGAGATTGAGGAGGGGATTGAGGATGAGGAGGGGGGTTAAGGAGGGGGGATGAGGAGGGAGGTTGAGGATGAGGAGGGAGGTTGAGGAGGGGATTGAGGATGAGGAGGGGGGTTAAGGAGGGGGGTGAAGAGGGAGGTTGAGGATGAGGAGGGAGGTTGAGGATGAGGAGGGGGGTTGAGGAGGGGGTTGAGGATAGGGGGTTGAGGAAGGAGGATGAGGATGGGGGGTTGAGGAGGGGGTTTGAGGAGGGGGTTGAGGAGGGGGGTTGAGGAGGGGGTTGAGGATAGGGGGGTTTAGGTTGAGGAGGGGGGTTGAGGAGGGAGGATGAGGAGGGGGGTTGAGGAGGGGGTTGAGGATAGGGGGGTTGAGGAAGGAGGATGAGGATGGGGATTGAGGAGGGGGGGTTGAGGAGGGGGTTTGAGGAGGGGTTGAGGATGGGGAGGTTGAGGAGGGAGGTTGAGGAGAGGGTTGAGGATGAGGAGGGAGGTTGAGGATGAGGAGGGAGGTTGAGGAGGGGGGTTGAGGTTGAGGTTGAGGAGGGGGTTTGAGGAGGGGGTTGAGGATGGGGAGGTTGAGGAGGGAGGTTGAGGAGAGGGTTGAGGATGAGGAGGGAGGTTGAGGATGAGGAGGGAGGTTGAGGAGGGGGGTTGAGGTTGAGGTTGAGGAGGGGGTTGAGGATGGGGGGTTGAGGAGGGGGTTGAGGAGGAGCAGCGATTACTGAGTAAACTTTTGTAAAAACATATAATATCCAAGTTTCTTTGTTAAAACAGTTGCTTTTACTGTCATTTTACATTATTTACCTTTCAAGTGTTAATAATATTAATAAAAAAAAGTTCTGAGCTACTCTTATTTTGCTTCAAAGCTCTTTATTTAAAATTTAAGTATTTTTTCCTGAAATTTCCTTCTTAAAATGAGGTGCGTGTTATACGCCAATTAATACGGTACTTAAAATAGGTAAAGTATATTAATTTAGGATTTCATTTATGTATTAATTAATTATCATTATAACATACAAATATAAAAAACTTTAAAAAACAACACAACAGAAGATCGCAATAAACGGCAAAGGTGCTCATTGCCAGTAACACGATGAGCGCCAAAGGCGCTCACCATGAGGCTCACAATCAGCGCAAAAAGTACTCACACAACCAAAACACTTAATTTGTGTGCCAAACACCATTCCTTGACTTACAATTCTATTGCCATCATTTTTTGATGGGCAATTTGCTAGTAATAATAATAATAATAATAATAATAATAATAATAATAATAAAAATAACCAATCCCAACACATACATGGCTGGTAGGTCAAGATGGTCAATTTTGACTAGAGGTGCAAGTTCTGTGCAAAATTTTACACTTTGGATTTTGATAAGATTGCACCGTTGGAAGATGCCCATTTCTCCCATATGGTAGAGCTGTTACTGTCTCTACGACCTCTCTGAAAATATGATATTTTCACCATACAAACTTGGTGATATTAAGTGTTATGACATGTGAGAAGTCTTCATGGAGTTCTCACTGTAAAGGAAAACTGAGGGGGTGGTGGTGGGGGAGCGGCATCAGTGCGGGGCAGATTCACCTTAAGTTTTAAAGTACTTTTTAAAATGAATCCTGTATTGTTTTGCAAGCTGATATTATAAGAGGATTAAAGGGACAGTGAATTCAGCACAACTTGAAAAGCACCGCTGTAAAGTGCTGCTAATACCATGTGAAAATACTTTTTGAATGTCTGAAATAGATGCATTTTTCACAGAAAAACATCATAAATTAAGTGTCTGTTTACATGAGTCTCTGGCAGTGCCCCCAGACAGTCTCACAGCAACAGCTCCATGCAGAGAGGATAAGCAGAGAGTTAACCCTTCGCAAATTAATCTGTGCAGATAAAGGACTGCTGGAAACAGCTAAAGAGTACACTTGTGGCTTAACATCTCCTGCTGCATTCCTGAAGTTATTTGAGAAAATACAAAATCTTTGTGCTCATGGAGCCTTCACTGCTCAATGTTGGCAGACGTTGTTAATCATGGAAAAGTAAGAAGTGTATTTGCAAACAGACCTAAGACTACAGTTTTTTAGCTGTTCTTCGTGTAATAAAAAAAAATAAAAAAATGGATCATTTTAACATAGAATTGTGTGCTCTTTCACATCACGAAGAGCACTTCTAGTGAGGTAAATGGCCCTTTAAGAGTGTCTTGACCATATCCCTTTAAACAAAATGTGGTATTAGGTCATATTTTATGAGTCTGTCCAATATACTAATTCTTCTCATATTCCTGTATGTGATTAATGATAGCAGAAAATTCAAAATTGAATCTGAGATTCGAAATGTGATTTATCTTGATTTTCTATTTCAACCAGTAATGGATGGCATATAGGGTTTCACCTATTAAAACAATGATGGACCTTTGGGTTAAGAGCCAAACATATGAGAGAGAGCACTTTAAAAAGAGATAACTGGATTATACGAATATCCAAAGTATAGAGATATGACGGATTTAATCTCCGGTTTAGAATACAGTAAATGTATCCATTCTCACTCGCTTCATTTTAGATTCCACTTTAGATAGCAACTATAAACCACGAGTATCATATGAAACACAAAAGCAATTGTGCGCTGGGACGGAGGTAATAACTATATTTCAGTGGGACATAACGTCTTTCAATAAGCAATAACACTGCATAGCTCTTACTGGGGAATATCAAAGTTGGTACCATATGCTGAGATTAAATCACAAGAAAAATGCCAACAATTGTTCAGAGGAAAAGTGATTACTGATTAGAGAAAAGCGGAGACGTCAGAATCAGGGGAACCAGTTTGAAATAATGTTTATTTTTTTGTTTGAAACTCAGTATCAAAAATTGCCAGCAACAGATTGTTTTTTTTTTTTAAGAGTGAAATTTAGTTGTAAATGTGATCTCTTCCTGAGATGATGATGGGAGCTGTCTGTAGGGTCTCCAGTTTCAGGTAGGATGTATATTGTAGCCATTGTGTCTGTGGGCTAACGACATGTCAAACTCATCACAAGCCGACAGCAACCGAATACACATCACATCTCCAAGAGCTCTCCAGGGGGCTTTTTGTCTTAAAAAAAAATATATTTTTTAAAGAGTTGAAATGTGTTAATTTTGTTTTATTGATGATCTGTACAGATGATTTATACAGATGTTTTATACTGTATATGTATATACTAGCGACTTGCCCATCAAAAATGACAGCAAACAAATTTGAAGCCTGGCAATGCTGTTTGCCACACAATGTGAGTCTTTTGGTGCTCATCGCGAGCCCCGCACTGAGCGCCTTCGGTGCTCATTGAATGGCTCGCAATGAGCGCCTTGGGCACTCATTTCGAGCATCTCCCCTTATATACTTCAACTTTCCTGCTTTGCAATGATCACCTTCGGCGCTCATCACAAGCCCCACGATAAGCGCCTACGATACTCATCGTGGGGCTCGCAATGAGCGCCTTTGGTGCTCATTGCGAACCTTTTCTGCTGCCTACTATACGGGCCTCTCATTGCAGGGTTCATTATATTGCAAGTTTTGTGCTTGGGAATGCCATGTGTCTCTTTCCAGCATCTACCCCCTGTCCCTTCCCTGTGTTTTTCTCCTCTGTGTGTCTGCTGAATCTTTCCGTTGCTTTTATTTTCAAAGTCCTGCATGCCTGGCTTTGTTCATACAAGTGTTAGTGTCTTTGCCATCGTGTATTTTCTTAGTACTGCATATTTGTCCGTTTTCAGATTCTTTTATGTTTTTTTGTCCGCCATTTTTTTTTCTTGCTTAGCCGATTTTCGAGTGACGAAACACTGCGAATTGGGCTTCAATTCTCTTGCAACCTCGCTTGCATCATCACTCTCAGGCATCCTGGCTCTCCCCCTGTGTGTGAGTGGGATTTTAATTTATTTTTTATTTTTTGTTTTTTTATTTTTGCGGTTTGCCTATTACATTCGTATTTATCCGAGGTCGGATTTTGTTTGTGCAAGTGTTACTGTCGTTGGCGTTATATATTTTCTAAGTCCAGCGTGCCTGGCGTTGTTCCTGTGGCATTGCAGAGCCTCATTTTCATCCAGTTTCAGATTTTTTTTGCATTTTTCGTCCGACATGTTTTATCTTGCTTAGTCGATTTTCGAGTGACGAAACACGGCAAATTCGACTTAAAAACTGTGTGTGAGTATGGTTTAGTATTTTTTTTTTGTTGTTTTTTTTTTCTTTTTCTTTTTTTTATTTCTGCGGTTTGGCGGCTACATTCGTATTTTTCAGAGTTCGTATTTTGTTTGCCCCCGAGATTCTTGCGTGCTTCAATACCTCATCTGCTTGCCTCGCATTGCGAGGCTCACAGGAGCATCTTTGGTGCTCATTTCAGCCTAAGTCCTGCGTGTTTCCATGGCTCAACTGCTTGCCTCGCTTCTGTATCACATATAATAGTTGTCAAACAGCGATTTGTTGTCACGCTCGCGAGCCTCTAACACTACACGATTAACCCCCCTCTACCCTATTACCCCCTCTAAACTATAACCCCTCCTGTGTCCTATTATCTCCATCTACACTATTACCCCCTCAACATTATTAATCCCCTCTACACTATTAACCCCCTCTACACTATTTATTCCCCTCTACCCTATTAACCCCTCTACATTATTAACCCCCTTTTACACTATTAACCCCCCTCTACCCAATTAACCCTCCCTCTACCCTATTAACCCCACTCTACACTATTAACCCCTACACTACCTACCTAACACCCTAAAAAAAAACTATAACTCCACTACTTACACAAAATAAAAAAAAGTCAATTACTGAAAAAAGCAAACTACATTACAAATATAATATAATAACATTTTTAAGTGCCATGAGGGTCCTCCAGGACTCCCGTGACACCAAGTCTAACACTACACGATTAACTCCCCTCTACCCTATTACCCCTCTACACTATAACCCCCGCTGTGTCCTATTATCCCCATCTACACTATTACCCCCTCTACAATATAAACCCCCTCTACTCTATTAACCCCCTCTACACTATTAACCCCCCTCTACCCTATTGACTCCCTCTATATTATTAACCCCTCTCTACCCTATTAACCCCCATCGACACTATTAACCCTCCCACTACACTATTAACCTCCTCTACCCTATTAAACCCCTCTACACTATTAACCCCCCTACCCTATTAACCCCCTCTACATTATTATCCCTTTCTACCCAAATAACCCCCTCTACATGATTAACCCCCCTCTACCCTATTAACCCCCTCTACAATATTAACCCCTTCACTACCTAACACCCTAATAAAATCCCTATTACCCCACTAATTACACAAAATAAAAATAAAAAAATTACTAAAAAAAGCAAACTACATTACAAAAACTAATAAACCATACATTATAGAAATTAAAAAATTAACATTACAGAAAATAAAAGACCCTATACTTACATAAGATAAAAAAAACTCTAATGACTTAAAAAAAAATGAACTACTGAAAATAAGAAAACCTGTATTGCAATTAAATTAAAACCCATAAATACATACAATTAAAACCCCTAATAATATACAATTAAAAACCCTATATTTCACCTAAAACAACCCCCTTTCTTACACCTAGAATAGGGTAAATAAGACCACTTACCTTGCCCAAATGCCCCTCCAGCGATGATGGTTTTCTGTGCTTCGTCCCTGGCCATGGGCCCTTTTCAAATGTCCACAGGTTCGGCACCCGTGGGAAAAAAATAAACATTGAAATTAATAAATAAACACAACATAGAATCAAGAACATCCTTAATAGTACACTTACCTTTCCGCAATGCCCCTGTCCTCCTAGTAGTCTTCACCGCAGGGCCCCTCCCCAAAAATTTGCCGGTCTAAAAATAGTAAAAAAAAACTAATAGAGCTCTTCCCTACAGGTGCTCCCCAACGCAAATGTGGGTTCTCTTTGCTGCTCCACTAAATATTTTAAATGGCGCCTTCTGCTGAAAATGCTGTCAATCATTTTTCAGCCAATCAGAAGGTGCCAAGGTGTGTGCGCCAATCAAAATCGCATACACTCGTATATCCCCACCCCTATATCCCATTCTGATTAGCTGAAGTAACTATCAATCAGTTCTAATCCAATCAGAAGGCGATATTGCCTTTAGTCAATCAGAATGGGATACACCCCCATGGGGTGTATCCCATTGTGATTGGCTCCATGCATCTGTGTCTTCTGATTGGCTGATGTAATTGTCAATCAGTTTGCAGCCAATCAGAAGACGCAGATGCTTGTAGCAAATCAAAATGGGATATAGGTGTGTATCCCATTCTGATTGTTTCATACCCGTGCGCCTTCTGATTGGCTGAAATATGATTGCTAGCCACTAGGCAGCATTTTTGAAAATGGGGTTAATTAGTGGCTCATGGGAATCTGTATAGACCCCAAAGAGTGATGGGGTTAATTTTAGGTGCCAGGGAGGTACTTATAGTACCCCCGCAGCAGTGGTTAGTTTATTATTTAGCGTGGGTCCTTTAAGGACCTTTATGGTCCTTTAAGGATCCGCAAGGCGGAAAATTCGAATTTTTAAATGCAGCGGGGGTCCTGATCGTGACCCCCAGCATAGGGGTGTTAATTTTAGGGGCCGGGGGGTACTTGAAGTACCGCCAAAGGCAGGGCTTGTGTTTTTAATTGCCAATGAGGTCCCAATTGGGACCCCCTTGGCAAGGACTTAAACCTGGAGTGATCCTGCAGGCTTTTATTAGCGATGATGGCAATCTTCTATGCCATTGGCTGAGTCAAACCCACTGCTTCCAATTTAATAGCAATGTAAGTAGGCCAAAGTTCGAGCCCGTAGCCTCTGCAGGCCTCACGTTGGAGTTACTGGGCTCGAATTTAATACAGCTGTAAGAGACTAATGGAGTTTAAGTTGAGAAAATAGAAATGAAAGTAATCCATTAAACTAAATTATAATAAAAAATGAATACAAAAATAATACAAACATTTAACATTTTTCACTTTTATTTGCAATTATTTTTCTGTTTTATTTTTTCAGCTAACTCAGGAGAGTGGGCAACTGTAATATAGCAAGCCTTCAATTAATCATATTGAAAACACTTGCAGTTTTAAATGCCACAACCCCATTGTGCCAACAAAATCTTCCTCAGCGTTAAGTTTCCTCCCTCCATAGGAAGCAGCATCTTCCACCAAGGCATAATTGCATATAAAAGGTAATACATTAACATTTAATTATTCATATTTTTAAAACAATTAATCTATTTTTAAGTGTAGTCCTTAAAAATAATATTTTATACATAGGAGTACAGTGGTCCTTTAATATTAACCACAGATACCGAAGGGGATAATTTTAATACCCCTAATTATTGCACCTCTGTTTCCCTGATATATATTTTATGTATTTTTGTCTTGCTATACACGTAATGTTATAAAATGATAGACTCAACCTTATTGTGATTAGTTTTTCAGATTATAAACACTTTCAGTAACAATGTATCTGTATAAATAAATGTATCTCATTAAATTCTAAAACGTTAAATACACTGTGAAATATTTTGATCCAGTGTGTTTAATAACAAAGAGAAACAGGTTTCAAAAGCTCAGTTAATTAAAATGGCAATTGGTTAAAATGACTTCAACCAATAATAAAAATCCTGCAAATTTACAACCCTCTGTAGTCAGATCAAATTTATTGCTGTTGGGTCATATAAACAATCTCTGACTATCTGGCTTCACAGCTGGCATCTGGTGTCTTTTGGAAACTTGAAATGTAAAGCTTTTGACAGAAGGGAGAAATATTTGTAGAGAATTTGTGTGAAGTAGAGAGGGATCAGTCTGTTTGGAGGATGGTGGTGGTGGTGGTGGTGGTGGGAGGGGTGGTTGAAGATAAATAAAAAATCTGAGCTATGGGTGAACACAGGTCCTTTATATGACAATTAGAAATGTGCTTCTCCACAAATACAGATGTGCTTAAAATATTTCCTTCATTGTGTTTAATTCATAATTTAACAAACCACTGTGGTCATTTTTTAAATTTATGTTTATGAAATATTATTTAAGAAAGTAATAAAATAACACAGACATTAATTTATTATCTTTTATATGAAATTCTGCTGCAGTGGTTTCTGTTATTTCAGCAAAATAACTTCCTGAGGTTGTAGAAGACTTTGAGCCTCATTCAATTGCTGTGATTTTGAGATCCGGGCTCGCAAGTGGAGGTCGCAAGTTATTTTGCTATTCAATTGCCTTCCGTTTGCGGGTTCTGATCAAGTTACGTGCTGCGAGCTGCGATTCATTACGATTTGTATAATCACAAGTTAATGCCCTCCAAGCCTTTGATCCTTCACGGCCACAAGAGTCCCGAACGCTAAAATCGATCAGATTCCCCCTCGATAACCGCTCTGTCAAGCCCGCAAATGGCAAATATCTAACCACAATTTACTGGTACCAAGGGGGTCTCGCAAAGGGCTTAATGACAAATTGGAGCACTTTAAAAGCAAATAAAAAAGCAAAACTGTGCATTTATTAAGAGTGAAAGTGATGTTGGGTTTTAGAACTAATAGCACAACATGCTCCAATACATTATTTCATGTTCAATTTACGTGTTATAGCGAGCACAGCAATCAATGTTAAGTCCTACAACCTCCAAGCCCGTAGGGCTTTAAAATCCAACCTCCATTTTCTTCAAAGTCCTTCTGGCTTGGAGGTTGAAGCCCATAGGACTTCAAAAATGGAGGTTGGATGTCAAAGTTCTAAGGGCTTCACTTATGAGTTGCGGGCTCTGAGGTTGGTCATGATGACGATCTCTGTTTCCATTGGCTGTTTCTGCATCAGGAGTTACAGGCTTGATCCCAAGCCCACAAATGCTACTTCCAACGGCAATGGTTTCCGATTTATTTTTGCAATCAGCCCCTAACTTGAATAACACCTTAACTTGGGCCCTCAGCAGAGCCGCAAACGTAAGTCCAACATTAAGTAACTTACGATGCCTCAAATGAATGAGGCTCTTTGAATGCACAGGAAGTTTCTGTCCAGTTGGCTCGACCACCAGGGAATAATAGGTGTTTGGCAATGGGAGCTTTAGTGAGGCACCCTGATTGAGGGCTATTGGTAGTTGTACTTTTTTGTTGAGCGCCTAGTGAAGCAAGGCGAAGCAGCCGCGCAAAACTTAGGCTGCAATGAGCGACCCTTTCTTTTTAAATTAAATATTTATTAAAGGGCCATTTACCTCACTATAAATGCTCTTCATTGTGTGAAAGAGCACATGATTCTATGTTAAAGTGATCTATTGTTTTTTTTTTTATTACACTATGAACAGCTAAAAACTTGCAGTCAGGATTGTTTACAAACTCACTGCTGACTGTTCAACATCTCCCGACAATGGCCGTTGTTGGCTCTGTGAACAGAAAGAATTATGGTTTTACTTGCTTTCAGTAATGTATTCAGCCATCAGTTAACCCACAAGTAACTAAGTTTCCAGCAGTCATTCCTGACACTGATGAATTTGGGAAGGGTTAACTCTCTTTATGCTTCTGCTCTCTGCACAGAGCTCCTGAGATCAGTCTGCCTGGAGGACTTGCCAGATTCTCATGTGACTTCATGTATTATTTATTTATTTTTCTGAGGAAAAGACACCTATTTCAAAGATTCAAAAAGTATTTCAACATGTTTTTAGGACTACATGACAGTGGTGTGCTCCAAGTTGTACTGAATTAACTGGCCCTTTAATGAGCCATATCGACATCTCGTTTGTTGTTTTTAGGAAACACTCTGACTTAAGCTCTTCATTGCTTAGTCATATTTCATTCTATTTTGACACTTTAGACCTTATTCTATTATTATTTAACAAAGGAGCACTGTGGTCAAATTTACTCTTTGAAAAATGACAAGTACAGTAAATATAGTAGAGGGAAACTTATACTATACACAGAATAATAAGGCATTCAAAAATAATTAAAATAAAATAAAAAAGACATTTGGACAAACCTGCTCCACAGATCTTACAGTCTAATAACATTTGAACTAGATGGATCTAGTCTCTTCTTTTAGGGGAGATTTGAGAGAGAGCTGGTATATAACCATATAGCCCATTTTATTTATGGCACTTAGACATATAATTTAATTTAGTTGCCACCTCTTGCAGTCATACTTATTTTTAGGCATACTTTTTATTTGTTCAATAAATGGGACCTTTTCTGTGTCATTTTTTATAAACCTCTTAATTTCTTGCCTCCAAAGTGTATCACAACTAGAAGTTACAATATCATTATTTTGTCAGTTTATTCCTGTACATGTGACCAGCCTAGAGCTTTGCTCATTAGAAATACTCTGCCATATTATACATTTTTATTATGGTTGATGGGTATTGGAAATATAATAAAACTAGCGACTTACCCGTCAAAAATGACGGGGCAATAAAATTGTAAGGCAGGTAATGCTGCCACAGATATGATTTTTTTTGGTGGTGTGACATCCTTCTGCGCTCATTGCGATCTTCTTGGTTGTTGTATATTTTTTTATGAGAGACGCTTTTGCTGTCTGCTTTTTGCGCTTATTGCAAGGCTGTCCCCTGGTGTAGTTTGTGTGCTATGAGCAGCGTTGGCGCTCGTTGTGAGGCACGCAGTGAATGGCTTTTTTTTGTTTATTGTGATAGTCTTTTTTTTGTTGTTGTGTATATGTATTTTTGTATGCTAATTAAATAAGTAATACATTAATAAATTAATATACTTTACCTATTTGTAAGTAATAAATGCAGGAAGCATTGTGCTGAAGAGCTGGCAATCTGTTTTGATGTTCCTGCAGCATATAATGTAGATTTGCACTGTTGCTGACCTGAGGTGTAAGTGTCAGCAATGTGTGCAGTGTGTAGTGTAAATAGGCTGTGTGCGCGAGGGGAAAACGTTTGTGTAGCTGTGTACTTCCGCATTGTGTAAGTTAGTGTTGTAAAATGGCGGCGAATGTGTATGTGGTACGCGGGTGTGGATGATTTAGCGTTCTTGCTAAAAGTGTATCTTGTACCCCGGCTTTTTGTAAAAAGTTGTATGTGCTTGGTGGTGTTTTGCTGCTTTAGGGTCGTGTAGCCTCGTTTTTGTTATTAGCGGCCATTTTTTCTCTCTCTTAGGGGATTTTCGTGTGTCAGAACTCTGTAAATTGGACTTAAATCGAGGTGTAACCTCACTTCCAGATGTCCTTGGTGCCGCCCCCCCCCCCCTCTGCTGTGGGTAAGCTTTTATGTCATGTTTGTCTGTATTTATTGTTTTTTTAATGTTTTCAGCTGTGGGCTGTTTGGCCGTTAAGGTTATATTTTTGCAAGTTCATCATGGTGTTTTTCTAAGTCCTGCGCCTCGTATATTTTTTTCATTGTAAGTCCGTAATTTTTTTTGTTCAAAGTTTTTTGTGTAAGTCCGTATTTAGTCATTTCCTGTTAGATGTATTTTTCCCAAAGTCCCGCTTCTGTGGTTGTTTGTAACCGCTTGTGAGGCAGCATAGAGCCTCCACCTCCGCAAATGTGGCTCCTCACTAATGTGGCCCCTATATGTATATAGCATATATCACTTTAGCAGCAAGTGTGATAGTTGGTTAAGATGTTAGCTGTGAACCAGTAATTTTCCATTGTAAGATATAAGCTATGAAACAGTTAAATCTGCATGTCCCATGATTTAGCAGTTTCAGTAGAAGACAGTCAACAATAATTTAGACTAAACAAATATGTATTTCAGTAAGCATACAAGGCCAATATTTGATATATGTGCAGGTTTTTTTGCGCATCTAATGTGACGTACCAAGACATGCTTGATGCCTGCTAATCACGTGTTGAATCTTATTGGTCTACTAATATCAATAATCTTTTATTGGCTGTTCGTGGGTTATACCATGTTTCTAAAAGGTAGGAATGGATTATCCCATTGTCTTTATGTAAATGATTATAAAAAGCTATGTTTTGTTTATATTTGTGTCCAGTATTCCAGTGAGCCAGTAGCAGGAGACAATTGTAACTGGTCTTCTGTTGCTAATTCATTTTTTTCCAAATAAACAAAACAAAATCAGAGGCCTCTGTATTTTGCATATTAAGACTGGGTTTCAGTGTAGATTGCATTGTGTGGGTGTGATTTTTTCCCAAACAATATCCTCTCTTAGATGACTTCAGCCTCATGACTCGATTTAAGTACCCGATTTCCTGCAATTGAGTTGCGGGCTCCAGTAGGTCTAGTTTTACTCTGCTATTCAGTTGGCCAGGCCCGCAAGTTAGGCGCTGGTTGCAAGAATCGGAAACCATGCTCTCGGCAGTAGTATTTGCGGGCTTGAATATGATAGCGGACGCAAGCCCGTAACTTTTGGTTACAGCCAGTAAAATTAAAGGATTTTAGATGCAAATATGAAATTAATACAGCTCTGTAAATGATGGAGAACACAATGGGTGACATTAGAATTAAAAGCACAGCATTCTTAATAAGGCTGTTAATGTTTAACTATTGTGTTCAGTTTTCTTTTAATAGCGCCATACATTTTGTATTTTTTCCTAAATAGATTAGATTCCTAAAAGTAGGGGGAGGGATGGTGGATTCAGATAAGCTCTCTACTTAGTTCTTTTGAAAACATCTCTCTAAATAACACACTTGACAATAGAATTCTATGGAAGTATAAGCTCTTGTAGAAAACACCCCCTCAAGATAAAGAAAGTCTAGCATTTTAAGTTAGAAATCCCCACTGGAAGAGAAAATTAATTATCAGTTAATACAATGATAAAGCTTCGTATGAAACACTTTTTTTTCTATTGCCACTGTATATTTCCAATGTTAATAACATTATTGTATCATATTAATAGTTATATTGATTTTTATATTTAAAAAAACACAAACAGTACAAGTAGGTGCTTAGGCGAAAAGAGGTAAAACTCTAAATCACATCATCAGTTATCAGCAAGCGGGTTGTTGTTAGCAAGGTGCTCCTTGCGCTGGTGGACATAAGCGCCATAGGCGCTCATTCCTACGTCCCCCTATGACTTTCGGACCGCAAATGCAGACCCTCGCAAAGCGAGGGGCCGCATTTGCAGAGGTGGAGGCTCTACGGCGCCCTACAACCGCTTACAAACGCCCACACTCGGGGACGTTTGAAAACAAAAACAAAACACGCAATGACGAACTACGGACTTACACAAAAAAAATACGACCTGCGGGACTTAGGAACCCCAAAAAATTGGCGGCCTTACAACAAAAAAACAAAAACCCGTAAAACCATTATGGACTCGCAAAGATACGACCTTAAAGGACAAACCGTGCACAGCGGAAAATACTCAAAACAACAAAAATAAACACCAAAAATCACTTTACCCACAGAAAGGGGGGACACCCAGGACAACTGGAAATCAGGTTACACCTCGATTTCACTAACATTTCCAAAGTTTACACACTTGATAATCCCCTAAGCGACAGAAAAAATGGCCGATGAAAAAAACTGAAAACGAGGCTAAGGACTTAAAATTACAACACATGCTCGCAAAACTGAACCAACTCTCAAGAACACTTCATGCGGCACCTAACACACATTATGCGGAACGTAACACACACAAAATCCCCACCATTTCAGATGCAAAAATAACTACTATCTGCAAAATGGCGGATGGAATGCAAATTGATGGCTGGAACGCAAATAGCGCATGCGCATTGCGTTCTAACGGTTTCTACTTCACCTCCAAGTCCTTTCCAGAAATGTCTACATTTCTCCTCAGTTGATGAACAGTGTGACTGGACATTTCACATTTCACTGGTGCCGTTACTTCTGAAGCAACTTCATTATCACTTTAGAAGTTTACAATCTGCAAATTACAACAAAGAGGTAAGCTATAATACATTTAACTAATTAATAAATCCATGAAAAAAAAAGGTTTCATTTAAAATATTGCCAACAGCAACCGTATTCATGTATCAAAACATTTCAAACACAAAAAAAAAAAAGTAACATAGATTTTATTCATATCTATTTAAAAAAAAAATACCTTTTACCAAAAATATATACACACATATATATTTATGATGCATTTCAATATTTCCCTTTTCTTCACATTTCCAACAGACTCTGCCTCAACAGCGTCACTGAATAATTTGCAGCGCTGCACGGTTTCACATGGACTGTGAAATCTGCACAATTTCACTCACGACAAAGAAAGAACAACAGGTAATTCACAAAAATACTGTTAAAAAAAAAAAATTACACAAAAATAAACATTTCTCTTTCTCTTTTTTAACAGACACTGCCTGAAGATTGTTGCAGGAACATTGGTAGCAGGGGACCGTCTGTCATTTATACACAACTAATAATTCAACCAAGGTATAGTATAACAAGTAAAAAAAAAAGAAACACCTATCCTGTTTGCTATGCCCCAATGTCAAAATGAAAAAAAAAAAAACCCTACAAACAATAATGCTGCACACAAAACAGAATACTCCAACAAATGTTGTTAACACATATAAAATAGAACAATGAATCATGTTTTCTCAGCACCAACCTCTAAGCATAACCCATAACCTAAAGCTATAATCCCAAAAGTGGCTTACAGAAAACAGGATACTACAAAATATATTGGTAACACATACAAAACTTAAGAATAAATCCTGTTTTCTGTGCCCTAACCTATAAGTCTAAACCCAGAACCTAAACCTCTAATGACAACACTGGCATGCACAAAACAGGATAGTACCACAAATATTGATAATACATACAAAATTGAACAATACATCCTGTTTTCTGTGCCTTAACCTATAAGCCTAAATCCACAACCTAAACCTCTAATGACAACTGTGGTGTACACAAAAGAGGAAAGTACAACAAATATTGTTAACACATACACAATTTCATAATAAATCCTGTTTTGTGTGCCCTAACCTATAAGCCTAAAAACAGAACCTAAACCTCTAATGATAACACTGGCGTACACAAAACAGGATAGTATCACAAATATTCCTAAACCCACAACCTAAACCTCTAATGACAACTGTGGTGTACACAAAACAGCATAGTACAAGAAATATTAGTAACATCAATACAAAATAAAAAAAATAATGAAGTTTTGTGTGCCCTAACCTATAACACCAAACCCACAACCTAAACCTATAATGCCAACAGTTCTGCACACAAAACAAGATATTACAACACATTTTCTTACAAAAGAACACATCCAACCAGCTATCCTCTTATATATGCACCACTCTCTAAGGCTAACACCATAACCTAAACCTCAATCAATAGATACTAATTAAAAATATAGATCCTGTTTTACATGCTCTTATTAAAAAAATATGAATTACTTATATTTTAATGCAACATTTGCATCTCTCTCTTTCAGTCTCAACAGACACTGCCTGAAGACTCTCTGCACCGCTACAGGAATTTCCACACAACAGATTTCAAGCAAAGAGGTATAGTATTACATGTTAAACAAAAAATAAAATACTGATATTTACACATATCAAATAGAAGGACCTATTCTGTTGTTTGGTTGACTTTCTGCAAATGTACAGCAACCTAATTAACAATATAAGTCTAAACCCATAACCGGAAAACACTAATAACTTTTAAGCCCAACTCCATACTCTAAACACGTAATGACAACAGCAGCGCACAAAAATTAAGTGAAAACACATGAGGCCTCATTCTATTGTGATTTGCCCAATTAAATAGGCCTCTATATAAGTACAGAACATCATTTTGGGAAAAAAAAAACATTTTAATTAACTTCTATCTGAAAAAGAAAGGTCTTCAATAACTAAAAAATTCAATAAAAAAATATGCTCTGTGCTTATATAGAGCCCTATTCAATTGATAAAATCGCTATTGAATGAGACCCATGGAAAATAGAAGGAACTATCATCTTTCATGTGCCACTTTCACAAAATACACTGCAACCTAACTAACACTCTCATTCAATTGCAAATCGACCAATTGAATAGAGATTTATATAAGCACATAGCATATTTCTTTAACTTTGTACTAAATGAACTTCTATCCAAAAATAAGCTCTTCCCTAGCTGAAAACTAAAAGACAAAATATATACGTTACTCACTGCTTATATACACCCTTATGCAATTGCAAACATTGACATTGAATGAGGCCCTATGTTGCTAACTCCAACCTTATCAAGCTAACCTCATAATGGAAACAGTGATGCACACAAAACAGGATAGTAGAAAAATATTAAAATAACTATAAAAAATTATAATATTGAGTGAGGTCACAAGTCAGCTGAGGAAAACCGTCTGAGGAAAGTGTTAGACTGGTTTTCAAGGTGATGGAGAATCCTGTAATTTCATTTTGATGTGAACTTTTGCAAGGTATTTAAAGGAGCATGGTCTGCTATTTTGGAATGGTGGAACACTTCAGAATAGATTTGAGGCATTTGAAACATGTTACACAGAAAAGTTGGTGTAAAGAAAATTAATTCTAAAGCGGTGTGGCTAAGCTGCTGGAGAGGAAAGACATGTCCTGCAAGAGCTCCAGCTAAGGCCTGGGTTAATCTGGGACAATCGACCCCTATAGATGCCCTGAGTGACCAACAAACAATATCACTAAACTCAGAAGACCTAGGGGAACAAATTGATCCCAAAATTACCTTAAAAAAAAAACAATAAAATCGGAAGAGTCCCCTGCATGGAATCCCTACCCAGCTGAACTTTTCCCCTTGGAAGCCTGGAGGGAGAGAGTGTGGAGCTGCACTGCTGAGGACATATATAAGCAGGTACAGGGGAGAGGCTATAGAGCTGTGGGGGGAAAGGATAGCCCTGATCCAAGGAAGGGGTACCCAGGGGGGCATCAGAAGCAAATTAGCCCCAGGAAAATTAAGCAATCCAGGGCCCCTTACCCACATATCCCCATCAAAGCTCTCCCCATACCCTGGGTCCAAGCAACCCAGCCCAACCTGTCTACTTAGACTCAGAACATTAAAAGTACACTGCACAGGGCTCACTTACCAACCAAACAGGATTACAAAACCATTTGTTTTTCAAGGCTAGTTTCCAGGCTGAATCCCTGCTTGTGTAACAGACTGTACTAGTGGAACTCTACTACCACCTAGTGGACAAAGTTCAAAAGCACCAAGCAAGTAAAAAGAGACAACCAAAGTTCAATTTTCAACTATAAGCATTTAAGCTATGACCACTTCGGTTCAAGAACTTTTAATAAATCCAAAAAGATGTAACTAGCAAAAAGCCCAGCAATATAGGGACGCTAACAATTGCTCTGGGACAAACCAAGTGAAACCAGGTCTCTGGCAACAACTTGATCTACAATACTCTCACTGAGATGGCAGGTGTTGCCACGAGAAAGAACAATAAAGGGATCCAATCTTACTGCCTACCCAAATCTTCAGCAAGTTCTCCCACCAATAAAACACCCACAGCCGCAGTCCACGCAGCAACAAGCTCTGAAATGTCAGCGCCTAGCACTAAAAGTGACATCCAGGACCTTAAAGACCTAATATCCAACTTCAGAGAGGAGGTCAAATCAGACATCCGGAAGGTGACAACAGAACTAACCACAGAAATTAAAAAGGTGGACGATAAAACAACAAAACTGGAAACTAAAATTTCGGAAATAATGCAACATAACAACAAGCTAACAGAGGAGATCTTGACTTTGAAGGAGGAACAATCTAGACAACAGTTGCAACAGGAAGATCTAGAAAACAGATCTAGACGACAGAACATAAGGCTGAGGAATGTGCCGGAGTCTGTCAAGGACCTACACGCATACCTAAACGATCTATGTGAATTTCTCCTCCCAAACATACATCCAGAAAACTTGAGAATGGATCGGTTTCACAGAGCCCTAGGATTCCGTTCATCTCCACAGGAGCGCCCAAGAGACATCATTGCCAGATTCCACTACTACTCCACCAAAGAACTGTTCATGAAGGCCGCAAGAAAAGGCATCCCTCCCATCGAGGGGCACACACCGCTGCTTTTTTCTGATCTAGCCCCGACTACCCTTGCCAAAAGGAGACAACTGAAACCGGTTCTGGACTGTATCCTGGCTCAAGGATGGAGGTATACATGGGGTTTCCCTTTTCGCCTCAATATATCCAAAGAGGGAAAATTCTTCACCATCAGAACACTGGAGGAAGGCATTAACTTGCTGGCGGAATGGAACATCAAGGTCACTGTCGGAGAGCAGTTACAACCAACAGAAAACCCGGGAGGAAGGAGTCCTCCCATGAACGGAGAAAAAGACTTACTACAATGAGTTGTCACTTATTTTGTTTCTCTGTTTTTTTTGTCTTTTTTTGCTTCATCTTCCTCTCTCTTCTTCTCTCTCTCTCCTTGTTTTCATGCTACTCTGACAACCAAAGCTAGTTGAATCTGAAAACGAGTAGATCCAATAAGGTAGCACCCACACCAGTGAAAGTTCTAATACACACTATAGACAGTTAACCCAGGCCGTAAAGGCAAAAGCAACACACACCTAGAAGGCGTCCCTACGGGCGCTAACACGTAGACTTCCAAAAAACCCTACAGTAGGGAAAGGTTAGGCGGACCAATTCAGTGTCAGTTTAGAGACACTAACTGGCCCACCAGTAAAATACGAAGAGGACAGCAAACGCTCTCCTCATAGTAGTTTAAATTACCACACTTTATTTAAGTAAGGAACACAATTAAGTTCAAACATACTAAGAGCCTTCCTGACCAACAGTAAGACACACAAACAGACTCAAGTACTTAGACTTCTTACCCAGGATTACCTTAGGGTTCCCCACTAGAGGAAAAGTAGGAACTTGCTTAATTACTGAGCCAGGTTTTTATAATTCTGAAAGTTTAAGTATAAGCAATTTGGCTCATACTCTGTTGTCTTTTTTCCTTTGAGTACAGATACTCTCCCACACAGCCAGCTGCTGAGCAGTCTTCGGGCGGAAACCAGCAGGAGGCACAGGATAACGAAGTAACAGGCTTCCAGAAAGGTGAGATAGCCATTTAGACACACCAAAGGGTCATACACCTCAATAAGAAATATGGACATTGTCATTGCGTCACACAACGCTCATGGTCTGAACGAACCAATCAAGAGGGGGGTAGCCTTGAGAAATTACCAAAAACTAAATCTTGATATCGTAATGATTCAGGAAACTCACTTTAGAAAACAAGCACTACCAAAATACTGGGGGGGAGTCTTTACTCAGGCATTCCATTCGACCGCAGATACCAAACAAAAGGGAGTCACGATTTTGTTCCACAGAAGACTCAACTTTCAGTTAAGTAAAATTCAAACAGATAAAGATGGCAGGTTTTTAGCAGTACATGGGACCATACACGAACGTAAGGTTTCATTCTTGAACATTTACGCCCCGAACACAGATCAAACACCATTCTTTCAAAAAATACAGAAACTCACAGATAGCTGGGAAGACGGACTTAAGATAATAGGAGGAGACATGAACGCGGTCTTAGACCCGCTCAAAGACAAGTCAAACGATTTAGGTTCACAAAAAATCCCCACAGCGACCAAAGCTCTCAAAAAACTCCTAAAATCAAACTGCATGATTGATACCTGGAGAAACATGAACCCCACAGAAAGGGAATACACATTTTTTTCCGCCAGACATGGTTCGCTCTCCAGAATAGACTATATCCTGATCCCACAGAACGTTACAGGGAACCTAACTGAGGCCTCTATCTGCCCCATAGCATGGTCGGACCACGATCTAGTCAAAATCTCCATGAATAATCTCCTACCGAAAGGAAATAACCCAAGGTGGTCATTAAATCCCAGTATACTGAACGACCCTATCACACGAGATAAGGTCAGAACTGCAATCGTAGATTATCTTGACCTCAATACAGTAGGGGAGATAGACATAGATGGAATTTGGGCAGCTCACAAGGCAGTGATCAGGGGAGTCTGTATACAAATTAGTTCAATCAAAAAGAAAAAAGACCAAGCACAAATCTTACTTCTAAACCAGAAAATTGCTGAAGCACAGAAACTATTTGTTAAAGATAAATCACGACATACCCATGAGAAGATACTAAGTTACAAACAAGAACTAAACACTATTTTAAGAGGGAAAATGGTCAATATCCTACAGCGAACTGAAGCTAAATTCTTCAGATACGCAAACAAGCCCGATAGAATGCTGGCCACGAGACTAAAAGAAAAAAGAGCAAACTCATTCATAGCCAAAATAATCACCAAAAATAGGCAGACAGTTTTTAAACCAGATCAAATAGTAAACGAATTCAGACAATTTTATGCGGACCTTTACAGCAAAACACCCGAATCAGGCACCCCAACCCACAAACTAGAAATTGAAAATACACTAAATAACTTAAATATACCCCAATTAGACTCTATCAAAGCTAAATCACTCTTAGAGCCCATCTCGGTCGAAGAAATACAGGATGCGATCAAATCCACAAAGGCACACGGGGCCCCAGGGCCAGATGGCTATTCCAACCTCTACTACAAACATATGAGCGATCTACTTAGCCCCACCTTACATAAGCTATTTAACAGCTTCTTAGCTGGTGAAAAAATTAAACCGGAATTCTTAGAAGCTAAAATAATACTGATTCCTAAACCGGGGAAAGACCCATCCCAATGTGCTAGCTATAGACCAATATCTCTGATCAACACAGATTTAAAAATATACACCAAAATCTTAGCGTCAAGACTAGCGAATCTGTTACCTGAAGTGGTACATCCAGACCAAGTAGGGTTCATTAAGGGGAGAGAAGCGCCAGACAATACCAGAAAAATTGTTGACCTTATTGACATAACCAAAAGTAATGAAGGCCGCGCTATGTTGTTGGCGCTTGATGCCGAGAAGGCATTTGATAGGTTAGATTGGACATTTATGAACGCCACACTGAACAAATTCGGAATTCCGGAAGGTTTTCTGCGAAGCATCGCGACATTATACTCAGAACCAACCGCACAAGTTACATACCAAGGACACAATTCACTAAAATTCAACATCACAAGGGGGACAAGACAGGGGTGCCCTCTATCACCATTGCTGTTCGCCCTCAGTATAGAGCCCCTAGCAATTGCCATTCGTCAGCACACTGACATATCGGGTATACGGGTCGGCCCGACAGATCATAAAATTAGCCTTTTTGCCGATGATATCCTACTAACAATATCAAACCCCCTGGTTAGTCTACCTAATCTATTCAAACTTTTGTCTCAATTTGGCCCACTGTCAGGATTCAAAATTAACACAAGTAAAAGCATAGCCCTTAATATATCACTTCCTCCCACCACGGAAAAACTACTAGCCAATAACTTCCCAATAAAATGGGCCCCGAATTCTATCAACTACCTAGGCGTACAAATTACAAAATCAACTAAGACCCTATATGAAGCAAACTACCCAACCCTCTTTAAACAATTAACTAGGGACCTGCACAGGTGGTCAGAACTAAAGATTTCGTGGTTAGGAAAGCTACATGCTGTCAAAATGAACGTACTCCCCAAACTGCTCTACCTTTTTCGGACCTTACCTATCTCGATTTTAGCGATAGACTTGAAAAAAATACAGAAATTACTAATGAGTTTTCTGTGGAACAATAAAAAACCTAGAATAAACAGAGAAACAACTACTGCGACTAAGAAGGATGGTGGGCTCGGATTTCCAGACATTTCCAGGTACTTTAAAGCTGCTAGATTAGCACAACTAGTTAAGTGGTATGTCAGGGACTCCCCCCCGGTATGGGTTCAATTAGAAAAACACATACTAGGGTCCAATGATTTAATCATGCGTCAGTTACTATGGCTCTCAACCCAGCAGGGCTTCAAGTTACCCCAATCAATTCCATCAAGTGTGAGGCATTCAATTTCCCTATGGAAAGATATAAATAAGAGGAACAGACTGCTGGGCCAGGAGTCAGGGCTCAGCCCTCTATGGCCACTTTCAACTAACCCCAAAATAAACTCTAATGCTCAATACAGATGGTGGATTGATAATAATTGCTCAATTGCGGCAGATTTACCGGTTGTTAATCAAAAATGGTCCACCACCGCATTCCTAGAAGACAAACCCCTTCCTCCGGGGGAATGGCTTAACCTAATCGCTATAAACCAAAGATTAAATCACATCACTAAGAATAAAGGAGGGCAAAATATATCCTTATTCGAAAAATGTTGCATTAAATTCCCGGGAGGGAAAGGAAACATCTCCACAATATATAACCATTTAAGCGATTTAGTCACTCCCCCTAAATTACACTATGAATCAGCATGGGAAGCTGACCTCAACATAAATTTAGACAGAGACCAATGGAATAGTATTCGGAAACAAGCCAACACACATCACTTAACGTAATTATGAAAGAAAACTCCTATAAAGTTATTATGAGGTGGTACCTAACCCCAGTAAGAATGCACATAGGGAACCAGACAATTAGTGACATATGCGAAAGGGGCTGCAACCAAAAAGGGACTCTAATCCATAAATTATGGGAATGCCCTATGATTAGACACACATGGGTGGACACCTACAAAACCCTGGAGAAACTATGGGGTCAATGCTATCCCATGAGACCAGAAGAGGCCATCCTAGGATTACCGGTAGAAGGGATGTCCAACTCAGAACAATTCCTAACTAACCAAATTTTCCTAGCAGTTAGGATAGTAGTAGCCGCCCATTGGAAATCACCCACCCCAACATTTGAAGTAGTCTTAAACAAAATTGAGTTCGTTCGATCCATGAGCGTTTTGTCCGCAGAGGTTGACCATAACTACAAGCGCTGGGCCTCCTGCTGGGCCGCCTGGGAGACAAGACGCGGCAGATGAATAGGGTGAGTGACACTTCTCCCTACAAAGGAGCTATTAGGGGATCCATAGTAGTAGTGGTCTTAATTTACCCAACATCATTAGCCCACACAGTAACCTAAACACAGAATAATCTTTCTATTAGATGCTACCAACCAAGCTCAAAACAACAGTTGGTCAGGAATCCAAGTTCATCATATTTTTCCCATAGTTATGGGACTTCATTAAATATAGTTTTCTCGTTAGCCTTAAGTTATTTAAAAGCTAATATCAGCTATTATAATACCAGAAAAACGGAAAAGGGAGAGGAGTTTTGGACAGGCAGAGGACACACTGGAAACCAAATATGTGAAATATGTTTATTGTTAATTCCTATTTATCACTTCTAATGTTTTTGGTGTACTATGTTATATGTCTGACCTGTCTAATAAAAATCAATTAAAAAAAAAAAAAAATTATAATATTATATTTTTATTTACAGATTAATATGGCAGATAGTGACAAGAAACAGGAAACGAAAAGACGTCAAACTAGAGAACGTCAAAAAACATGGGCAGAGCATCAGACGCTGGAGCAGAAGGAAATTCGACAACAAAAAGAACGTGAAAGCCTTGCAAGCAAAAGACTATCAGCTGAGAAACTAAAATCCATCCCCTAGAAAGCTACTAAAAAACAAAGGCATTTAGAAAGTGTTGAAGAACAATCAGATAAGATTTCTAATGAGGATTTAGGGACTAATATTGATATATGTTCTCACAATTGTCCTTTACTTAAATCTTTAGCAGTAGAGGTTCATAATTGTGGTGATATGAATATTCTGTCAGTTTTGTGGGGCTTATCATTTCAAACAGGGAAGACCCAGAGATGGTGAGTTCGTTAGTTGCTGTCAAAAAGGCAAGGTAAGACTTTCAGAAAGACAACAATTCCCAACATATTTACAAAGCATTATGACTGAGCCTACTTTCCCCAACTACCAAAATTTCAAAACAAATATAAGATCCTATAATAGTGTCATATCCTTTGCATCTATGGGTGTAACATTAGCTGCTAATGTGCCAGGTCATGGCCCTTACTGCTTTAAAGTACAAGGACAAATTTACCATCGTACTTCTCATTTACATCCAGAGGAAAGAGAGCAAAGAAAATTTGCTCAACTATATGTCCTAGATACAATAGAAGCTGCTGACCAACGTATGCAGCTCCAAGAAAATAAAAAATGCTTACCCATTGTTTTTACAGAGCTTGATAAAATGATGGCTCAGAACCCATACTCTCAAGCGTACAAAAAATTGGCAGAAGTAGAAAAGGAACAACAAATTCATGCAGAAATACATCAATTGCCAAATACATCAATTGCCAGTATAGCGATCCCTTAAAATGGATCTCTATACTGATAAACGCCTTTATAACTTGCCAACATCAAATGAGGTTGCAATGGTCTTTCAAAATGACGAAGGAGAACCACCATTTCAGAAAAATATTTGAATATATTCCAGAAATGAGGAGCAACCTTTCATTAATATAAGTATCTTAAGTACCAATTTGGATCCAATGACATATCCCATATTTTTTGCACATGGGGAAGCAGGTTGGCAACCCAAATTAACTCTTCAGAGTTACCAAAATTCAAAAGTTCGTGTGAGAAACAATATTTCCATGCTTGATTTTAAAGTTGCTCAAATTGCCATTTGAGATGGATTCAATCTTATTTTATGTGGTGGAAAACTGACACAACAATGGATCATTGATTCATATTTGCAAGTTGAGGCAAATATTTTAAACTTCATCAAATATCAACAAGATAAACTACGTGTAGAACAGAACAGAAAGATACAATGATGCCATGGCTATTGTAACTAAATTTGGCAAACCAGATTTATTTATTACATTTACATGTAATCCACAATGGCCAGAGATTACACACAATCTGCTAATTGGACAAACTGCTTCCGATAGACCAGATTTAGTGGCAAGAGTCTTTAAAATCAAATTAAATTAATTAATACGTGACATAACCATAACTCAGTTATTTGGCAAATGTCTGGCTTATGTTGATACCATCGAATTTCAAAAAAGAGGCCTTCCACATGCACATATTCTTATAATCCTTCAAGAGAAAGATAAATTGGATACTAGTGACAAAGTGGATTCAGTAATTATTGCTGAACTACCAGATCCAAAACTACAGTACATGGAAGACTATATGAGATTGTAACATTAATGTGGAAGCTTGCACTTCTATAAAATCCATTAAATATGTCTACAAATATATTTACAAAGGCTATGATGCAGCTACTGTAGTGGTCAAAAGTGCTGAAAATAACGAACACAGTGAGTTACTACATAATAAAATTGCATCTCATGTTGATGCTCGCTATGTAAGTGCGCCAGAAGCAATGTGGCGTCTTCTAAAATTTGAAAATGCACAATCCCTCACATGCAATATATCGATTAGCTGTACATTTGCCACAAAGATATTTAGTGTATTTCCATGTTGGACATGAAACTAATGCTTTGGCACAAAGTGAGCATCGCCAAACTACACTAACTGTGTGGTTTCAATTAAATTCTACTGACTTAGAGGCAAGGGAATTGTTATTTATTGACATTCCACACCATTATGTTTTCGTTAATGGATTATGGTGAAAACGAAAAAGTTGTGGAAATAAAATAATCCTAAGAATTTACACTGTAAGTCCAAGAGACCTTGAACGTTTTTGCTTACGATTACTACTTCTAAATGTTCCTGGTGCACAAAGTTTTGAACAGTTAAGAACTGTTAATGACATACTTTATGAATCATTTTGTCATGAATCACCCAGGGGCCATATTGGATTTGGCGTGAACTATGCTGGGGCCATCTTGAGACTGGCAGCAGTGGCCTATATTGGGACTGGACTGTTATATACCAATTGCCACCATCTGTATATTGTGTTATGGGGGATAATATGTTAGTGTTATATTGTATATTGTATTGGGGAGTGATAGTTATGTTTTAATTAGTCAACCCTCCCCCATTGTATAAACTCTCAGTCAGGAGTTGGCCATATGGTCTTTAGAGTAAACACTTGAAGTAATAGTAAGGCCAGAACAAAGGGGTCTATACAGACATTGAGGCACCATAACCCCAGGGGGTCTACAGGGATTCTCACTCAGATAATCAGGGCAAATTCCAGAGGACAGGTAGATGTTTCTCCCTTGAGACCCAGACACCAACTGAATTAGGTAGCCACACCTAGTGGGCGGACCTGGGAGGAGTCTCATGGTTCCCTGCCTGAGTGGCCAGAGGCAGTTAGGGGCTGACTAAAGATAGCCCTCCTGGTGATTTTGTATGCCTGTTTAAAAGATGATGTTTTCCAAATAAAGTTGTTCATAATTTTCATCAAGACTTTGTGTGCAGATGTATTATTTACCCAGGGACTTATGATTGCAGTAAGATTCGTCAGACTTACTGTTAATATTGCTCAGTCTAAACCAAGGGCTGAGACATGATGTTCCTGTAATCAAAAAGGCTCCAAGGTCCAGAGTAACCCAAATCAAGTCAGCAGACCCCAGCCAGAGAGTGGGTCGTGATACATTTCATTTAGCTGCGCGACACAGAAACTTCCTAGCTGATGATACAGAATGGGAAAGATGTCTAGAAGAAGCAGCACTATGTCAAATGCCACGCCAGATGAGGGAGCAATTTGCATTTATTTGTATCTTCTCAAATGCTCCAAATGCATTAGCTTTGTGTGACAAATGTAAAACAAACATGGCTGAAGACTTTTTGCAACGATATAATGAGCCTATTGCACAATTAAAAGCATTAATTGAAATCAATTGACAAACATTACCTGTCGTTGTACATGGAAATCGAACCGACATTATCAAAACATGTATAAAGTCAAGTACACTATGGAAACTATTTACCCATCTTCAATTACAATAAATATGAGATCAGAAGGAGAAAATTAATTCAATGATTGGCACATTAAAATTGGAGAAGGAAAAACAGAGCGAATACAAAATCTACCCAATGACACTGTCCAGATCCCAGATCATATCATTTGCAGACAGGATCTCATATCAGCTATATTCCAAACTACAATAAATAACGACGACTATGCAGAGCTTGCCAACAAAGTAATACTAACATGCAAAAATAAGGATGCATTACTCCTCAATAATGAAATATTTAAAATAAATAAATGCACCACAAAAAAATTATCACAGTGCTGATTTTGTACTTGGGGAGGACAAAGAGTCAGACAAACTTTTCAACTGAATTCATTAACTCATTAACTCTGGAATGCCACCACATATTTTACAACTAAAGAAAGGTGCAATTGTCATGTTACTGCGAAATATGAACCCAAAAACAGGCCTATGTAATGGGACCAGATTAATTGTTCAAGAATTAAAGGACCATTTCATACATGCTTGTAACGGCTACCCCGGTAGTGAGAGGGTATCAGCCGTTGGAGACGTCCTTTTCCCTGGCAAGCTGCTGTGTAAAAGTAAAGTTATCAACCATCAGAGAAAAACTTTTAATAACTCAACTCAGCATGACAGTTACATACATATATTCAAAAGAAACAACATTCCAAACAGTTAAAGGGCCAGTGTAGTAATAAATCTTCACAGGCAAAGGTAAGGTTCTGTTACACTGCTCCCCCTTTGTGGAACACTCCGGCAGACCCGGATTGATCCTTTTCGGGTCAACTTGGGGCTGTCCGGTCTGCCGTTAAGGTAAAAGTTCTGTTTGCCTGGACAGTCCGTCTGCGTTCGCATTGAACCGGCCAGGGCGATATTGAATGGAAAAGTTATACGGTTCTAGGGCCAAGCTCCATCTCAGTAATCGTCCATTGTCCCCAGCCACTCGGTTCAGCCATACTAGGGGGTTGTGGAATGTAACTTCAGAGCAGATGGGCTTTAGAATTAGTTTCATAGAAAGTGTCCCTGTGGTGACAGCTCAATACGGTCGGAAAGGAGAGGGAGAACGGCGGCTTTGATATGGGGAGTCACGCCCTCTAGAGCGGGATCTTGATCTCGAGTAGCTGGCGTTTCTTTCGGGGCAAACCCGGATATAATAGTTTTCACCCTCATGAGACCGAAATTTAGTGTCGTCCAGTTCTCTCAAAGCATATTCCATGTCCTCCTTCCGGATAAATTCAACAATTCCCATTCCATCTTTGTGTACATCAGCATAACAGACGTCACCAGCTTTCCGCATGTGGTCCTTTAGGTCCTGCCAACTACCTGATGGGGGAAGACCTGAGACAAGGACTCTGAAATCAGATCGTCGAGAGGGAGGTCCATTCCTTCCTCGTGGTGCTCCATAACCACCACCATCACCCCGAGAGCCCCTAAAAGGCCTTGGGAACTCAACCCTTAGACGACATGAGCCAAAGTCATAGCCATTCCGACCAAATACTGCATCCTCTGCATCCCGCGGGTCCTGGAATTTGATGAAAGCAAATGGAGAGCTGCTGCATCTACCGGGGTTCTTTAGCTTGACGCTCCGGATCCGGCCGTATCGGTGGAACAGCTCCTCCTCCCGCACGTTGGCCGGAAGGTTCCCCACATAGATCCGCCCGTTCCTGGACGCGGCCCGCGCGGCCTCCCCTGCGACACGAACAGCAACGGTACGATTAGATACATGTTCTGGTTTCACAAGATGTTTCTGCACCAACGTGATGGTAGCGCCAGTGTCTCTTAAGCCTTGTGCTATCTGTTCATTTACACGCACCTCTTGGCGGTGATACTGGCGGTTATCCGGGTAGGCAGCCTGTACGAGGTTGGCCTCATACAAGATTCCCAAACACTCCTCAGGGCTCCCTTTGATTTCCAGGCAGTGAGCAGCAGAGGGACGTGATGGCGGGGTCTCTGTGTGGGGTGTTGTGCGCCTCCATTCGTTATTGGCTGATCTCAAAGGGCAATAACGGGCAATATGCCCTGTGTTGCTGCAGTGATGACATGTCACTTTGTAAGATTCCCGGGGCTGGTTGTAAGTCCCCTGAGGGCGTGGAGGTCCTGGGGGTACTGGAGCCCGAAATTCTGTGTTTGCCTCTGATCTAGATGCTGGTTGTGTGGTACCTTGGCTCACCTTCCTTGTTTCTGCGTATTCATCTGCTAGTTGCGCTGCCTCAGTTAAGTTGGCAGGGCGGTGATCTCTCACCCAGTCCTGTATATCCGCAGCCAGATCTTGAAAGAAATGTTCCATCAAGAACAACTGTAACACTTCTTCTCCGGTGTTGGCATTGCACCCTCGCACCCAATGTGATGCCACCCTTTGTATTGTGTTTGCCCATTCCATGTGGGAGTCCACAGCCTTCTTCTTGGACTCCCGGAAGCGACGGCGGTATGCTTCTGGGGTTACGGCATATCGGGTTAGCAGTGCCTTTTTAACTTGCTGATATTGTAAAATATCCTCTGGAGCAAGAGCCCGAAAGGCTTCATTGGCTTTGCCCGACAATTTCCCAGACAAAATAGTGACCCATTGGTCTGGTGGTACCTGGTGTAGTGAGCACTGCCTCTCAAAGTCAGCCAAATATCCATCTATTTCTTCCTCACTTTCTACAAAAGCTTTAAATGCAGTGAACGGTATTTTCTTTACTGTAGCAGTGGGTGGGGGGGGTAGGAACTGCCTGTGTAATGGGCTGTCTAGCTCTTACCAGTTCCGTTTCTTGTCTCCTCTTAGTTTCTATCTCCTCTCTTGTTTCCCGGAGCAGCTGGTTTATTAATTCCACGGACGTTTCTGGATACAAGGATAATCTCCGCTGTACAATACCAGTAATTACATCGTCCTTGCTGACAGATGTAAGGGGCTCCGTTACTTCCATGGATCTATCCATTTCGTCCAGCTCCAGCAGGTCAGTTATCAGCTCCCTCCGTGGCCTGTTACTGGCACTCCTACCACGACTCTCCAATAAATCTTTTAGTGTGGGTCTTTTCAGCTTGGCGTACTGAGACTCCATTCAGCACTTGCTCTCTGGATAAAAGGACCATCCCACCGCTGCCAACCAATGTAACGGCTACCCCGGTAGTGAGAGGGTATCAGCCGTTGGAGACGTCCTTTTCCCTGGCAAGCTGCTGTGTAAAAGTAAAGTTATCAACCATCAGAGAAAAACTTTTAATAACTCAACTCAGCATGACAGTTACATACATATATTCAAAAGAAACAACATTCCAAACAGTTAAAGGGCCAGTGTAGTAATAAATCTTCACAGGCAAAGGTAAGGTTCTGTTACAATGCTGAAATTCTAACTGGTACCCATAAAGGAGAGAGTTTTCATACCAATAATAGATTTGGCACCAAGTGAAAGTAGCCTCCCTTTTGTACTTCAAAGGAGACAATTTCCCATCATCATGGCATTTGCCATGACCATTAATAAATCACAAGGACAAACTTTCAAATCTGTCGGTATCTTTTTAGAAGAACCAGTATTTGCACATGGCCAGCTATATGTTGCATTCTCAAGATGCAAGAATCCAGAGGCTATTAAAGTTTACATTGAAAACAATGAAAGTCAATGTGATTTATTAGATGATGGACGCATTTTTACAAAAAACATTGTCTACTATGAAGTACTATAACTTTATTTCAACAACATATAACAATACAAGACATGGCACAGACCTAAAAAAATACTAAAATTAACATCTATGACAATTTCTGACAAAAAAAATAAAAAATAGAGTACAGTGGTTTAATTTCGAGGACTAACTTTTAAGGCACTCAAGCTCTTTTTAGAGGACCACTATTTCAATAAGAAACTCTATAAAATGGGAAAAAACATAGAGAACAGTGGTTTTACTTTTAGGAAAAAAATAGATAACTCTGGGACTCTTTTATGAGGACCACTATTTCACATAGGAAAATCTATGTGCCATTTTCAAAAAATAATGGAATTTCTACAACAAATGTACAACAAGAAACAAACAAAAAATATAGAGAACAGTGGTTTCATTTAAAGAATTACATTTTATGTCCCTCACACTCTTTTTAGAGCACAACTATTTCCATAAGAAACTCTATACAATGGCAAAAAACATAGAGAACAGTGGTTACACCCCGCGGACGAACTTTAATGACTGGCATTCTCTTTTTAGAGAACCACTATTTCACATAGGAAACTATGTGCCATTTTTGCTAATTACAAGAACAATGAAATGTCAACCATCAAAAATTAACAAATTAAAATTTTCTGCAAGTAGCCTTTTACCATGATTAGCCCCACAAAACACTTTGCTTGCATTTTAGAACAATTACAGTTTAAATGTTACTTCATGATGTTACTGTTTATAATGTTACTATTTTGTGGAAAAAATATAAAACATTTTTTTTGTTTAATTGCATATATTTAAAACTTCATGTTAAGAGGAGCAGGAGCTTTTGTTATACAATTTAAATGTATCCTTCGATGCAAAATATTAATCCAGGGAGTAATCTGATCGACAGTTAATGGGGTCAGGTAGTAATTATTTTTAATTAATTTTCCCCCTTTGATATAATTGGCTAAGTTTCAAGGGGGGGGGGGGGGGGGTTACTGTTTGCTTTCCTCTGGATTCAATACATAGTTACTTTATCAGTTGTTAATCTACAAGTTGCATGTTACAAAACATTATGTCATGTTTACAATTCTCATTTATACAATGTTGACCTGTTCTTACATTAAAATGTTACTACTCTTAAAAAAAGATCAGTTACCAGTTGGTGCCCTACAAGTTGCATGTTAAAAAAATAGACCTCTTTTATATAATATTTGTACTTCTTTAGAGATAAGAAAAAGTTACAAGTGTCAACTACACATATTGCGTGCAAAACAGAATTCAAAACATACATTTTTAATTGCCGTCATTTTTTGATGGGCAAGTCGCTAGTTATATATAAAATATAACATTTTTGGACTATTATTATTATTAATTGTATCTTTTTGGGCATCTAGCAAAACATTGTTCTGTGTATATGCAAAAGTACCGGACTTGGTGCAGACCACCTATGTATATGTGAAATACCCACCCCCCCATGTATATATGATATATTCATTCATAACTGAAAACAGGCCCAGGATCAGGAAAACATCAGATCTTAAGACATAAACATTCAGATATTAATGGAGAAGATCAGCAGAAAACACAGAGCAGGAACCAGTCACACAACACAGACTAAAGATTTATAACTTTATTTAGAGCAGAGGGTCCCAAACTGCACTCCTGGGCCCCCAGTGGTCTGCGAGCAGTTACTGGAATCCCACAAAATATAATGGAACAGGTTAATAAGAAAATATAAAACAAGCAGTAAAATTGTGCCGCACTTTATATACTAAAAACATTTAGCTGACACTTGATAGTCAGATAGATGTAAAAAACACCTCCTTTAATTTACCTTTTTTACTGCTGTGGAATCTACCATTTTGGTTTCTGGTAGGAGACCTTGAATGCAGAGGAAGCACAACCAGAATGTGTCAGCTGACCATACCAGTGATTTCAACAAGACTAGTGGAAAAATGCTTTTACTAGAAATCACCCTCAGAAAGTAACAGATGTAATCGAATTAGAGAAGAAAATGCTTTAAAAGTTAACAATGTAATGTATACACACCCAAATATATCTTTATAATTAATTATTCCGAACGTCAGAGTAAGAGAGAGACAGAGACAAGAGAGAGATAGGAGAGAGAGATAGACAGGATGCACAGGGAGAGAGAGAGAGAGATGATACATAGAGAGAGGAAGAGAGAGAGATAGAGAAGGTCAAGTGAGAGAGACAGGAGAGAAACAGGAGAGAGACAGGAAAGATATACATATATATATATATATATATATATATATATATATATATATATATATAGAGAGAGAGAGAGAGAGAGAGAGAGAGAGAGAGAGAGAGAGACAGGCGAGAGAAACAGGATAGAGACAGGAAAGATATATATATATATATATATATATATATATATATATACTGTATATATATATATATATATATATATATATATAGAGAGAGAGAGAGAGAGAGAGAGAGAGAGAGAGAGAGAGACAGGAGAGAGGCAGGAGAGAGACAGATAGATATAGACAGAAGAGAGAGAGAGAGACCAAAGCGAAACAGGAGAGAGACAGGAAAAGGGGAGTGAGAGACAGAGAGGATTGAGAGAGAGAGAGAGAGAGAGAGAGAGAGAGACAGAGTGAAAGAGAGCGGGCACATGGGGAGATAGAGTGCGCACAGGGAGAGAGAGCATGCACAGAGAGACAGCACAGAGAGAGACAGCATAAAGAGAGTTAGCTCAGACAATTCAAGATGCAATTATATGATACCGTAATTTATGATGGGCAGTTACTAGTTTACTTATAAATGAAGCTGTTGATATCCTGTCTTTGCATTATAAACAGAACAAAGATCCTGTCTCAGACCTCAATGATCTGACACCTCCTATTAGACTATGTTAATAATTTCTCCAGTTATGTTCTGGGCAGAGATCACTGACCACTTTAATAGAACCATAACCTGCATATTCAAAATATACAAACAAAAGGAATTGTTACATTGAGTTAGTTACAAACTTGTTACATTGTAACCTTGAGCAAATGTCACAACCTGAGTATTATCATGCAAACCATGTGCATTATACCAAATGAATCCTATTGCACAGTGACAGATTCATAATGTCCTGCTGCTGATTGATTTCATGAGCATGAATTTCCAGTGAAGACTGATGGGCGTCTGTCACACGGACAATAAAAAGCTCCTGGATTCTGCAATCTCCTGACACCTCATCTGGGCTGATAACATATGCAAATAATGGGCGTGTAAAGTGGGCACCTAGGGGTTGGCAGATTGGCACATTCTGCACTTACCTGCAGGATGTTATGGGCTGTGTGAACACCAGACCCCTGTGGATACTCTTGGATAGTGTGACCGCAGGATCCCTGTAGAGCGAAAAATAAGGCAGGAAATGTAGGAAATCTTTTTGAGCACTTTCTAGACAGATTATACATATTTTCTGTATTGTCCTCAGAATATTTTTTTTATCTTTATTACTCGGCCTAATATTGCTCTTAGCTTCAGTTAGCTTTTAAAAAAAGGCACAACACACATCACAAAAATATTATCATTTAAAATAACTGATACAAAACGTATTTATTAGTTGAATATTATTAAAATGCATTTTCTTGCAGTAAAATGGGGGTCCTAAAGGACCTAATTAAAAGTTTTTATAAGTTAACCAAATGTGCATACAATACTTTTTTCTTAAATGGACATGCAATATTTCTTGATTTCTCTAGGTACATAATATCCCTGTGTATCTATTTATTTTTATGTAATTTATTTTATTAAAAAGTGCTTTAAAAAAAATGGTCTTTTTTTTCTGCCTAAAATCTTGCAAATAGTTCCTTACCGGTTTCTCCCCTCAGCAGTTCATGAAGATAGTGTACTTCTAAGTACAGGATGTGCATTGTATTATAATAACCAATCAGTGGCAACATTCTGCAACATGCTACTTGAGAGAGGTCACTGACAGGCTAATTTGTAATGCTGCACTTCACAGTCTGTATATTAATGAGCTTTTTGAACTACAGAGTGCAGCTTTTAAGCACTTGTGAATAACATAAAACACATAAAAGTAAATAGATACTTCAGTATATTATATTCCTAGCTAACTCCATCTCTCTTTAATGAGCATCAATAAATAAAATGCCTTAAACGGGTTTTGCTGGTGGAGGAACCACCTTGTGAGAAGACTGGTCATCAACTGAAAAGTGATCTGATTACCCAAGGGAGAACAGGCCATTTTTATGATGTACAAAACACACCATAGTATCACTTTTAAAGTCCCATAGTATTAACAATAAATGAAATAACTGCTTATATAAAGAAATTATAATTGTTAATATACAATCGTATTCACATCAACTTGAAAAATCATAAATAAAGGCAAATTGAACTTTTTGTTAATAATAATAAATTGCAAACTTGAATAGTAAGGTTTTTCGTTTGGATATTTCTGTCTGTACATTTACAGCAGGTGACGTGTCAGTGTCAGGACGGGATTAGTCCAACTGCCATCTAAGTATCTTGTAGGAAACTCGCTGATTATGACTTATCATCATCCAATTAACGATCCATGTTCTTGGAGAATATTTTTGTCTCTCAGCTTAGTTTGCAGCTGTTCAATTCCAAGAATATCTTTTCCATGGAGAAAAAGTGTCAAGTGCAATAGTCCCCCAGAACTAAATCCTGGCAGATAAAGACTTTGCGATGATCCGGCAATCCAGTGCCAGTCCCGGCCAAATCAGTGAATGTTTGGTGCTGGTTTATAGCTTCAGATTATTGTGTATTGTAACATATTGATGCAACATACAGAATCCAAATAGGCAACAATACAGGAAATAAAAAATATATATACAAGTAAACATAATTACAATTAGTTGTTAATAAAAAAATAGTGGAAAAGTTAAATAATTGAGTTTAAAAATGTTCCCACTCTCCTAATAAGTTTATCTCATGTTCTCTCTCACAGTGAGGGTGGATAAATCACACAAGCATGCTCAGGTTGGTGAACTAGAGGTAGACACAAATTATGATCAAACATTAATATTCTTGTATTGTGAGACTTTCGTGAAATTTCTGCTAAAAATACCCAACTTTCAAACTCAGTTATTTAACACATCCACTTAATTTTGTTTATTAATAACCAATTGTAATTATATTGATTTATATTGATACTTTTAATTTTTTGCAATAACGGGGGCCTAAATTGTATAACTTCAGGGCAATATCATTAAATAAATATGTGTTTGTATTAAATGGAGACATTAAAAGTCCCAAACTTAACAGTAAAAAAAAATTCACAGAGGCTTAAATGAGTTGAATCATTATTTTGATTCAACCAACTCTGCTTGATAATCTGCCACTGTCAGTGTTAAAGGGCTACTGCAGCGCAAGACAGAATACACTAGTTCACAAAATATGTACCAAATGAATAATATTAGCAACATCATTTTTTTTAGGGGGAAGTTTGAATTTCGAATGCAGGAATCTATTTTGTTTCTCATTCCCTTAAAGAAATGCTGTAGTTTATGGAAAGATGCACATGTCTGAGAGGTATGTAACACGCTAACAACATTAGCAGCTGTGTAAGCCTTAAGTCTAAATGTATTTTAAAATAAAATCACATATTTAGCTTGTGTCTTAAGGGATTTCATTACCTATGTTCTTTATATTCTGTTTGTTATTATAATATTCTATGTTTATTGCTGCATTGAACTGTATTGCTCTGTAGTATATTGTATTTGCCTTTCAGCCGCTGATTCCTATTTTCCTATCAAAATAGAAAGCAAACAGTGAATATTGAATATAATTTTGTATTGAACACATTCATTACCTAATATAAATGTGTTACTTTCCATATGCATAGATCCAGATTCCTCTAAAGCATGTATCCAGTAAATGCTTAACAGACCTCCTCAAAGGAAATGAATACACTGAGTGGCCCTCATCTTCACAATTTACCCCAATAAATGTTATCAGGTTTTTGCCCTACTCTTTATTTTGTTTATTCAGAGCTGAGAATATCTATTAGTCCAATAACATACAGTATATGTACATTCTTCACTAGATGAATTACACATTACCATAGAGAACTTCAGGGCACCCCGACTTCAGTGCACATGAAAAATGAACGCTGACAAAAGTGCGTGGACAAAAAAAGGCGCCAATGGAAGGGAGCAATAGAGAAAGCCCCCCAGTGTCTCTGCACTGTTGCACTAGGCAAGAAAGGCAGGAGAGACCGGAGCTGTGCTGCGTTACAGAGGAGACCTGGATACAAAGAGAGACTGGGATATATGCAACAGAGCAAGGCAGGGGGAGAAACTCGGAGGGCTTTCTCTTATTTAGTTTCTCTCATTTCTGACTAAATCACTATGCCACCACACATTTTGCATGTGCGCTAAAGTAGGGGTGCCCACTTGAACATTATTAAGGGCGTGTGGAGTGTTTAAAGACCCTGGTTAAAGACTCTGATGCCCCCTAGCCTAACCCTAACCACTCACACACCAAGCCTAACTCTTAACCCAAAGAGCCCTAACCCTAAAAGCTAACACCCCTAAGCCCACCCAAACAGCCCTAACCCTAAAAGCTAACACCACTAAGCCCACCGAAACATCCCTAACCCTAAAAGCTAACACTCCTAAGCCCACCCAAACAGCCCTAACCCTAAAAGCTAACACCCCTAAGCCCACCCAAACAGCCCTAACCCTAAAAGCTAACACCACTAAGCCCACCCAAAAATCCCTAACCCTAAAAGCTAACACCCCTAAGTCCACCCAAACAGCCCTAACCCTAAAAGCTAACATCCCTAAGCCCACTCAACCAGCCATAACCCTAAAAGCTAACACCCCTATGTCATAACTCAAGTTGGCCACTAGTTGTGCCTACCAGGAGGCACTGTTATATACCAATCGCCTCCATCTGTATATTGTGTTATGGGGGATAATATGTTAGTGTTATATTGTATATTGTATTGTGGAGTGAGAGCTATGTGTTAATTAGTCAACCCTCCCCCATTGTATAAACTCTCAGTCAGGAGTTGGCCATATGGTCTTCAGTGTAAACAAAGAAGATAGCAGACCAAATAGATTTGCCAGACTGCCAGGCACCGCAGGACAATAGTATAGTATGGGGTTTCCCAACCACCAGCCCAGGGTCATAGTTCAAGAGCCAATACAGGATGTTTCCAGTCTGAGGTCCAGACCAAAATGAACTAGTAGCCACGCCTGGGGAAGGCCCTGGGGGAGGAGACTAATAAGTTCCCACAAATTACTTCTGTGAGAATGGCCAGAGGGGAATGAGGGTTTGACTAAGAGTAGCCACTCCCTCCACTGTGTGTGTGTGAAATGTTTTAAATATCTGGTCCCAAAATAAAAGGTGGTTCATAATTTTCATCAAGACTTTGTGTGCAGATGTATTATTTACCCGGGGACATGTGCTTGCAGTAAGATTCGTCAGACTTACTGTCAATATTGCTCAGTCTAAACCAAGGGCTGAGACATGATGTTCCTGTAATCCAAAAGTCCAGAGTCACCCAAATCCGATCAACAGACCCCAGCCAGAGAAAGGGTCGTGATAACTGGTGGCAGCGGTTGGAGACTCTAGAGGAAAGGACTGAGGATGGAACAGCAGTATGAGGACATGTCCTCAGCAGAACTGAGAAAGGCGCAGAAACTAAAAGGAATTCCCCGGAAGAAAAGGAACCAACCAGCAGATGTGATAGCAGCCTTGAGAAGGTATGATGCAGAACAGCTGGAACAAGAGGAGTTGGGTGAGGGGATAAGCACACTGCCAAGGACCCCAAGATCTCAGCAGGAAGAAGGACAGCCAGATGATATCCTAAAGGAGGCAAGACGCAGGTTCAGTGAAGCCAGGGAGTTTTGCCCCGGGGAGATAACGCTGGAAGAGACAATTAAAAGACTGAACCTAATAAAGCAGCAAATACAGGAAGAACGTACAGGGGTGAGTGTCCAAGCTCAGCAAAGGCTTGGGGTCAACCCTGCAGAGATGCCAGTAAGAGTCAAACTGGCATATCAGAATTTTAAACAGTTCCAGGATGATAAAGACAGCATTGACGGATTTATCCAAGAGTTTGAGCAACAATGTAAGGTACAGGACATACCTCCTGAAGAATGGGCCAAGTTACTATTGACTAAGTTGACTGGAAAGGCCAGCGCAGCCTGTCGGGCCCTTCCTCCACATCTGGCCATGGATTACAACCATTTATGTACAGTGTTACTAGGCAGATATGCCGTAACCCCTGCAACTTTTTTGGCCAGATTCAGAGGCACTACCAAGGGACCAGAGGACACTCATGTTGAGGTAATGTGTAAACTAAGGCATGCCTGCACTCAGTGGTGGTCTACACAAGGGGCCACCACAGCAGAACAAATTTTGGAGGTGGTGCTAATGGAGCAATTTTTGCAACTTTGCGCACCAGAATTGAGGGATTGGCTGCAGGATCAGAAGCCAGTAGATGGGGACCAGGCAGCTAGCCTGGCCGACCATTTTGTTAGTACCAGAACTAAGAGAGTTCCCCAGATTACCAACTCTAATGGGCATACAGACCGGGGCTCAAGAGACTTGGGGACAACACGACAGGCCCCTATTGCACGCAATGCGCCTAGCCATGTGGCCTGGGCGCAGCCCCAGAACGCATATGGACAGCGGGGTATCAAGTCAGGACCTGTTCCCAGAGCACACCCAGAGCCCAGATTTCCCAATAGAGAGTGCTTCAAGTGCAACCAGCAGGGCCACATAGCAAGAGATTGTCCTCAGCTTCAGAGGCATCAGAGAGGACAGCCTGCAGTGAATTACCTGGGGGAATGGGATGCTGGAGCAGGACCTCCCAACGCAGCTCCCTGGGAGCCAGAAGCAGAGGGATGGTGCCATGGGATCCACACGGTGAGGAGAGCACAGAAGGACTCCGGGGAACAGCACAGACAACCAGTCTGGGTGCGGGGTCACAGGGCTGTGGGTTACCGTGACTCAGGATCCGCAGTCACTGTAGTTCTACCTAAATGGGTGCGCACCTCAGACTGCATACAGAGGCAAATGTGGGTTATGGTTGCTGGGGGAAAACAATTTCCCATTCCCATGGCTCGCATTCAATTGGACTGGGGCACTGGAAGTAAATCTACAGAGGTAGGAGTTATGGATAACCTGCCTGCGGATGTTTTGCTAGGGAACGATTTGGGTCACATGGTGAGCCAGTATGTACAGCCCTTAACAAGAGCTCAAACCAGAGCCAATGGATGCAGGATGAACCAGGACCAGACGGAATACCCAGAACCCAGGGTAAGTGACTTGCTGGCTACGACATTGACCTTAGGCTGGGCAAAGGGGGAAGAACTTAGAATAGCATTGCAGGAAGATGAAACTTTAGCAGGGGTAAGGGACAGGGCCGCCCGGGGCAAATCAGTAGATGATCTAGACAGTTTTGTATGGGAACAGGGGTTGTTGTACAGAATCAAGGTGCCTGGGAAGGATGAGGTAGAAAGGGAACCACGAAAGCAGTTAGTGGTCCCACAACAGTATAGAGGCAAGGTATTACAAATAGCCCATGAGATTCCTCTGGGAGGGCATTTGGGGCAGAAGAAAACTCTGTGTAGGGTAGTGGAGGTATTTTTTTGGCCAGGATTAAATCAGGATGTAAAAGAGTACTGTCGATCCTGTGATGCGTGCCAAAGGACCCAGCCGTTTAAAAAAAATAGCAGAGCTCCCCTACAGTCACTCCCTGTGATGGAGATACCATTTGAAAGGGTAGCCATAGACATTGTTGGGCCACTAGCTAGGGTTAGCAAGACCGGCAAGAAATTTATTCTCACCATGGTAGATTATGCCACCAGGTATCCTGAGGCGGTGGTTTTATCCAGTATCTCAGCTCCTAAGGTGGCAGGGGCATTAATGACTATCTTTACAAGGACAGGGTTTCCTCAGGAAATTTTGTCTGACCGAGGGCCCCAATTTATGGCCAAAGTGACCGAACAGTTATGGTCCATGTGTGGCATAAGACACATTACAGCTTCCCCCTACCATCCCCAAACCAATGGCCTCTGTGAGCGCTTCAATGGGACACTCAAACACATGATCCGTACTTTTACTGATCAGGAGCCAGACTGGGAACGATTGTTGCCTTGTCTGCTCTTTGCCTACCGAGAGGTACCTCAGGAATCTACAGGATATTCCCCTTTTGAACTTCTATATGGTAGGCCGGTGAGAGGACCCTTGAGCGTGATCAGGGAGACGTGGGAAGGGGAGTATAGTCACCACCCTGTACCAGTGGCTACCTATGTATTAGCTTTCAGGGAAAATATGGCTAGGTTGGCTGGAATTGTGAGGAGCAATATGCGTAAAGCGCAAGAGAGAGATAGGAGATACTACAAGGCAGGAACCAGTGACAGGGAACTGGAGGAGGGGATGCAGGTGCTCATGTTGGAACCTCAGCCCCAGGATAAGTTACAGTTTTTGTGGAAGGGACCTTATACAATTAGCAAAAAACTGGGCAACAAGTCATATGTGGTTATGGTAGATCCAGAGAGAGTGGTTACCAGGGTGGCCCACATTAATCGCTTAAAAGCATATGTAAAGCGAGCAGCTCATATGTTAGCCATTTGCAGGGCCACAGAGGATGACCCAGAGGAAGGGCAGATACCAGACATGTTGCAAAAGGCAGAGCAGAAAACGCTAGAAGATGGCCTTCACCAGGCCAAAAACCTAAGCACAGAGCAGCAGGAGCAGCTTTTAGGCAAACTAAAACCCTTTAAACCCTTATTTACTACTGACCCTGGGTGTACCCCCCTAGCAGCTCATGTAGTGGTGACAGGGGAATGTGGCCCATTAAAACAACACCCATACCGAGTCCCTGAAGCTGTTAGGGCAAGCATACAAGCAGAATTACGCAAGATGTTACAACTAGGGGTTATTGAAGAATCCAGTAGTCCATGGGCATCTCCTGTCGTATTGGTACCCAAAAAAGATGGCACAACTCGCTTCTGCGTGGATTATCGTAGGCTGAATGATAAAACAAAAACGGATGCCTACCCTGTTCCACGCATGGACGAGTTGTTGGACCGATTAGGTACTGCCAAGTATTTAACCACGCTGGATCTCTCCAAGGGATATTGGCAGATCCCGTTGGAAGAGTCAGCTAGGGAGAAGTCCGCATTTGTCACCCCCTTTGGACTATACCAATTTAAGGTAATGCCTTTTGGGATGAAAAATGCCCCTTCTACCTTCCAGCGACTGGTAGACAAATTGTTACATGGGCACCAGGAGTATGCTCAGGCTTACTTGGACGATATAGCCATCTTTAGTCAGACCTGGGAGGAGCATATAGAACATATTGCTAGAATTATGCAGGCTATTAAGCAAGCCAAGTTGACCATAAGACCAGATAAGTGCCAGTGGGCAAAGGCAGAGGTGCAGTACTTGGGTCACTGGGTAGGTAGTGGGAAGTTAAGGCCAGAACCAGCCAAAGTAGAGGGTATTGCAGCTTGGCCTATCCCTAAGACTAAAAAGCAGGTACTAGCTTTCTTGGGCATCACTGGGTATTACCGCAAGTTCATTCCTGATTTCAGCACTACAGCCAAGCCACTGACCGATTTGACCAAAAAGAAATTGCCCAGGGAAGTGACATGGACTCCTGCGTGTCAAACTGCCTTCCAGAGCCTCAAGGAAGCTCTGACTTGTTCCCCAGTATTGGCTGCCCCGGACTATAACCGACCCTTTGTGGTCCAGACAGATGCCTCCATGTATGGCATAGGGGCTGTGCTAAGCCAGACAGATGATCAAGGAGTGGAGCATCCTGTTGCGTATTTAAGCAGGAAATTGTTGCAGCGTGAAACGGCCTATGCTACTGTGGAAAAGGAATGTTTGGCCGTAGTTTGGGCTTTGCGCAAACTTCAACATTATTTATATGGACGACCATTCACTGTGACCACCGACCATAACCCCTTGTGCTGGCTGTCTAAGGTAGCCGGAGAAAATGGACGTTTGCTAAGATGGAGCCTGGCACTACAGACATTCAATTTTCAAATACAGCATCGTAGGGGTAAACTCCATCAAAATTCAGATGGATTATCACGCCAACTGGAGCTATGAGTATCAGCGTAGCTGAGAAAATCATGGACCCTTGATGTTCTCAGGCTACACTTGGGGGGACAGTTGTCATAACTCAAGTTGGCCACTAGTTGTGCCTACCAGGAGGCACTGTTATATACCAATCGCCTCCATCTGTATATTGTGTTATGGGGGATAATATGTTAGTGTTATATTGTATATTGTATTGTGGAGTGAGAGCTATGTGTTAATTAGTCAACCCTCCCCCATTGTATAAACTCTCAGTCAGGAGTTGGCCATATGGTCTTCAGTGTAAACAAAGAAGATAGCAGACCAAATAGATTTGCCAGACTGCCAGGCACCGCAGGACAATAGTATAGTATGGGGTTTCCCAACCACCAGCCCAGGGTCATAGTTCAAGAGCCAATACAGGATGTTTCCAGTCTGAGGTCCAGACCAAAATGAACTAGTAGCCACGCCTGGGGAAGGCCCTGGGGGAGGAGACTAATAAGTTCCCACAAATTACTTCTGTGAGAATGGCCAGAGGGGAATGAGGGTTTGACTAAGAGTAACCACTCCCTCCACTGTGTGTGTGTGAAATGTTTTAAATATCTGGTCCCAAAATAAAAGGTGGTTCATAATTTTCATCAAGACTTTGTGTGCAGATGTATTATTTACCCGGGGACATATGCTTGCAGTAAGATTCGTCAGACTTACTGTCAATATTGCTCAGTCTAAACCAAGGGCTGAGACATGATGTTCCTGTAATCCAAAAGTCCAGAGTCACCCAAATCCGATCAACAGACCCCAGCCAGAGAAAGGGTCGTGATACCCTAAGCCCACCCAAACAGCCCTAACCCTAAAAGCTAACACCCCTAAGCCCACTCAAACAGCCATAACCCTAAAAGCTAACACCCCTAAGCCCACCCAAACAGCCCTAACCTTAAAAGCTAACACCCCTAAGCCCACCCAAACAGCCCTAGCCCTAAAGGCTAACACCTAAAAATCCAACTTACCTGAGTTCGCGCCAGTCCAGCACGCAGATGTCGAGTCGCGAGTGCACAGATGTAGGGTCGCGCAATTGACGGGAGCGCTTCTGTGGGAGCGCTCATGCTTCGGCTCGCATGCTTCACGCGCTGTGAAGTCGTGCTACCGAACTTCAGTTATCTACTCAGTATTGCTATGGAAATTAGGAAAATATTCTGCTATTGCTTATTATGTAAACACTTGTAATCTTAATTATGATAACTAGTTATTTTTTATTGCTCATATCATCTCCAAGCACTACCCCTTGTCAATCTGTTTGTTAATGGAACTTTTTCAATTAGAAGACGAAAGAAAAATATCCACCAAAAGGTGAATTTGTGCATAGCCAACCAATCCCAGATAAGTTTACTAACTACCCTGAAAACATACATTTCAGCATTATATTACAGTGGTGATCAATTATGCTTAAAAAAACACTGTAGTTTGGGAGAAACTTGACATATTTGTGTTGTATGTAAGAAACAAACAACACTAGCACTCTCTGCTCTGAGGGATTCCACCTTGGACTGCTAGTCTTCTTGTAGCTTAAGAGTTATACTAATGGAAGTGCCTTGTTATTTATTTCTATTGTCAAGTGGCTTTGTAAAGTGGTTGTCTTTCATTAGAGATCTTATCTGAATCCACTGTTCCTCCCATGTTTCTGATCTTGTTAGGAACAAGTAGACATGTCTGCTATCACATATTATAATTGTCTAACTACGATTCGTCGTCACGCTGCGTTGCGTAGTGCGAGCCATTAAATTGTAGTACTTTGGCAATGAGCGCCGCAGGCGCTCATTGCTTGCGAGCCTCGTGTAGCGAGGCGAGCCGTTATTTTAAATCGTAGCACTTTGGCAATGAGCGCCATAGGCGCTCATTGCAGGCGAGCCTCGCGCAGCGAGGCGAGCCGTTAAACCGTAGCACTTAGAAAAAAATAAGAGATGACAAAAATTACGAGATAAGTGGCGAAACCAAAACACTAAAAAAAACACTAAATACACACTAAAAAATAAAATAAAGGTCACTTACAGCATGGGGAACCAGGCAGGACGTCTGGAAGTGAGTTGGAAATCCAATTTACAGCGATTTAGCGATCAAAAATCGGCTAAGCGAGAAAAAAATGTCCGACGAAAAAAATGAAAACGAGGCTATACTACTACGAACTGCGTAAAACACAGCCACAGACGTATGTGTTTGAAAAACAACGAGATAAAGGATGCGGATTAACCGCGCAATGAGTAAAAAGACAGTAGCGAGTACATTTTACGAAACCCAATTACAGATTTACGCATTAACACAGATTTAACGACTTTGTCTCGCGAAACATCGGATTTCCCGCCTAAACCAACGCATTTGATGAAATATAAGTTGCAAGTTACAAAAAATAAATAAATAAAAAAATGTGTATTTATTTTAAGAAAAAAAAAAAGGGACAAATGTAGCATCATGTTGTGTGCCAAACAAATTTACTGTTAAACCGTAGTACTTTAGCGGGCTTAGCGATGAGCACCGCAGGCGATCATCGCCCGGCGAGCCTCGCACAGCGAGGCGAGCCGTTAAACCATAGTACTTTGGCAATGAGCGCCGCAGAAAAAATGCTGAACGAACAAAACGAAAATGAGGCTACAGCACTATAACCACGGAAAACACGAACCGATAATCCGCTAAGACGCATACCACACATTATCCGCCATTTTAGGATAATGCGGAAGTACACAGCTACGTTAACGGTTTCGGATCGCGCACGCACACTATTACACTCCACACGTTCATCACGCTTACACAGCACCTACACACCACTAATGCTGCAGCAACATCAACACAGATTGCCAGCTCTTCAACACAATGCATAAAAATACGTAAATTAATTTATTAATTTGAATTCTATATTTCAGTAGTACACAGAAAACAACATTAGCTACCTTACAAATCCATATGTATATTAATAACTAAACAACTTTAACAACATACACATCTGATTGCCGTCATTTTTTGACGGGCAATACGCTAGTAATTATAATAAGACTGAACACAATAGTGAATACTTAAATGTTGTATTTATTTATTTTATACTTTATGAGACAAATGTGCACATTGTCAAGTCAAGTTCCTCAGAAGAGCATGCTATAAATATGACACCAGTGGTCCTCTATGAGCTGAGAGTCAGTAGAGAGGCTGCAGCGAGCCCGGAGTGTCAGTAGAGAAGCTGATGAGTCAAGAGTCAGTAGAGAGGCTGCACTGAGCCAGGAGGGTCAGTAGAGAGGCTGCAGAGAGTCTGAAGGGTCAGTAGAGAGTCTGCAGATAGTCCAGAGTGTCAGTGAAGAGGCTGAAGAGAGTCTGTAGGGTCAGAAGAGAGGCTGCAGACAGTCCAGAGTCGGTAGAGAGGCTGCAGTGAGCCAGGAGGGTCAGTACAGATGCTGCAGGGAGTCCAGAGAGTCAGTATAGAGAGTTTTGTAAAGAGGCTGCAGAGAGTCTGGAGGGTCAGTAGACAGCCTGCAGAGAGTCCAGAGGGTCAGTAGAGAGTCTGCAGAGAGTCCAGAGGGTCAGTAGAGAGGTTTGTAAAGAGCCTGCAGAGAGTCCAGAGAGTCAATAGAGAGGATGCAGTGAGTCCAGAGGGCCAGTAGAGAGAGGCTGCAGAGAGTCTGGAGGGTCAGTAGAGAGGCTGCAGATCGGCCATAGTGATTGAAGAGAGGCTGCAGAAAGTCTGGACGGTCAGTAAAGAGGCTGCAGATAGTTTAGAGCAGTGCTCCTCAACTCTAGTCTCAGGGCACACAAACAGTTCACATTTTAGGTATATCCCTGCTAATCAGAGGGTCCATAATTCTGTTTAACCACCTGCTGAGCCTCTGATTAGCAGGAATATACCTAAAATGTTACCTGTTCGTGTGCCCTGAGGACTGGAGTTGAGGAGCACTGGTCTAGAGAATCAGTAAAGAGGCTGCAGAGAGTCTGGAGGGTCGGAAGAGAGGCTGCAGAGAGTCCGGAGAGTCAGTAGAGAGATTGCATGGAGCCAGGAGGGTCAGTAGAGAGGCTGCAGAGAGTCCAGAGTGTCAGTAAAGAGGCTGAAGAGAGTCTGGAGGGTCAGAAGAGAGGCTGCAGAGAGTCTGGAGTCAGTAGAGAGGCTGCAGCGAGCTCGGAGGGTCAGTAGAGAGGCTGCAGAGAGTCTGGAGTCAGTAGAGAGGCTGCAGTGAGCCAGGAGGGTCAATAGAGAGGCTGCAGAGAGTCTGGAGGGTCAGCACAGATGCTGCAGAGAGTCCAGAGAGTCAGTAGAGAGGCTGCAGAGAGTCCAAAGGGTCAGTAGAGAGGTTTGTAAAGAGGCTGCAGAGAGTCTGGAAGGTCAGTAGAGTGCCTGCAGAGAGTCCAAATGGTCAGCAGAGTGCCTGCAGAGTCTAGAGGGTCAGTAGAGAGGTTTGTAAAGAGCCTGCAGAGAGTCCAGAGGGCCAGTAGAGAGAGGCTGCAGAGAGTCTGAAGGGTCAATAGAGAGGCTGCAGATAGGCCATAGTGATAGAAGAGAGGCTGCAGAGAGTCCGGACAGTCAGTAAAGAGGCTGCAGATAGTTTAGAGCAGTGCTCCTCAACTCTAGTCCTCAGGGCACACAAACAGTTCACATTTTAGGTATATCCCTGCTAATCAGAGGCTCCATAATTCTGTTTAACCACCTGCTGAGTCTCTGATTAGCAGGGATGTACCTAAAATGTGACCTGTTGGTGTGCCCTGAGGACTGGAGTTGAGGAGCACTGGTTTAGAGAATCAGTAAAGAGGCTGCAGAGAGTCTGGAGGGTCAGAAGAGAGTCTGCAGAGAGTCCGGATAGTAAGTAGAGAGGCTGCAGCAAGTCTGTAGGGTCAGTAGAGAGGCTGCAGAGAGTCTGGAGGGTCAGTAGAGAGGTTAGCAAAGAGGCTGCAGAGAGTCTGGAGGGTCAGTACATAGGCTGCAGAGAGTCCGGAGTCAGTAGAGAGGCTGCATCGAGCCCGGAGTGTCAGTAGAGAGTCTGCAGAGAGTCTGGAGGGTCAGTAGGGAGGCTGCCAAGAGTCCGGAGTCAGTAGAGAGGCTGCAGCGAGCCCGGAGTGTCAGTAGAGAGGCTGCAGAGAGTCTGGAGGGTCAGTAGAGAGGCTGCTGAGAGTCCAGAGCAGCCCATTATATGCTTTTTTATTCTATCAGTGTTCCCTCTTGCCAGGCTGCTTTATATGCATTGAGTCCTCGTGCCCAATATTCAGAAGTAAGCAGAATGTAATTACGTTTTTCAGTTCCAAAAATGTTTGGAATACGATGTGATGTGTTTCAGTAAAACAGCGTGTAGCGGTAACATTTCTGAGCGTAATGAGTCGTGCACAAGAATTTTAACAATGCAGATCAGTTACTTGGTACCAACTGCAATATAAACAAAGGCTTCACGACTCAAAGAGATTTGTGTTGAGCGTCTTGGCTGAATGGTTTCCATCTTGGAGCTGCATCACTGTGCTCACAAGACGTGCTAAAGCAGGCCGCAGCAATGTAGGGCTTGGAAACCTAATCTGGCTCAGAACAGATCAACATGAGGCTGTTCTGCCAAGTACAAATTTATAAACCTGAGTTCAAATCATTATTAGCTGTGAATTCCAATGAGTGTAAGTTTGCTTCATTGAAAGACCAAATTTGGTCAAATGTTACAATATAGTATTTTATATAACTAAGCTTGATGTGTAGAATAATTTTAGAAGTAAGGATTCTATGTTCCCTGTATGAGCTGAATGAGGAGGTTACTTTCTCAGGATGGCGTGCCCTTGTAAAATAATGAACTTTCTGTGCTGACACTTCCAGATTCATGTGAATTAAAATCCTTCTCATTCCTTAGGAAGTTGACCAGCAGAAACCAAAAGGTTTCCCAGCAGCGGAATTGCATATAAAAGCATGACAAACAGTATATTATTATTAATAATATTATTATTGTGTTGCTTTGCATTCAAAAAATATTTAGCCTATTTGAAGAGAATTTCATCAAAACAATATGTGTTAAATATTGGATTACAGTGGCTCATACAATTTTGACCATGTGCTATTTCATATAAGAGTATCTAAATCAAGTAGAAGGTCTAACACACTGACTCTTTGCCCAATTTTTTTTTTACATAGATTGGCATCACATATATAGTTGTGAGCATATGAGTTGTTGTTAACGTATGCTCGCGCAGCGACCCCGCAAGAAAACGCAGTTCCCCGCAAATGCGCTGGTGGAGCATCCCACGCCGGCTGTGTTTGTCCGCAAATGCAGACCCTCACGAAGCGAGGGGCCGCATTTGCGGTGGTGGAGCATCCCACGTCGGCTGTGTTTGTCCGCAAATGCGGACCTTCGCGAAGCGAGGGGCCGCATTTGCGGTGGTGGAAGATCCAACGTCGGCTAACACACACACGCAGGACTTAGAAAAAAAACTCAAAGGCACCTCACACGCGGTTAACACACACACGCACGAATTAGAAAAAACAACTCAAAGGCGCCTCACATGCCATTAACACACAAACGCATGACTTAGAAATAAATCAACTGCGTCGTACACGCACGACTTAGACAAAAAAAACTGCCTTCTTTGCAAAATAATACGACCGCGAAACGACCCATTCCCAACACGCAAAACCGTCCGAAAATGGTGCGCATGAAAACATCAGAAACACAAGAAATGAACACAATAAACACATAAAAAGCTTACTTACAGCAAGGGGGGCATCCGGCACCTCGAAAAGTTAATTTACACGTCTATTTAATTCCAAAAACACAAGTTTAAACTGCCGAAAATCACCTAAGCGAGAGAAAAAATAGCTGCCGAACAAAACGAAAACGAGGTTACAGACGTAACTATACTAAAGTGACTTGCAAAACTGAAACACATACTATGCGGTACGTACCACACTGATATTAACCTCCATTTTGAAAACTACTACGCTTAAAATGGCGGATGGAACGCAAATTGTAAGCTGGAACGCAAATAGCGCATGCGTATTGCGTTCTAACGGTCTGAGGCACTTGAAAGTTTATAAATACTGCCTACTTTCCAGAAAATTCAACATTTCTACTCAGGTGATGAACGGAGTGACTGGATAGTTAACTACTGCTGTTACTTGAGAAGAGAATTGTTTCCTAATTTCCTACTTTACACTGTGCAAATTACAACTGAGAGGTAAGCTATAATATATTACATTTTATTATCAAGACAGGACAAAAAAAAAAAACTTTAACTATGAAAATGTGATTCATGTAGTGATATGTGACACTCACATTTACAGTATGTGTGTAGGCCCTAAAACAAACTAATGTTAATTGAAACTAATTAAACAAGTATATTTAAATGACATTAATTTACTGAAATTCAATATGTAACCTAAAGCTGAATCTTTCCCCTTTTTTTACTATTCAAACAGACTCTGCATCAACAGCGTCACTCAAGAATTTGCATCGTGCATTGTGAACCAGAATCCCTTTTAAAGAACACAAAGAAAGAAGAAGAGGTAAGATAGAAAAATACATTACATGCTGAAAAAGACAATGCTTTGCTAAATCAAAAAGAAGAAATATACAATTAACCATTTCACTTTTTTTTTCAAACAGACACTACAAGAAGACCGGCGGATTAAGATTGGCAGGAGGGGACCCTCTGTCATTCGGACAAGAACAATGGAAATCAGTGCAGAGTTTTCTGTCCTGTTGCAGTAATCAGTGATACAGGTGAGAGTGAGTGTGGCTTGGCCTGTGTAAGTTAAATCTGTGTGCATTTTGTCCTTTTCTGCTGAATCCGTTGTGTGAGGCAGTGCAGTGTTTTCTGTGCTCATTTATCATTGTTCAGGTGAGTAGATGGGGTCTTTTTTAACAAGGGAAGAGCGAGCTTAGGAGCTTTCAATCATTTATAATGTAAGTGTAATTAGTGTGTAGGAGATTAAATAAAAGAAGGAAATCCAAAGAAAAGGTGTATTATAAGAAAAAACAGAAAACAAACGTATATATTTTTTTTCTGTTTTGTTTGAGTTAAGGTGTAGAAAAGCAATCTTTATACAAATACATCGATTTGTTTTCTCACTGTATTTTTGTAACTGTTAATCATGAGCCAGTCCAGTGGCAACCTCACTCAGTGTACATCCTGCCAAATGTATGCACTACTAGAACAGATGATGCAGGGTCCATACCTCTGTGACAGGTGTGAGCATGTTGCCTCTCTGGAAGCTCAAATTGAAGATCTGGAGAGGAGAATTGCAGCACTTAGTGATACTGCTTCACTGGAAAGGGAGGTGGTGCTCACGGAGCACAGTTTAGCTGGGCCTAGTATGGAGGGAGGAGCTGGGGCTAGTGAGGATGTCCAGGGAGGTAGCTGGGTTACAGTTAGAAGGGGAATCAGGGGGAACAGGAGGAGGCAAGCCAGTTCTGAGTTGGCAAAAACCAACAGATTTGCCAGATTGAGTGAAACTGTTGGGGATGTCCATTCAGGAATGGCAATGCCAGATAGAGCTGTTCCCTCTAACAGCCGGGAGAACAGTTCTACTGGAGGAGAGGGAGGGCAGAATAGGCAGAGCAGCAGACATGTTCTGGTGGTAGGGGACTCTATTATTAGGAAGGTAGACAGGGTAATTTGTCACCCAGATCCCAGCAATCGAACAGTTTGCTGTCTCCTTGGTGCTCGGGTTCGGCATGTTGTGGATCGGGTGGATAAATTATTGGGAGGGGCTGGTAATGAACCAGCGGTTTTGGTACACATTGGTACCAATGACAAAGTTAGTAGAAGATGGAGCGTCCTAAAAATGATTTTAGAGAACTAGGGAATAAGCTTAAAGCAAGGACCTCCAAGGTAGTATTTTCGGAGATACTACCAGTGCCACGTGCTAGCCCAGGGAGGCAGAAGGAGGTAAGGGAGGTTAATGCGTGGCTAAAAAAGTGGTGCAGTGCAGAGGGTTTGGGGTTTTTAGAGCACTGAGCTGACTTCTCACTTGGGTACAATCTCTATAGCAGGGATGGATTGCACCTTAGTGATGAGGGAGCTTTTGTGCTAGGGGATAGGATGGTAGAATGGCTGGGGGAGTTTTTAAACTATATAGAAGTATTGGGGTAAATAGGGTAGAGAGGGAAATGGATGAATTAGTTATCCATGTGGGAGGAGAAGGGGGAGGGTTACAATAGACAGTAGGGAGTGATTAATAGGGGCCTCAAATACAGTGGCAAGCACTTCACAACGGCAGAGCCATAGCAACATAAAGTGTATGCTTGCTAACGCAAGAAGTTTGCCTGGGAAAATGGACGAGCTAGAAATATTAGCAGTACAAGAAAAATGGGGCTTAATAGGCATTACTGAAACATGGTGGGATGAATCTCATGACTGGACTGTTAATCTGGATGGTTATAACCTATTTAGGAAAGATAGGGGAAATGGTAAAAGAGGAGGAGGGATCTGTCTTTATGTTAAGCCTAAATGTAAGCCTATAGTCAGAGAAGTTATTCATGCGGGCACTAACGGCATCATTGAATCTTTGTGGGTTGAGCTAAATAGTGGAGGAGCTAATTCTAAACGCATATTGGTGGGAGTATGCTATAAACCCCCAAATATAGCTGAAAGTGAGGAAATACAATTATTGTTACAGATTGGAAATGCAGCTAAGCATGGGCAAGTTCTAATAATGGGAGACTTTAATTACCCTGAAATAAACTGGATAAATGAGACCAGCAGCTCAGCTAAGTGGAGCAGGTTGTTGAGTACACTCTGGGATCATTATCTGGCCCAGGTAATACAAGAGCCTACTAGAAAAGGGGCCATCTTGGATTTAGTCATCACAAGTAATATTGATATAATATCAAATGTTAAAATAGGTGAACCCTTGGGGAACAGAGTTGTAAGGGGCCAACAAAAACTCGAAATTTTAAAAGAGCTAACTTAAATGGGCTACGGGAAGCAATACTACATATAGACTGGGACAAAGAACTTACAGGGAAAAATACTGAAAATAAATGGACAACATTCAAATCCTTACTAAATAAACATACTCATCGGCATGTACCATATGGAAATAAAATGAATAGAAGTAAATCATATCCCATGTGGCTTAACAATGACTTAAAGATCATGATGAGGAAAAAGAAACATGCATTTAAATTATACAAGAAGGAGGGAACAGAGGCAGCTTTATGTGACTATAAGGAAATCAACAAGGCTTGCAAAAGGGCTATTAGACTGGCTAAAATAGAAAATGAGAAGTCAGTTGCAATGGAAAGTAAGACTAACCCTAAAATAATTTTTAAATATATTAATGGGCAGAAGGCCAGGAAGGAAGCTATAGGAACATTACAATGTGACACAGGCCATCTGATAATTAGTGACCAGGAAAAGGCAGATGAGCTAAATAGGTTCTTTTCGTCGGTATACACAAGGGAGGTACCAGTGGTAGGGACACCGCAACATAATGGGGCTACACAACCATCACTAAATAATTGGTTAACGCAGGAAGAAATCCAAAAGAGATTGGAGAAAATAAATGTTAATAAAGCCCCAGGTCCTGATGGAATACATCCAAGGGTACTGAGGGAGCTGTGTTCTGTAATAGCCAAACCATTATATCTAATCTTTGAAGTCTCACTCACTACAGGGTCACTACCGGGTGACTGGAGAAAAGCAGAGGTGATACCTATATTTAAGAAGGGATCTAGAGCAAATCTGGGGAATTATAGACCAGTGAGCCTCACATCTGTAGTTGGGAAGCTTTTTGAAGGGTTAATAAGGGACAGAATACAAAAATATGTCTATTTGAACAAGATCATAGGTAGCAGTCAACACGTTTTTTTGAAGGATAGGTCATGTCAGACCAATCTAATTCGTTTTTATGAGGAGGTGAGTAGGAACTTGGATCAGGGCTACTCAGTGGATGTTGTCTTTTTAGATTTTTTCAAAGGCATTTGATACAGTGCCACATGGAAGACTAGTGAGCAAACTAAGGGATACAGGAATTGCAGTAAATATCTGCTCATGGATCGAGAGCTGGCTAAAAGACAGGAAGCAAAGAGTTGTTGTGAATGGAACATACTCCGATTGGTCTAATGTGATAAGTGGGGTTCCTTAAGGTTCAGTATTAGGTCCTCTCCTTTTTAGCATATTTATTAATGATATAGAAGTCGGACTCGAAAGTAGTGTCTCCATTTTTGCTGATGACTCTAAGTTGTGCAAGGTAATAAAATAAAGATAATGATGTTGTTAATGATCTACTGGCACCCCGACCGGGTACCTCCGTTGATGGACGCGTCTTAGTTTGCGCCGAGGACTACAAGCACCGCACCGGACACCACAACCACCACTGACTCCACAACCGCCGTAGCTTAACTGGAGCCGCGCCGCCTTCCATCCACCCTGTATGAATCTCTAGCATCCAGGACCGTGTGGGGAAGACCTCTCCTCCAAGGAGAGTACATCAGGAACAAGGGTTCAGTAGCTACAGCTCAAGGAAGTATGCAAAGCATAGCAATCCCCAGTGTGATATAGCAATCCCCTCCAAGAACGAGACGAGGCTACGTTTTTAAGGGTCAAGTAGAACTCTCTTGCTGGCACACCCAGCCTGGTTTTTATTACAGTCAGGTAAACAGAACACAGCCAGGGGAAGGTATAAACAACCAATAACCCAATAGTAACGCCCACAGTTTCCCTCCCCTCCTGCTTGGGAGATAATTGAGTTTATTACTGTATCTACTCAATTATCTCCCAGCTAAAACTTACAAATTTTTATCCATTTTTATAACTTTATGATTTTACATAGTACATAAATAAATCTTACATTTTTATGAACAACATAAATTGTGGAACAACATATTAAAAAATGGCATGAATCAGACCAGGGGTTCAAAAGTTAGTAAAAGTATCTTTTACACATAACACACAGACATTTCACATATCCCCCATAGTTGGCCACACAATACACATATAGGGACAATAGGTGGGTCACACCTCCCTGAGGCTACCTGGCAACATTGATACAATCAGACATGGATTAGATCATCCTTCTTTGTTCTTATGTCTGAGAATGAAAACACTTTATACAATAGACTTCCTTATCTTATGAGGAGTCTCTGTAACAGGATTATCTCCCATGCCAAGGTCTGCAATAGTCTGGGCCAATATTCTGCAGAGCATAAACCAACATACATACAGTATAATAGTAGGATCATATTTTAACCATAATAATAACCATAAAACAGGGTAAAACAGTGATGGGTTCCGTTACAGATGTACTTTCCCTACAAAGGGATTTGCATAAATTAGAGAAATGGGCGGCTAAATGGCAGATGAGATTTAATACAAATAAATGTAAGGTTATGCATTTGGGTAGGAAAAATAGCCATGCAATCTATAATCTTAATGGAGCAAATCTTGGTGTATCAGATATTGAAAGGGATTTGGGAGTGCTTGTAGACAACCACCTAGGTAACAGCACTCAAAGCCAAGCAGCAGCTGCAAAGGCAAGTAAAATATTAGCATGTATTAGGAAGGGTATAGAAGCAAGGGAAGCAAATATAATTCTGCCACTATACAAATCCCTAGTACGCCCTCATTTGGAATATGGAGTACAATTTTGGGCACCACTTCATAAAAAAGACATTTTAGAGCTGGAAAAAGTACAGAGAAGGGCTACAAAACTAATAAGGGGAATGGAGGGGCTAAGTTATGAAGAAAGACTAACCAAACTAAACTTATTTTTGCTAGAAAAAAGGCATCTACGAGGGGATATGATTACCTTATTTAAATACATCCAGGGTCAATATAAGGCTTTGTCAAGTGAACTTTTTGTAGCAAGAGATTTTCAACTGACAAGAGGACACGCTTTGAGGTTAGAGGAAAAAAGATTTCCCCTTAAACAAAGAAAAGGGTTCTTCACAGTTAGGGTGGTTAAACTGTGGAATTCTCTACCAAAGGAGGTGGTAACAGCGAATTCGATAGACAACTTCAAAAAGGGGTTAGATATATTTTTGAATAAAGAGGGCATTCAAGGCTATCCTAGATAACTAGCGAAGGAATATTGATCCAGGGAGAAATTTGATTACCAGTTTCTGGGGTCAGAAAGGAATTTTGCTTTTTTTCCCCTTATGAGACAATTGGCAAAGTTTCAATGTTTTTTTTTTCTGTTTGCCTTCCTCTGGATCAATTAACAATTAATAATAAATAGTGCACATTAAAAAGATCAATAGAGATCTAAAAAGGTTGAACTTGAGGGACTAACTCTTTATTCATCCTCCAATACTATACTATTAATAATTATTTAATCAACAAATTAATTAATAACTAATCCGCATATTGCAGATCAGAGGAGATCTTAACAGGTTGAACTTGATGGACTGAAAGTCTTTTTTCAACCTTAATTACTATGGCCCTCATTCAATTGCAATTTTGCCAATTGAATAAGGCTCTAAATAAGCACATAGCATCTTTTTTTTAAAGAAGTTTTTAGTTAGTGAAATCCTTGCTTTTGGATAGATGCTTGCTAACTAAAAACTTCTTTAAAAATATATGTTATGTGCTTATTTTGAGCCCTATTCAATTGGCCAAAATCACAATTGAATAAGGCCCTATGTAACTATGTAACAACTCTTCAATCAAGGTAAAGTATAACAAGTAGAAAAAATAAAGGAACTATATATGTTTAATGGCCGCCAATATAACAAATGCAGCAACCAAAAAGTGCTGAACACAAAATAGGACAGTGCTAAAAACATTGCCATAATATCTAAAATAGAAAAAACATTCATTTTCACTGTAGAAAAACATTTAACCTTCATAAAAAAGACTAAGGGCCTCATTCTATTAGCGGCCGCAGCCGTTGCGGGGCCGCAAGGACCGGCCGCAAGCTATTCTGCTATTCTATTCCCTTACGGCCGGAGGCTCCGGCAGGCTTGTGGCCGGTGCCTTGCTATCTCTTGCGGCCGCTCGCGCCAGAGGAAAGCCTTTGATCTAAAACGGCCGCAAGAGTTTTGCAATTCAATTGCTCCGGGAAACCTCTCTGCAAGGCTAAAAACGAGCCGCTGCTTACTTGCAGGAAAGAGGTCCCGCTAGCACCAATTAAGCACATAAAATAGCTCAAATAAAGCCATCCTGCACTTTGAGAAGACTATAAAGGGATTTTAGGTGTTAGAAAAAATAGCACATAATTATCCTATACTCAAATCCGTAAAATATTTTATTTTTAATATCCGTAAAATATCCATGTAAAAAGTCCAGAGTGCTTGGAGCACCTCAGACACGCCCACGCCGCAGCCGGAAAATAAACAGTTAATTTGAACTCGGGTTTGGGCTGATGTACAAGCTTGAGAGTGGGTTCCTTTTAATCCTCATGTCCCCCAATATGATCACTAGCATTTACAGAGCTGTACAGTGCAGGCTTGAATTTATTTTTCAGTTTTTATATTTCACAGCTTACGGCCGGTTCCAAGATATGCGGCCGGCCGTAAGATGAGATCCTTGCGGGGCCGTATAATAGAATCGCGAGTTAACTGAACCCCCGCAAGGAATCGCAGCCTTACGGCCGATTTACGGCCGGTAATAGAATGAGGCCCTAATTAAGCAAATAAAGTATGCAACATATGGTAGACACAAATAGGATTGTACCAAAAATCACACAAACACATAGCAAAGTAAATTAATATTCTTCTTTAATGTTTAAGAACCTATAAGCCTTACAAAGAAGCCTAAATAAGCATACCAAAAGTGGTGGACACAAAATAGGATAATGCTAAAAACATTGCCATCATATCCAAAATAGCAAAAACATTCATTTTCACTGTACCAAAACATTAATCCTTCATAAAAAAGACTAATTAAGCAAATAAAGTATGCAACATATGGTGGCCCCAAATAGGATTGTACCAAAAATCACACAAACACATAGCTTTATAAATATTTTTTTTTTACTGTTTAAGAAGCTATAAGCCTTACAAAGAAGTCTAAATTAGCATAGCAAAAGTGGTGGACACAAAACAGGATAATGCTAAAAACATTGCAATCATATCCAAACTAAGAAAAACATTAATAATTACAGTATAAAAAAAGGATAACTGAAATATACAAATACAATTAAAGTATTTTTAAAAGATTGCACAAAAAACAGCATAGCAAATAAATTCACCATAACAGATACAATAGAACAAAATAATGAAATATTTTATTCATTACAAATACATTCAAATCAAATAACATTTTAATTTTTCTTTTACAACAGACACTGTGTGAAGCCCATTGGACAAAGACTTTCAACAGAGGACCAACAAAGATTCTGCTTGAAATCACACTTCAACCAAGGTACAGTATAACAAGTAAAAAAAGAGAAAACTAAATAAACATTTTTGCTCTGCATCCATGTCAACAGAAAAAAAAAAAAGAATAACAACCACTAACTATGGCCCTCATTCAATTGCAATTTGGCCAATTGAAGAGGGGTCTAAATCAGCACATAACATTTTTTTTAAAGAAGTTTTTGGTTAGTAAACATCTATCCAAAGCAAGGTTTTCACTAACTAAAAACTTATTTAAAAAATATATGTTATGTGCTTATTTAGAGCACTATTGAATTGGCCAAATCGCAATTGAATGAGGGCCTATAACTTTTACCAAAATATAACTGACACATTTCTTATTTACCTCTTATTTGTCTGTTATGGACAATAATGTTTAACAGTAAATCCAAACTTCAATCTAGCTAAAAATAAAAGAAAACAGCATAGCCCACAAAAGTCTCTAAACAGAGACTACATAAAATTTGTCATTCTAAATTACCAGTCGTAATGTACAATATTAAGCACAAAACCTAAACACACACATAAAATAGAATAGTACAACAAATAGTACTAACACCCCAAGAAAAAAAAAAAAATTAATTGCCCGAACATATAAGCCTTTAAATAAAATATTAAAATACTATTATGACAATCCCCTGTAGTAAAAAATTACAAATACTAATTTTTGCCCTCTACTATGCCTGCAAGTTAAAAGTACAACAAAAAAATAAATTGCCAAAACAACTAAAATTGTAATTTCAATTAACACTAGACACCTACTACATGTAGAAGAAGGTATAGTGTCAGTTCCTTCAGTGTGCTATTCATGTAAGGCAAAAATTACAACGTACCACAGAAAGTAAGACCAAAAAAATCAAAAACACTTATTTAACAATACAAAGAAAGTACCGCTACAATGAACTACAAGCACATATAAACAAACTGTTGATAATAAAAAATGTAAAAAACAAACTTAACATCTCAAACTAAACTAATTATACATTATTTTCTTTTACAGATTAACTTGGCTACTAACGAGAGCAAACAAGAAAAGAAAAGACGTCAAACTAGAGAAAGACAAGAGAGATGGGCGAACCATCAGACACCAGATGAGAATGAAATTAGACGAGAAAAAGAGCGCAAAAGAATTGCAAGCAAAAGACTATCAGCTGCAAAAATTAAAGATACACCAAAAAAAAGCTACTAAGAAAACAAATGATTTAGAACCTGTTCCTCAAACATCAGATGACATTTTACCTGAAAAAATAAAAGAGATACCAAAAAAGCCACGAAAAAAACAAAGCATTTAGAACCTGTTGTTGAAAGATCACAAGAAATTTCACTGGATGAATATGAAAGTCAAACTGCTAAATGCTTTGCAAATTGTCCTTTACTCAAGTCTTTAGCAGTAGAGGTTCATAGTTGTGGGGACATGAATACTCAATGTCAGTTTTGGGAGGCTTATTATTTTAAACAGGAAAGACCCAGAGATGGCCAATTTATTAGTTGCTGTCAAAAAGGCAAGTTCAAACTTCCAGAAAGAAAAGAATTTCCAATCTATTAACAAAACATTATGACTGAACCTACTTTTCCAAACTACAAAAAATTTAAGACAAACATAAGATACTACAATAGTGCCATATCCTTTGCATCTATAGGGGCAACATTAGCTGCTAATGTACCAGGACATGGTCCTTACTGTTTTAAAGTCCAAGGCCAAATTTATCATTGTACTTCACATTTACATCCAGAGGAAGGAGAGCAAAGAAAATTCGCTCAACTATATGTCCTAGATACAATAGAAGCTGTTGACCAACGTATGCAGCTGGAAGAAAATAAAAAATGCTTACCCAGTGTTTTTATAGAGCTAGATAACATTATGGACAATAACAACTACACTAAAGCTTATAAAAAATTGGCAGAAGTAGAACATGAACAACAACTTCCTGCACAAAGACATCAATTACCAATGCCAAAGGTCAATATGGTGCTTAAGAGAGACAGACATACTGATAAACGTTGTTTTAACTTGCCAACATCAAATGAGGTTTCAATGGTGTTTCAAAATGATGAAGGAGAACCACAATTTCAAACAGACATTAGAATATATCCCAAAAAATGAGGAGCAACCATTCATTAATATGAGTATCTTAAGTCCAAATTTAGATCCAATGACATATCCCATTTTTTTCCCACACGGAGAGGCAGGTTGGCAACCAAAATTAACACTTCCCAGTTACCCAAATGCTAAAGCCAGAATCCGAAATAATAAACACAACAATGGATTATTGATTCCTATTTGCAAGTTGAGGCCAATAATTTAAACTTTATAAAATATCAACAAGATAAACTATGTGTAGAACAATATTCTGGACTAATGGACTATGTTGCTGAGGTGGCTACAAGCAGAGACATGAGAGCTGGCAAAGCCATAATTTTACCATCTTCCTTTCAAGGATCTCCTCGAAATATGAGAGAAAGATACAATGATGCTATGGCTATTGTCACCAAATTTGGCAAACCCGATTTATTTCTTAAATTTACATGTAATCCCCAATGGCCAGAAATGACACAAAATTTTCTTCTTGGCCAAAGTGCTTTCGATAGACCAGATTTAGTAGCCAGAGTTTTTAAGATTAAATTAAATTAATTAATACATGACATCACTATAAGTCACTTATTTGGCAAATGTCTTGCTTATGTATATACCATTGAATTTAAAAAAAGAGGCCTTCCACATGCACATCTTCTCATAATAGATCAAGAAAAAGATAAATTAGATACTTCTGACAAAGTGGATGCAGTCATTGTTACTGAACTACCGGATCCAGAACTATATGGTAGACTATATGAGATTGTTACTCATCGCATGATTCATGGACCCTGTGGTGAGCTTAATCCACAATCACCATGTATGAAAAATCATAAATGTTCCAAAGATTTTCCAAAAGATTATAGAGACAAAACCTATGCCAATTGTGATGGCTATCCACTTTATAAAAGAAGAGAAGGAGATAGTGCCATTATTCGTGGCAAAAAAGTTGACAGTAGATATGTAGTACCCTACAATCTACATTTACTCATGAAGTATAACGCCCACATTAATGTAGAAGCCTGCACTTCCATCAAATCCATTAAATATGTGTACAAATATATTTACAAAGGCTATGATGCAGCTACTGTAGTCGTCAAAAGTGCAGACAACCCTGAAAGTAGTGAGTTAGTACATGATGAACTTGCATCTCATGTAGATGCTCGGTATGTCAGTGCGCCAGAAGCTATGTGGCGGCTTTTAAAATTTGAAATGCATGATAGATCACATGCAGTATATAGATTAGCAGTACATTTGCCACAAAGACATTTAGTGTATTTCCCTGCTGGAAATGAAAGTAATGCATTGGCCCAAAGTGAACTTCATCAAACTACACTAACTGCATGGTTTGAATTAAATTCCACAGATTCACAAGCAACACAATTCTTATATATTGAAATTCCATATCACTATGTTTTTGTGAATGGATTATGGAGACCTAGAAAAAGCAGAGGAAATAAAATAATCCCAACAATTTACACAGTCAGTCCAAGAGACGTTTTTGCTTACGAATATTACTTTTAAATGTTCCTGGAGCACAAAGTTTTGAACACTTAAGAACTGTTAATGACATAGTATATGAATCCTTCCATTTAGCTGCAAGACATAGAAAATCACTAGCTGATGATAGAGAATGGGAAAGATGTTTAGAAGAAGCAGCACAATGTCAAATGCCACGGCAGATGAGAGAACAATTTGCATTTATTTGTATCTTCTCAAATGCTCCAAATGCATTAGCTTTGTGGGAGACATTTAAAAGTAATATGGCTGAAGACTTTATGCGACGATACAATGAACCCATTGAACACTTAAAAGCGTTAATGGTAATCCAAGAAGTATTTTTAACTCATGGATTAAGTTGTGCAAGTTTTAATATAGATGACATAAACTTTGAAGACTATGACATTCAACTACAAGTAGAAAGAACAGAAGAAAGACTTGCAACTTTAAATACGTTACAATTGCAAGCATTTAATGCCATTAAAAATGCAATAGATGATGACATGGTGACAGAGCATTATTTCTATCTTGATGGACCTGGCAGATCAGGAAAAACTTATCTATATAATTTATTAATGAGTTCTGTACGAGCACAAGGTCAAATATAACTGCCGTTTGCCACTACTGGAATTGCTGCACTTTTGTTAGATGGTGGAAGAATTGTACATAGTGGCTTTAAACCGCCAGTGCTTATTTTAGAAACTTCTGTGTCAGATATTCGCATGACATCAATACAAGCAAAGAAATTGAAAAAAAGTAAATTAATTATAATAGATGAGGCCACAATGATGTCATGCTATGCCCTCCAATGTATTGACGGTTTCCTTCATGAAGTCATGGATAATACTTTTCCATTTGGTGGAAAGGTAATGTTGTTAGGTGGCGATTTTAGACAAACATTACCTGTCGTTGTACATGGAAATCGAACTGACATTATCGAAACCTGTATATAGTCAAGCACACTATGACCATCTTCAACTGCAACAAAACATGAGATCAGAAGGCCAAACTGATTTCAATGATTGGCTTATTAAAATTGGAGAAGGCAGAACAGAAAAAATACCACATTTACCTGACGACACTGTGCAGATCCCACCTCATATGATTTATCACCAAGATATTATATTCGCTATATTTGAAGGTAGCATAAATAACCAGGAATATTCTGAGCTTGCCAACCAAGTCATCCTAACGTGTAAAAATAAGGATGCATTAATCCTCAATAATGACATCTTAAAAAAAATTAATGCACCACAAAGAAATTAACACAGTGCTGATTCTGTACTTGCTGATGACAATGAAAGTCAGGCTAACTTTTCCACTGAATTCATAAACTCACTAAATCCTTCTGGAATGCCACCACATATTTTGCAGCTAAAGAAAGGTGCAATTGTCATGTTACTGCGAAATATGAACCCAAAAAAAGGCCTATTCAATGGGACAAGATTAATTGTTCTACAATTAAAGGACCATTTTATAGATGCTGAAATTTTAACTGGTACCCATAGGGAGAGAGAGTTTTCATACCAAGAATAGATTTAGCACCAAGTGAAAGTAGTCTCCCTTTTATGCTTCAAATAAGACAATTTCCCATCATTATGGCATTTGCCATGACCATTAATAAATCACAAGGACAAATGTTCAAATCTGTGGGTATTTTCTTACAAGAAGCAGTATTTGCACATGGTCAATTGTACGTTGCGTTATCACGGTGCAAAAATCCACAGGCTATTAAAGTTTACGTTGAAAAGAATGAAAGTCAAGGTGATTTATTAGAAGATGGACGTATTTTTACTAAAAACATTGTCTACTATGAAGTACTATAACTTTTCATTAAAGAAATAAAACCCATACAAAACAAATTTAAAAGCAAATGCAAAAATATAAAAAAACACAATATAAACCACTTTTCCAGAGACCAAACTATATGTGCGATTTAAACCAATTACTATAGCAACAAACAAAGGTCAACCATTCAAAAATACAAATCAATAGACAATTCAGTCATAATTAGTGGAAGTACTGTTTATATATCATTAGCCTCACAAAACACTTGCCTTGCATTATTTTCACAAATGATGTTAAAATTTTAATTAACTATGTCACTGTTTCTAATGTTAATAGAACTTGCAAGTAAAAAAAACATTATCTCAAGTTTACAATAATTATTAATTTAAAGTTCAACTGTTTTTACATTCAAATGTTAATACTTTTAATACAAAATTATGTTAAAATCGTACTTCACTCTGTTACTGTTTATAATGTTCCAAGTTGGAAAAATGTTTTTTCAAGTTCCTTAGTTACACAGATAAGAAAGTTCAAGTTTCAAAAAATATTCTTTCAAGTTTCTTACTTAGATATATTACAAAGTTCATGTTAAGAGGTCAACCACTTTTTAAGTCACAGCAATAAACAAAGGTCAACCAATGAAAAATACAAAACAATAAACAATTCAGTCATAATTAATGGAAATACTGTTTATGGACGATTAGCCTCACAAAACACTTGCCTTGCATTATTTTTACAAATTATGTTAAAATGTTCATTAACTATGTTACTGTTTCTAATGTTACAAGTTTGAAAACAATATTTTCAAGTTCATTACTTAGATAGATAAGAAAGTTCAAGTTTCAAAAAATATACTTTCAAGTCCTTTACTTCAACATATTAAAAAGTTCATGTTAAGAGCTCAACCACGTTTTAAGTCACAATGTAAATATTGTCTTTTATGTTAAACATTAATCCAGGGAGTAATCTTATTGCCAGTTCATGGGGTCAGGAAGGAATTCATTTGTTTTCCTCTCTGATACAAATGGGTACATTTCAAGGAGGGTTTTTACTGTTTGCCTTCCTCTGGATTCAATGTATATTTAAGTTAACAATTCTTGAGATAGAACTTGCAAGTAAAAAAAACATTATCTCAAGTTTACAATAATGATTCATTTAAAGTTCAACAGTTTTTACAGTCAAATGTTAATACTTTTAATACAAAATTATGGTAAAATCTTAATTCACTATGTTACTGTTTATAATGTTCCAAGTTGGAAAAATGTTTTTTCAAGCTCCTTAGTTACACAGATAAGAAAGTTCAAGTTTCAAAAAATATTCTTTCAAGTTTCTTACTTAGATATATTACAAAGTTCATGTTAAGAGGTCAACCACGTTTTAAGTCACAGCAATAAACAAAGGTCAACCATTGAAAAATACAAAACAATAAACAATTCAGTCATAATTAATGGAAGTACTGTTTACGGATGATTAGCCTCACAAAACACTTGCCTTGCATTATTTTTACAAATTATGTTAAAATGTTAATTAAGTATATTACTGTTTCTAATGTTACAAGTTTGAAAACAATATTTTCAAGTTCATTACTTAGATAAGAAAGTTCAAGTTTAAAAAAAATATACAGTCAAGTTCTTTACTTCAACATATTACAAAGTTCATGTTAAGAGCTCAACCACATTTTAAGTCACAATGTAAATATTGTCTTTTATGTTAAACATTAATCCAGGGAGTAATCTGATCGGCAGTTCATGGGGTCAGGAAGGAATTATTTTTTTCCCTCTCTGATACAATTGGGTACGTTTCAAGGAGGGTTTTTACTGTTTGCCTTCCTCTGGATTCAATGTATATTTGAATTAACAATTCTTGAGATAGAACTTGCATGTTAAAAAAACATTATCTCAAGTTTACAATAATGATTCATTTAAAGTTCAACTGTTTTTACATTCAAATGTTAATACTTTTAATACAAAATTATGTTTAAATCTTAATTCACTATGTTACTGTTTATAATGTTCCAAGTTGGAAAAATGTTTTTTCAAGTTCCTTAGTTACACAGATAAGAAAGTTCAAGTTTCAAAAAATATTCTTTCAAGTTTCTTACTTAGATATATTACAAAGTTCATGTAAAGAGGTCAACCACGTTTTAAGTCACAGCAATAAACCAAGGTCAACCATTGAAAAATACAAAACAATAAACAATTCAGTCATAATTAATGAAAGTACTGTTTATGGAAGCTTAGCCTCACAAAAAACTTGCCTTGCATTTTTTTTTTACAAATTATGTTAAAATGTTAATTAAGTATGTTACTGTTTCTAATGTTACAAGTTTGAAAACAATATTTTCAAGTTCATTACTTAGATAGATAAGAAAGTTCAAGTTTAAAAAAATTCAGTCAAGTTCTTTACTTCAACATATTACAAAGTTCATGTTGAGAGCTCAACCACGTTTTAAGTCACAATGTAAATATTGTCTTTTATGTTAAACATTAATCCAGGGAGTAATCTGATCACCAGTTCATGGGGTCAGGAAGGAATTAATGTTTTTCCCTATCTGATACAATTGGGTACGTTTCAAGGAGAGTTTTTACTGTTTGCCTTCCTCTGGATTCAATGTATATTTAGGTTAACCATTCTTGAGTTAAAAAAACATTAACTCAAGTTTACAATACTTATTAATTTAAAGTTCAACTGTTCTTACATTCAAATGTTAATACTTTTAATACAAAATGCTTTAACAGTTACTGTTCACCAAGAGAACATTTTACAAAAATAAACATGTTTAATATCACAATACTACTTATTTCATCATAACTAAAATCTTACAAGTGTCAAATACGTATATTAATAACTAAACAACTTTCCAAACATACACATCTCATTGCCGTCATTTTTTGACGGGCAAGTCACTAGTTAATTATAAAAGGTTGAAGAGCCTGGGCTAAAGTTTCTTGAAATGTTTGTACCTAAAGGTAGGCTGGTAGACAAACCTGCCTGAGGGTGCTAAACTTTGTTGGGAGCAGGTTGGCTCCATCGTTGTAGAAAAAAATTACCTGTGGATCTCGCTAAATTGGCAATACCAGCTCAGCACAAACTTCTAGGCAGGTCATTGATTTACCTACTACTATATGATCTGTGCACTGAGCACTGGATGAGGAGGCTATTTTGCATTTTTTGTCTACACACCATCTGGTGAACAACTAGATCAAGGATGAACTCAAAATACCTCAGGCACACCATGTTCATAACTGAAGGGGATGGCACTTTAAAAATAATCTTACAAGAAATAAGTGTTAATTAGAAGTTATGAGAAATATAACAAAGTTAGCTTGTAATCCGTACAGTTTGTATGTGTGATTAAAAGATTACAATAAAATTGCTATAAAATTTACACCTATAGTGACATTGTGTTACACTGTGAATTAATTTATTATACTTTGTTGTTATTACAAAACATTATATTTAGCTTAAATATTCTCTGTAGAATATTCCAAAAACCTCAATAATAAATATTTACAAATTTGTGGACACTATGGATCCTATATTCTGAAAAATATGCTATAATATAAATATATTTACCAATGTATTATATTTAGAATTTATGGATGGGAATTTTTTTATTTTAATTATATGCTTTATGTCTCATAAAGTTATATAAGAGAGAAATATAACATAATATATAAGAAATACATGAAAAATATAAAATGTGTGTTAATGTACTATTTGTTTTACTACTGTGGTGTATTTTGTGTATTGTATTCATAAATTAACATGAAATAAAATATATTGAAAATGTAGATTGTATATTTTGAACAATATAGAATGTATTCAAATATCATGAGTGGACAACTGAGAGAAATAAATTGATGATTCTCTGACCAATGTATAATCATAAGGGACCTTTGCAGCTATATATACTTATTCTATAAAAGCCGGTCCTATCTCCATGCTGCTGGTCAATCAAGGTTGCCTGGGGCCATGGCATTTCCATTCCAAGCCCCTCTCCAGGTAATAAAGGTTGACTCCATAGAGATGCTTCTTTATAATGAAAGTGTCACAAACTGCTATTAAAGTCCACAATTTGCCAGCTTAACAGCAAAACTTTTAATGAGGAATCCATTAAATTTGACCCAATGAATCAGAAATTTGTTTCCAACCCTCCTAATTATAGAGGTCCTGGAATACAGTGCCTTTGAACACATGTAATTTAGAAAATACTTGTTCTCAAGTCCAAGAAGGAAATAAAATCCTTTTAAGTAAGAATTAAATCAAAACTGCAGAGACTGCGTGTGTCTTTGCTAATGTCACTTGAGGGCTTATATTGATAAAATGGAGGCAGCGTTATAGAGAATATGACATCTGGGAAGAGTTGGTAGTTTTTAAATAATTTAACATTAGATTGTAAGATTTTATAAGAGCAAGGTCATCAATACATTATCTTCATGTTTATGTATATATATATATATATATATATATATATATATATATATATACATATCTATATATATATATATATATATATATATATATATATATATATATATACATAGGTGAATAGATAGATAGATAGATAGTAGATAAATATTTATGCAGACCTTTGTTGATAATGAAATATCTTTACTTTTTCTAGCTTGCCATAGCTTTCCTTACTAGAAGCAAACATCTTTTAATTTCACCATCTGAAGAGATCTTGGATCCCAGGAAAATAAAATGTGTCACAGTCTCCACTTATTCCCCATCTACTTGCCAGGAACTGAGATTGCCTTTTGCCATGATCTTCGTCTTTTCAATGTTGAGCAGCAGTTCAGCTTTTGCACTCTCTCTTCTTTCATCCTCATCAGTAGGCCCTTTAGTTCCTCCTCACATTCAGTATAAATTAAATAAATAAAGTGACAATATTCAACCTTGTCACACACCTTTTCTGATCCTGAACCATTCTGTTGTTCCATGCTCGGTTCTGATCGTGGCTTCTTGGTCCACATACAAATTCCTCAGCAAACAGATGAGATGATCTGGTACTCCCATCTTTTTAAGAACTTGCCACATTTTGTTGTGATCCACACAGTCAAAGGCTTTAGAGTTTGATAATGGATGCACACTTTTTCACACTGCCTTTTTTAGGATTGGGATGAGGACAGACCTTTTCCAGTCTATTGGCCACTGTTGATTTTTCCAAATTTGTTGGCACAAGGCAAGCTACTCTTTCAAATCATCATCTTGCTGAATTTTGAATAGTTCAATTGGGATTCCATCAACTCCTGCAGCCTTGTAATCAGCAAGAGCCCATCTCACTTTGCTTTCCAAGATGTCTGGCTCCGGCTCATTGGACAAATTATTGAGGTCATCACTACTATTAAGATCCTTCCTATATAGATCAATAGTGTAATCCTACAACATCTTCTTTATCCAACCAGTTTTGTATTTTATCACGCCCACTTAGGCATGAAAAATGCCTTTGAGATCCCCAATTTTCTTGAAGAGAGATATTTATTTTGTATCTGCTTAGGCTGATGACTTTCCCTCTTTTCTTCAGTTTAATTGTGAACTTTGAAAAAGGAAGCTCGTGGTCTAAGCCGCAGTCAGCTTAAGGTCTTGTTGCATAGAGCTCATCCATCTTTGGCTTGAAAGTATATAATCAATCAGTTTTCTATATTGTCCATCTGGTGATGTCCATGTGTAGAGTCTTCTCTGAGGCTGCATTATCTTGAAAGAATTCTACTAATCTCTGACCTGCTTTATTTTGTACTCTTAACCATGGTAGAACATCTGGTGGTTGTCGAATGGGAAATGTCCCATTTCAGTCAATTTAAGTTCACTAATTCAATGTTTAATCTTGTCATCTCATGTTTGACCACATCCAGTTTGCCTTGGTTCATAGTTATAACATTCCAGGTTCATATGATGAATTGCTCTCTGCAGCAGCAGACTTTCCTTTCCCCTCCAGCAAGTCACATTCACAGCTGGGTGTCCACTCTGCTTTGGCAAAACCACTTTATTAGATCTGGTGCTACTCGTACTTACCCTCTGCTCTTCCTCAGTAATGTGGTAAGCACCTTCTGATGTGAGGGACTCATCTTGTGCTTGTCCATAAATGTATCTTAACAAAGTTACTGGAGTGGGTTGCATGTCCCTTCTCCAGTGGACCTCAATTTGTCTGACCTCTCTGACATGACCTGCCAATCTTAGATGACCCTACATGGTATAGATCACAGCTTCATTGAAGTATACAAGCCTCTTCACCATGACAAGGTAGCCATCCAGAAGGGGTTGCCATGTGTATGTGAAAGTAAAAGGGTTATTGTATTGAATGTATTTACTGCAGTACTTGAGCTACTGCAGATGCAGTAGGTGCAAAGCACTTTGGTCCATATCATGGTAGGGGCCTTCTGCTATTGGCCTGGAGTAAAGATGTCTCTTAATTTATGTATGACCTCCCTATAGGTCATCTGACAAATGATATATATGTTTCCCTTTTTATTCAGCACTAAAAGCAACTGCCATCTCTAAAAAAGTTGAAAGGGAGGGGCTCCAAATTATTTTACACCAAAGTACTCCATTTACTATCTCCTACACTGCTTGACTTATATATACAACAGTCTATTTGTGATAGACAAGACTTTTAGATTTAAAATATGAAAGAAGGTATACGAGGGGCTTCACCAATCATCCACTGATTTAATTGCTAATGCGATTAACAGACTGGTTGACTTTTTTCTGAGGCACTTTATCAAACTAATGTGACAACAGTAAATTTGGTATGTTATGAACACTGTTGTTGTTTAGTTGTTGAGCCAGGGCCAACTCTCTGTGACCCTATGGACCGCAGCACGACAGGCACATCTATCATTATGCCTCTGGTTGTGCCTATTTTCATGAATGGAGTCTTGGGGTTAAGGGGGGACACTTTTGTCAGCCTTTCCCAGCCAAAAGCTTTTCAAGACAAGGCTAAGTCCAGTAAGAACTGTATTTAGGTACAGAAAGATAGCTATTTGGACTGGCTTGGCTGTGGAAGTCCAGGACTACCCCAGAGTCTTGAACACCTGGACAACCCAGTTTTCCTGGATTACAACTAGGTGTCTACCAGGGCACTTTTTTCCCCAGCAAACCCCCACTATGTTACCTCTTTTGCAGTCACAGAAGGATAAGGATTTGCCTTCCTCTGGATCAATTAACAATAATTAACAATTAACAATAATAATAAATAGTCCAAATTAAAAAGATCAATAGAGATCTAAAAAGGTTGAACTTGATGGACTAACTCTTTATTCATTCTCCAATACTATACTATTAATAATTATTTAATCAATAATTTAATTAATAACTAATCCGCATATTGCAGATCAGAGGAGATCTTAACAGGTTGAACTTGATGGACTGAAAGTCTTTTTTCAACCTTAATTACTATGTAACTATGTACTATGTAACTATAAGGAAAGAATACTGAGACTGAGTGCTTTCCCTGGCATTGCATTTCAACCCATCAGGGTCCCAATGGTGGTCATGTAAACTGGAAGCAGGAAGGTTTTGAGGTGCATCTGGTCCCATCGCCCCTGGGTTGGGAAATTCATGCATAAAGTTTCCTTGGCAAAGATACTGAAGTGGGTTGCCAGTTTATTTTCCAGTAGACCTCAATTTGTCTTACCTCTCTGTTATAACCTGCCCATCTTGGGTGAACCTAAATGGTATATCCCACAGCTTCATTGACATACACAAGCCCCTTCACCACAACAAGGTGGAGATCTAGAAGGGGTCTAGACACTAGATCCCCACATTGCCTTTATATTACTACACAGGGAGCACATTGCCTTTATATTACAATACAGGGAGTAATGTAGTGCTTCTACATGCTACGTAAACCACTATTAAGATCAAAAGACCACTGTATGATTAAATATGTATGAAAAATGTGTTTCTGACTAAGAACATCCTAATGCAGCAAAAATGTTGATAAGCTATTTTTTAATTAGATAAAAATGATTCTTGATGTCTATTTGGGTAGTTGGAGGCATCCATGTTTTACTTTCATGAAGGGTGCATGTTGTAGAGGCATTTACACTACTGAAGGAGCAAGACTTGCATGTATTGATGCAGGCTACCAGCTTCAGAACATATGCAGGGAAGTGGCAGGCGTGAAATTCCAAAAAGCTTCAATAATTGAACACCATTCCCTCCAATTTTTCATCAAATTAGTACATGCTCTCGGGATTCAATCTACCAAGGTGTGCTTAAGTCAGACAAGATGGAAACTTGCATTATACACACACTAATCCTTAAAAGATTAACATATTGTTTATAAAAATGGTTTTATTTTCATGATTCATATAATTGCTAATGTAGATTTTTGACAAACATATGAAGATTTTCCTAAAATACAGCAGTGTTTTAATTCTTTTTACACTTTAATAGTCATAAATAAAAAAAAATAAAAAAATGTTTTAATCATAAAAATCTCTTTACTAACTACTAACTTTAACTTCACTTGATAAATAATCCAGTAACTATCAGCCTTATTAAATTGCGATTCAGCAAATTTAAAAGGGCTCTATATAAGCACATAGCATATTTTTTTTACAGAAGTTTTTAGTTAGTGAAGACCTTGCTTTTGGATAGAAGTTCACTAACTAAAAACTTCTTTAAAAAATATATGCTATGTGCTTTTATAGAGCCCTTTTAAATTTGCCGAATCACAATTTAATAAGGCTGTAATTATGATAAACTAACAAACTTTTACAACAGATTTTTAAATAGCAATTACCACTCATCTTGCGTTGGGAGAACCTTTATTAATGTAAGCATATAATAGTATAATAGCTTTTAACTAAACGGTTTGCAATTAATTGTCCAAATAGCTGAAATTTGTGAGCGGTAAACAGCCTAACCGCCTAACCTTAACCTGACTCCAATAGCTAATTGCCTGAAAATGACCCAGACCCAATAAAGCACTAATGACCGAGCAGTTGCTAGGAGTACAGCATATACTTCTATGAGAAGTAATGTCATTGTACTACAATCCCGATATATATCATTAAAGATTTCAGTTGATTTACAATTAATATTGTTCTGCATCATCTGGCTAAGTAATTCAATATTTAAAAAGTAAGTCATTTTTAAGTTGTAAGTCATTTGTTTTTGTCCATTATTTAAAAATGAAAGAAAAGGTATAAAACTTTTATTTTCTGGAAAGCAAAATTAACCCATATGTATTTTTAAGTAAAAATTGCAAGTTTCTTTAAACTTTAGCCAAATTATAAAATGCTGCACATTTTTTAATTTTCTTTTAATTTTCTTTTGCAGTCATTTTTACCTCTCTCACTCCTCCCATGTCTTAGTGTCATGTTGGTCCATGTGGTTATGTGTTGTAGAGGAGCCAGCACCACATGACCAAATGAACCATAAAACAATTCAGGTGATGAAGTGTGCATTAGATGGATGTATAATGGAGATTCACAGCTTGTTCTCTCATCATGTCATGTAGTCCAAGCCAGTGAAAGAGCTAGTGATTGAAAAATATTTTTTTCTATACAAGATATGTATCTGTATGAGGTCAATAAAAGCCAAAGATATATGTATGTAATAGGTTAGATTATCCCTAGGGTAATCAAATCACCTTTCTATAAAAATTATTACTTTAATAAATTAAGTGACCCAATTTACTTCGGTAACAGGTGGGGCACAATATTTTGCCAATCTGTTCTTACATAATTAATTAATTATTAATATTTGGACATTCACAATGAATAATGTAAACTAAAAAAAACTAAATCAATAATGCTCCAGGCCTTTTTTACTTGACATTTTCCAAAAACCCCCAAAACAAGACAATTTAGCTATTCTTTCAATTGTATCATCAGAATCGAAAAAATATAATAAAATTAAAATAATAAATCATTAATTACAAATATTTTTTTTGGAAAACTAAAAAATAAGCTAGTTTAATAAGTAATAAGAATAAATACATCTGATAAACTATTTTACAGGTACAGAACTTTATACTTTAAATATATTTAATGTATAAAATTATTTAGAAATACAGTATTTTCTACTTCCAATGAAATAATATATATATATATATATATATATATATATATATATATATATATATATATATATATATATATATATATGTATATATATATATATATATATATATATATATATATATGTATTTGTAATAAAGAAAAAAATATTTCCAGTTAATTTAACACTTGTCAAAGTTTGGCACCCCAGATAACTCCTTAGTTTGCCCACAAGGATTAGTTAGCCCTATATGTATAAATTAAATATGAGCATTTGAATTTTTATTCATAATAAATAATATTCAACGTGTGTGGGAATACCAATTCTGTTGTTGTACATTTATTTTACCTTTTAGTATATTTTACAGATGATGGTTTACTTCTAAGGAAGTCTGTAAAATTTTAAATAAATTTGAATAATTTTCACATTGCTATTGGGCACTATTGTTTTGCTATGCAAATTTCAATACATGTTCCTGAGCATATACAAAAAAGCAGATTTAAAATCAGACTGTGTTTTCATGCATGGAAGGATCTGCATAAACAAGAAAGCAGCATCATTAAAATTTAGTAATAGCAGTTACAGATTATAGGTTTAGTTCCTTAAAAATAAATATATTAATATTAATGTTGCTGAGTTATTCTGTATTTTTTTAAGACTTGCAAATGGCATGTCTTTAAAGATTGGAATCAGTTTCACAGAGAATACCATTATTGGAAATAATTATATACAAGTTTCCCATTCTTTCACTGATTAGAGCCAATTTTAAACTGTGGATGTCAGGTTTTCTCCTGGGGAACTTACTATTCAGTGGAAAAAACTAATTTGCCTTTTGCTTTGTTTACAGCAAGTGTTCACATTTAAGTGGTCTCAAGAGCTATTTTTACTGGCAAAGTTTCAGGCCATATTCTCTTATAATTCTAAATATTACAAGTATATTCTTTAATAGAATATTAATGGTGGTGGCATTATATAAATTAAAAGGAGCACTAATTTCTCAAAAATAAAACAAAAATGCAATTATATTTCTAATCAATTATAGTGAAGCAATTTTAGTCTCTTAAGTATTGCCCATGAAATATAATCTCAAATCTGTGTAAATAATAATAACAACCATAGGTTGGTTGTGAATTCAGGTAAAAACTCTATAAAGGGTGCCATATTGAAAAACCCAACTTCATAGAATTTATTAACAACAGATCCTGCTTTAAACTACTTGATGCTGAACCCAGTGATAGTGGTATTTTTTAGTTACATAGAATGATATTACCAATATTCAGTTATTAACATATAACATATGTAGCCTAATATAACTGGCAAATTCTGACAACACAATTCAGTCTTAATGTAAATTAATCCTTGTTTTTAGGAAATATTAAATGTTAATACAAACTATAATTTATTTATAAATTTATATGTAATTATATATTTTTTTCTTTAAAAAAAATTCCTGACATAAACAAAAGTGAGTAATATGTGGCGCTGATGACAATGCACAGGCATGTTATCATTTTCCCAGGTTGTTATTATACATCATTAAAGGCACAATGCCAGCGATTTCATCTTAGCCAACTAACATGGTGCTTTTGATGACACATTTGAGGAGTCTAAACACATACATATATAGCATTGTGCATTTTATATACATCTGAGCCTGCACAGATGGAAACAGCTCTTAAACTGCGTAGGTTTGATCACTAAAACACGGACGCACTATTCTGTTGTGATGTTAAAAGGGGAGGATACATAATGCTACATTACTCATTACTGTGCATGGAGGACCTAATTGTAATGCATAAGATTTAGTAAATTATGCAATGTGCCATGTTAGATTGTCCTCTTAGTAAATTTCTCCTATATTTCATTTCTAAATATTTACATTTTTGGTTGATTTTATGTGACTTACAATGTTGTACTTCAAATTTACAGTGTTGTTCTATAATGCTTAAAAAATCCATAAAACACATCAGAAAAAGTGAGCACATTTACCACAAATATTTTATTTTTAATTAGTAGGAGTTAGAGTTCTTTCTAATTTATTTTAGGGTTTATATTTGTAATATTGTCATACAGGATTTGTTTATCAATATCATCTGTATGTTTATTCAAAAGTTGTATTGGTGTAACACACTTTTACTTCTATTTTCCAGTATTCCATCATATGAATTTGTATCACAGTGAAAAAAAATATATTAGTATCCAAACATCATAAAAAGTTGGATTTTATATAAATGAATAATAGAAAGAAAAATAATTAAATAGAAGAAAATGAAATGCGTGTCGTCCTGCTGTGTGTGCCAGTATCTCGGCACAGTGTGCTCCTCCAAGGTGAATTTGGTGATAATGAGCTTGTCTGCTTTGTACCATATCACATTTTCTCACCAAATATGCAGATTAAATTACACGCATTACAGTTTTACATCTCTGCAGTTTTTTAAGTAAATATGGGATGTAAGAAGCTATTTTAGAAGAGGTGAAAAATCACTAATAAAGTTGTACTAAAAGGTTAATGTATTTTATCTTTATCGTAAGTTCGTACAGGGAACAAATTAACTGTATACATGTTTGTTTATTGAAAATTACTGTTAGAATATGAAGCAGGCACAATAACAGAAGCGTATTGCTCTACTAATAGTACTCAGTAATTGCAAAGAGTACAAGAGGCCAAATGTCTTATAAAAGACCTGATCGCACAATTATTCTGACAACTCTCCTTGTCAACAGACCAAGCAGTTTGGGTGTAGAGCCAACAGCCTCATTCAAGAACAGAACACTCTCCTTAAAGCAGAATGTTCAGACTTGCAGCTTGATTAGTGACCTCAATGTGTGAGGATCCCACCATTCATATGTAGATGACATGGGTAGAACAAGAAGCTCCTCCTCTGTTTGCCTATTACACATTTAAATGCAGTTTTATCCAAAAAAAAGTTTATGCAGTTTGCTTGCTGCCCATAAATAAATTGAAAACCTGTTATATTTTCAGTGGCTCTGGGACACATTTCCATGCATTTTAGAAAGACAAGCTTAAACAAATTAAAAGCACTTCTGTATGAAAAGGAGTATTTAACTTTCCTTTAAATGGTGCCATTACATTTTTGACTAAGCTGTATCAGATGTGGGTATACAACTAAAAAGAGAGTAACTGATTTCTCCCTAGAGCTCCATATATTGGAAATCCTCTAATTAGAATTAGTCAGAAATAGTTTTTGACATTGTTGTAAAGCCGCTGTTTAAAAATATTTTTACTTACTTTTTTATGCAAAAAACTATTTATGATACTTAAAAACATCCCTTTAGAATATCTGCAGCCTTAGTGTACATTTAAGTCCCAGAAATCCTAATTTCTTTTTGATAAAACCATAGACCACATTAATAGGCGCCATTGGCGCCAGTCCCTAGTCGGTATTGCCAGCTCAAGAGATTTTTTTTATTATTGAAGTTTACAGTATCTTAAAACCTTTCATACTTAAGTAAAATGCACATTCATGCAACACAAATCCAGCTTCTCGGAATCTCCTGTAATAAATATGATTTCAAAGTGCTGAAAGCTGCCTATATTGCATTAGTGTCTTATATAGATGGGATCTATCATATCCATTGATTTTTCTTGATGAATTTCTGCAGCTTTATGTGATCTGATTGATGTATCACAGGCTTCAAACTTAAACAATGTGCAAGATTATTAAAGCCAAAAGAACACAATGCATCAATAGTTTCAGCAGTCTATAATCGCATAATCCTGCAAGCACATGAAATGCCAAATGATAAAAAGCATATTGAATGTGCAGGCTTCTGGTATTGACTGAACATCATACAGAGAAATAAACAGAACAATAATCATGACCCATTACTTTTATTTGTTACAAGTCAGTTTTATAATAACATTGTACAATCCCTAGCAAAGATGTATTTAATGTTTATGTTGTTTTGGACCATTCAGATTAGGGAAACAAATTACTACTGGGATTACAAATGGCAGCATAAGAGAATATGTGTCTATTTTGATAAATTCCCAGTCTCCACTGAGTTTGTGTCCATGTTTTAGGCACTTTGATGGAGGATATGCTACGAGAGGCTGTAGATACTTTTTTTGTAGTTGTTGTTTAGTCGTTCATTTGCGTCCGACTCTCTGTAACTATGGATCACAGCATGCCAGGTGCATTTCTCAGTCACTGCCCCTCTGAGCTCCATCAAGTTCAGGTTCATTGCTTCAGTAACCTCATCTATCCATCTCCGCCTCTGTCGTCCCCTTCTGATTGTGCCTTCAATCTTTCCCAGCATCAGAGTCTTTTCTATGGAATCCTGCCGTCTCATGATATGGCAAAAATATTTGAGCTTCAGCCCCATGATCATACCTTCAGTGAACAGTTTGTCTTGATTTTCTGAAGTATTGATTTAATGGATCCTCTTGCAGTCTAAGCTGTCTTCTCCAACACCACAATTGAAAGGCGTCAATTCTACGGCACTCAGACTTCTTTATGGTCCAGCTCTCACATCCGTATGTTACTACTAGGAATACCATAGTTCTAACTATGCGGACCTTTGTTGATAGTTTAATATCATAGTTCTTTTTACTAGCTTGTCTAAACTTGCATTTCTCTCCAGAAGCAAACGTCTTTTAATTTCATGACTACAGTCACCATCTGCAGGGATCTTGGATCCAAGGAAAATAAAATCTGTCACTGCCTCCACTTCTTTCCCGCCTATTTGCCAGGAAGTGAGATTGCCGTTTGCCATGATTTTAGTCTTTTTAACATTGACCAGCAGGCCAGCTTTTGCACTCTCTTCTTTTACCCTCATCAATAAGTCCTTTAGTTCCTCCTCACTTTCAGCCATCAGAGTAATATCATCGGCGTATCTGAGGTTGTTGATATTCCTTCCAGCAATATTAATTCTGGCTTTGGATTCATCCAGTCAAGCCTTACGCATGATGTACTCTGCATATAAATTAAATAAGGTGACGATATACATCCTTGTAGCACTCATTTTCCGATCTTGAACCATTCTGTTGTCGGATGTTAAGTTCTGACCGTGGTTTCTTGGTCAACATACAGATTCTTTAATAGGAGGATGGGATGATCTGGTATTCTCATCTCTCTAAGGACCTGTCACATTTTGTATTGATCCACACATTCAAAGGCTTTAGAATAATCTATGAAGCAGAAGTAAATATTTTTTTGGAACGCTCTTGCTTTCTCTATTATCCAGCGGACATTGGCAATTTGATCTCTTGTGCCTCTTTCTCTGAGGAACCTAGCTTGCACATCTGGTAGTTCCTGGTGCATATATTGTTGAAGTCGAGCTTGTAGGATCTTAAGCGTTACCTTGCTGACATGTGAAATGAGTGCAATTGTTCGACAATTGGAGCACTCTTTGGCACTCTCTGTTTTTGGGATTGGGATGTAGACTTACCTTTTCCAGTCTATTGGCCATTGTTGAGTTTTCCAAATGTGTTGGCATAAGGCAAGTAACACTTTCACATCCTGTAGAATTTTGGTTAGTTCAATTGGGATTTCATCACCTCCTGCAGCCTTATTATCAGCAAGACATCCTAGAGCCCATCTCACTTCGTACTCCAAGATGTCTGGCTCCAGCTCATTGGACAAACTATTGAGGTCATCACTGCTGTCAAGATCCTTCCTGTATAGATCTTTTGTGTATTTCTGCCACCTATCTTTCTTCTATTAAGTCCCTACCATTTTTGTCTTTTATCATGCCCACTTTGGCATGAAAGGTGCATTTTAGGTTCCCAATTCTTTGAAGAGATCTCTTGATTTACCCATTTGGTTATCTTCTTCAATCCCTTTACAATGTTAATTGTAGAATGTATCCTTGTCTCTTCTTGCTCTCTTCTGGAATTCTGCTTTCAGTTGGACAAATCTTTTCTTATCTCCACTAACTTTCGCTTACCTTCTTTCTTGGGCTAGTTTCAAAGCCTCATCAGACAGCAAGTTTGACTTCTTAGTTTTCTTTCTTTTAGGGATATTCTTTGTTGCTGTTTCTTGGATTATGTTGCAAACTTCAGTCCAAAGTTCTTCAGGTATTCTATCTTCCATGTCTAGTCCCTTAAATCTATTCTTTACTTCCACTGCATATTCACAAGGGATATTTTGTATCTATTTGGTCTGATGGTTTTCCCTCTTTACTTCAGTTTAATTTTCTACTTTGCAATAAGAAGCTCATGGTCTGAGCCACAGTCAGCTTCAGGTATTTTTTAGGTTTTACTAAAATTTGTGCCAGTGATACAAAAATAACAAAGCAAAACAAATCAATGAAAATAACTGGCCTATCTTCCACTGAAGCACAACTTTAACTGATATACAGCTTCCTCACTAAAGAGCTCTCATCCATCTAAACCTACGTGGAGTTTGTTAACAATCACTGGCTTGTATAGACTTCAGATTTCCAGGTCTCCACTCTGTTCCAAATTACAGACTGCTGTCTTAATGTGTGTGTGTGTCTTTCCCCAGCTCAGACAAACTGCAAACAATCAGTCAGTTCCATACTCCAGGAAAAGTCTTAATCAGGTCTCTCTACATGCAGAGAATTAACTGATCTGGAAAGTTAACCCCTGCAGTCTTACAGTGTATAGAGAGCTTTTTAGAGTCTGTGACTCACATAAACCCCTTGTATAACTCTGTCACACTATGTATATGCCACATGTCAGAAAGTATAAGGAAACCTTACAGACCAAATCTCAAAGCATATAGACAATTCTGTGCATATGTGCATAGTACACTGGGGCATTGCACCAGCGATGGGGTAGCCTGCTACCCTTTGAAAATGTGCATCCCCAGAATTAGACCAAATGAATTTAAAAGTGTTGGCTTTAATCATCACGAAAGCTTTTTTTTTTTTAAATGAGAGTACTACAAATAATAAAAACATCCAGTAAATGCAGCTTGGCAGCACTTTGCATTGACTATTTGTGATATAGAAATTTCAGCTGCAACCAATTTATTAGCAACATAAAAATAAATAATAGTTGAAATCTTACTTTGAAAACTGTAGTTTCTTTACTGTCATTTTTTTCTCCTTGAAAAGCTTTTTATCCATGATTGGGCCAGGCAATAGGGCTCTGGAAATGAAAAGGGCACCTTAGATACAGGTAACATCTCTACGTACATTGATATTAAGGCAGAAGTCGATAGGTCATGATGTAATGTCATTAATGCCAGCATCATAATATTGGAGGGCCACTCAAAAGGTATTAATGTAGAAATTAGTTGAGAACAAACAAGTTACTGTGGCATACACATTTCTGTAATTCTTTTGGATGTCTATAATATAAGTTGTTATTTATAATTTTGAAAATATCGGTCAACTTTTCAAATGCTTTTTATTTTATTTACTTAGATGAAGGGAACAGGGTCTCAGAGGAATGTATTTTTTTACTTATAAATTTATTGTATTATAACTCATTATCAATGTCCTGATGAAGTCCAAAGCAAAATGAAACACGTAGGGACTTGGCACATATTCTACTGTAACAGCTACTGTATTATAATCTGGGTCAGTGCTCCCTTTCATATAATATCACTAGCAACTGGCTTGGCAATGCAGTTTGCCACAAAATGTAAGGTTATGGCCCCTCTGAGCACCTTCATCGCTCATTGTGAGCCTCTTCCCACGTTTACTTTATAGGCCCCATGATAAGCACCTTCTGCTCTCATCGCGTGGCTCACAATAAGCACCTTTGACGCTCATTGCGAGCCTCTCCCCCTGTGTACTTTATATGCCTTTGTATTTTATGGGCCTACTGCCTTGGGTTAAGTGTTACTGCCTTGGGTTCAGTGTTACTGGCTTGAGTTAAATTTTCTCGCTTCAGTGATTTTCATTCTTGAAAAAAGGCAAAATATGCCTCAAATTAACTTGTGACCTCACTCACAGGCTCCTTGGCTCTCACCCTGCGCTCTGTTTGAGTATGTAAGTGAATTTGAGTAATATTTGTATGCTTTTTCATGTTTTTCCAGTTTATTGGTTCGGCGGTTAAAATTTTATTTTTGCGAGCCCCGCAGTCATACTCCCCGTAATTTTTGCCGAGTCATGCGTGTCTCCGGATAAGCGTCAGCTCATTGCAGCCTAAGTCCCGCGTGCCCGCGTGCTAGCTGGCAGTACAATGAGCGTGTTCGCGAGGCTTCCATTGCAATGAGCTCCTTTGCGATGCTCGCAGTGCAATGAGCGCCTTCGCCGCTCATTGCAGCCTAAGTCTCATGTGCCTCAACTGCTTGCCTTCCTTCATGAGGCTCGCAGTTGCAGCCCTATGGGCCGCAAATGTAACAACAACTCGCAGATTGACAAGTATTATATGTGATCCCCTTAATGTAGGACATTAAATAAACACATAGATAAAATGTATTCACCCCCTTTGGCATTTTTTGTTGCCTCACAACCTGGAATTAACATGAATTGTTTGAGGATTTGCATCATTTAATTTACAGAACATGCCCACAACTTTGAAGATGTTTTTTTTGTGTGAAGCAAACAACAAATAGGACAAAATAACAGAAAAAGTAAATGTGCATAACTATTCACCCCCCTAAAGTCAATACTTTGTAGAGCCACCTTTTGTGGCAATCACAGCACCAACTCGCTTTGGATAAGTCTCTATGAGCTTGCCACATCTTACCACTGGGATTTTTGCCCATTTCTCCTTGCAAAACTGTTCCTGCTCCTTCAAGTTTTATGGTTTGCTCTTGTGAACAGCAATCTTTAAGTCTAACCACAGATTTTCTATTGGATTGAGGTTTGGGCTTTGACTAGGCCATTCTAACACATTTACATGTTTCCCCTTAAACCACTCCAGTGTTGCTTTAGCAATGTGTTTGGGGTCATTTTCCTGCTGGAAGGTGAACCTCCATCCTAGCCTCAAATCACGTGGTACAGGTTTTGCTCAAGAATATCCCTGTATTTAGCACTATCCATCTTTCCCTCAACCAGTTTCCCAGTCCCGGCTGCTGAAAAACATCCCCACAGCATGATGCTGCCACCACCATGTTTCACTGTGAGGATGGTGTTCTTTGGGTGATGTGATGTGTTGGGTTTGTGCCAGACATAGCGTTTTCTTTGATGGCCGAAAAGTTAAATTTTAGTCTCATCAGAACAGAGCACCTTCCTCCATACATTTTGGGAGTCTCCCACATGCCTTTTTGCAAACTCAAAACGTGCCATTTTGTTTTTTGCTGAAAGTAATGAAATTAAAGTAATTCTTCTGGCCACTCTGCCATAAAGCCCAACTCTGCAGCTCCTCCAAGGTTACCTTAGGTCTCTGTGCTGCCTCTCTGATTAATGTCCTCCTTGCCCGGTCCATGAGTTTTGGTGGCAGGTTTGCTGTTGTGCCATGTTCTTTCCATTTGGTTATGATAAATTTGATGGTGCTCCTGGGGATCATCAAAGATTTTGATATTTTTTATAACCTAACCCTGACTTGTACTTCTCAAAAACATTGTCCCTTACTTGTTTGGAGAATTCCTTGGTCTTCGTGGCAGTGTTTGGTTAGTGGTGCCTCTTGCTTAGGTTTTGCAGCCTCTGGGGCCTTTAAAAAAAGGTGTGTATATGTAATGACAGATCATGTGACATTAGATTGCACACAGGTGGACATCATTTCACTAATTATGTGACTTCTGAAGGTAATTGGTTGCCTCAGAGCTTTTTATGGGCTTCATAACAAAAGAGGTGAATACACACGCACATGCCAATTTTCTGTTTTCTATTTCTAAAAAATTGTTTTATGTATATATTTTTCTAATTTCACCATTGTGAAATTAGACTATTGTGTTCTGATCCCTCACATAAAATTCCGATTAACAAAACATTGAACTTAAGCCTGTAAAGTTACAAAATAGGTAAAAAGTCAAGGGGGTGAATACTTTTGCATGGCACTGTACATTTTAAGACGGTATAAACAAAAAAATACTGCCTCACTCCTAACCATCAGACATGACGATCTTTCTAAAAAGACAAATATACTGTAAATGAGCAAGAACATCTGAATAAATTTAATGAGGAACATACTTCAACAAATGAACATCAGACTGATGAATGCAGCGATATCATCTCTTCAGGCAAAACTCAAAAATAAATCAAGATTGCTAATTTCCAAGACTAATGATCAAAATACTGAAAGGTAACAACTCAAGGCAATATAACAAGTTTTCAATGTATAGTATATAACTGAAGCAATTAGATTCCAAGTTAACTGCAACTTCAAATCAAGAAATGTCTTTATACTAATGAAAGTCATACTTGTTTTTATATATTTTTGTGTAAACTACTATTTTTCTGATGTTTTTTGTACTACTGTTTATTTTGTGATAAATGTTTCTGACTGAAGATGCATAATACACAATTATTTGAAATACAAGAGAGCCAGGCAACCTGTTTCTACTAGAAGAACCTCATATGAATCCATCTGCTGGCTGATTTCTATTTTAACTTTCAACTTCTTGCCTGTGAACTGTAAATCTAATACTGTGATAAACGTTATTAAAATGATGTTGTTGATGTTGAATATACAGATCTGTTGTTTCCATTTAATATACTGGGGTTGGTCCTGAGCATTAACATTAACTCTTCATCACCAAACAAAACAGATGCTCAATTACAATCAGTACAGAGGTAATTTATAAAGGTGGTTGAGATTTTGTGGACCTCATTAGAAGAAATCAAATCTCAGTGAATGTGTTGGAGAAGTTGTTTGTGAAGATTTAGAATATGTGGAGAGTCATGAGTGAATTGTGGTGAATTTAACATTATGTTGGTAGAAACAAACAATACTTTCTAACTCAAAAAATGAAGGGAGTGCATGGGAAGCCCCATAGGGCCAACTGTGTCGTATCTATGAGATACGTGTTTACATGTTAATGACATAATTGTAGATTATGAAAAAATATTCCCATCTAGATTACACCGTGCACAGTGGCCAGGTGTGAATTATCTATAATAACTACCATTATTAATTACTGCAAACACAGGAAGATACAAAGTGGTCAAGCAGATTGCTACATCCATCAAGTAACTTTAATGTTGTTTCAATAATATCACTTGTTCTTTGAGGCTTTTTGTGATTATTTACACCTGTAATTAAGACATTGCTTATCTGTCCAATCAGCTGGATGCACAGAGTGCTTTCACTTGACAGTTCAGCTACAGAATTATATTACATTATATTATTGCACAGCCAAATCTGGAATAAAAATATATATCTTTCAAAGCAATAATTACACCAAGATGTGAGTGATAGCTCTGTAGATTCCAGAATTTTTTTGAATTGTGCTCTAGAACAGAGTTGAGCATATTTTTTTGGCTTTGTACCTCCTTTTATGTAGGGAACCATATGGAGCATGATCCAGGTTTTACTGACAAGATCTAAATACTCCTGCATCCACACATATTTCAATTAACATTGCAAATGGGGGTCTCACTCTCCAACCTTACATATTCCATTCCATGCCTAGCTGACCTTCCAGGGCCACCTGGTGGCTGGGACCCTGGTTTGATTTGTTCTGTTGTTTCGGTCATGTTCAACTCTCTATGACCCTCAAGTTGTTCTTGGCAAAGATACTCTAGTGGGTGCCAGTTCTTTCTCCAGTGGACTGTGATTTGTCTGACCTCTCTGTTATGACATGCCGATCCTGGGTGACCCAACAGGTTTTGTTTAATATAAAACAATCCAATGTATAATTTAATGATATTACACTTTAGTGACTATAGCCATATAGAATAACAAAGGAACCAGAGAGGTCTCCAGTTCTCCATCACACCTTAGCTTAGTAAATCTAGCCCATTATCTTTGAGTACATTAATTTGCTGAGGTGAAAATGAGGCTGCTGCTCATTAATGACTCCTGTTGTGCAATATCACAGCTTTAAGTTGTTGCAAAGTACATTCATTTAGCGACCTCAGCTTGTGGAGAATTAGATATAGAACTTTCTACTTTTAGAGACACCACAGATTACACTGATTAGTACAGAATACAACACCAGGTAAAGTTTAGTGTCCAAATAACGCATTGAAAGTTATAGTAGATAATGAGACTGTAATTAAAGAAACCATGTTTTGGAATCACTATCCCTTAAAAAATGTCTTGTAGTAGAAAGTACACGTTACTCTATTATTAAAGGTATATCTAGGTTTCCATGTTTGTACCTCTCTCTAATGTAGCACCTGCTGCTTATGTCAGACACGCACATATGATTTAGTTATTCTATACACATACAGTTAATTTATTTAAAAATAAAACTTGTTTTTCACCCCCCCCCCCCCCCCAGAGCTGCTTACACAGGCACCTGATATCTACCAATAGAAACACTGCATTCAAATATGGATTGTAATCCCTTTACTTTACTAATAGAGTGAGCAGCAGCTCAAAGCAGAGATCTATAGATTACTGTCTGACTCTTCTTGTTTCCTTCTATAGGGGGACTACACATCTTATGATTCCTTCCTGCGCAAACTACCATCACTGATTGTTACATTGTAATATAATGTATAGCTGCCTGTGATTGGCCAAAACATTTTTAATTTTATGCCAATTTTAGCAGGGATTTTAAATGGTGTTAACTCACAAAAGTTGCTGCTTACAAACTCAAGAGATTTAGCAATTGTCAACATGAGTTTGTTAATGTTTATTTTGATAGTTTTTCATGCACAAAAATGTTTGGATGCATTCATAATCCAGTAAACTTAAATATGCCTTTAACAACAAAACTTTTTTAAATATTATTTGTTGTTGTTTTGTTATTCAGTCATGTCCAGTTCTCTGTGACTCTATGAACCACAGCATGCAAGACACAACTGTCAGCAACTGCTCCTCTGATCTTCCTCTAGCTCATGCTCATTGCTTTAAAGACCTCATCTATCTATCTACACCTCTGCCGTCTCCTTCATCATGTGCGTTCAATCTTCCCCATCAGCAGAGTCTTCTCTAAGAAATCCCATCTTCTGATGATATGGACGAAATATTTGAGCTTCAGCCTTGTGATTGCCTTCTTGCAGTCCAAGGGACTGTAAGCAATTTTCTCCAAAACCAAAATTCAAAGGTGACAATTCTATGGTGCTCAGACTTCTTTATGGTCCAGTGCTCACGTCCGTATTTTACTACTGGGAATACCATAATTCTAACTATAAGCACCTCGGTTTTATTGATGGTCTGAGACATCTCTGGTCAAAGTATCCTATGGCCTTGAGTGTTCTCCCTGATCTCTGACCAACTGATAAGAAAAGTGGGTCAGCCCAAGACAGTGCCATGACCCTCTAACCAGGATCATGTCATCCTAGAGAGAAGCTTTGGCAATGGGTCTTTACTTGGACTTCTTTAAAGATGCATTATGGAAATTCCTGGGATCTCGGTGATGCAGTCAGCTTAGTGATACACAGAGGGTTAGCCAGATTTAACTGAGTGAGGTATCACTAACATATTTACTGAAATAAAACAAAAAATCCCCATCCACACTGAGCTGAATAATGACATATGTTTATCCCCAGCTTACTTAATTGACCTTGCATAACAGAACCAATCCTAGATATATAGTACAGATGGTCTGTAGATCATTTTTCTTAATGGATCAATGACATATAGAAAGGTTTTGCTTGTAGAAAAAAAAAAACGTATAAAAGTACTTTTTCAGCCAATCACAAGCCGACAATGCCAATTTCCTCCCGGAAACGACTCCGGGAGGTTCAGTAGCGTCGGGGAGGTCTGCCAGTGCAGACCTCCGTTAGTTTTTTTTTTTTTTTTTTTTTTTAGAGCGCGGATGGTTCCGCGGCCCAGCCGGGGCTGAAGGAGAGAAGGCCGGGGACATCGCGGGGAGGTAAGTTAAATGTATATTTAGATGTTTATTTGTGTATTTTATTTATTGTTTATATATTGTATTCATGTATTCATGTATTGTGTTTTTTTTTTAACAGGGCCGCGCCGGAAGAGCTAAACAGTGACTGGACATGCTGTAAAGGTGAGTTGAATATTTAGAATGTATAGAATGTTTATTTATTTGATGTTAATGTTTTGTACTAATTTTTCTTTTTTGTTTGACCCATAGGTTAGTGATCTGAAGCAACATCTTAAAGGTAAGTGGTCTTAATTTATTGTTTTTAGCTTAGAATAAGGGTCTGTGTATGTAGTTAGGACTGTAATTATTTTATTTTAGTTTAGAATAAGGGTCTGTGTATGTAGTTAGGATTTTTTGTATATTAGATAGATAGGGGGATGTATTTGATATAGTTAGGATTTATTTTAAATTAAATAGATTGTATGTTAGATAGATAGGGGGTATTTGATTAGGACTATATGTAATATATTATATGTAATATATTATATGTAATATATTATATGTAATACATTATATGTAATGTATGTAATGTCATGTATGTAATGTATTATATGTAATATATTATATGTAATATATTATATGTAATGTCATGTATTGTATGTAATGTATGTAATGTATTATATGTATGTATTGTATTGTGTTTATCTGTCTTTCCTTTTCAGGTGTGTAATTTTTTTATTTTCTGTAGTGGGGGGTGGGGTTGTAATGTATTTTTTTGTTTTCTGTAGTGGGGGGTGGGGTTGTAATTTTTTTTTTTTTCTGTACTGTAGGTTTTTTTGTTTTTTGTACTGTAGGTTTTTTGTTTTCTGTGCTGTAGGTTTTTTGTTTTTTGTAATTAGAGTGTTGGGGAGGTTTATTAGGGGGTAGGTAGTGTAGGTAGGTAGTGTAAGTGTTAATAGATTAGTGTAGAGGGGGGTTAGTTTAGATTAAATGGTTTATTGGGGGTTATAGTGTAGTGTTTGTAGTTAGTGTCATGATGGTCCTTGAGGACCATCATGGCACTTATGTGGTTAATGTTGGGTTGTTACAGGCCCATAATGGTAATAATATACCCTTATGGGACTGATGGGGTTAAATAGAGCCTTATGGTGGTCTGTATTGACCACCATGAGTTAATGGGTTAATTTAGGCCTTATGGTGGTCTGTATTGACCATCATGAGTTAATGGGTTAATTTAGGCCTTATGGTGGTCTGGATTGACCATCATGAGTTAATGGGTTAATTTAGGCCTTATGGTGGTCTGTATTGACCACCATGAGTTAATGGGTTAATTAGAGCCTTATGGTGGTCTGTATTGACCACCATGAGTTAATGGGTTAATTTAGGCCTTATGGTGGTCTGTATTGACCATCATGAGTTAATGGGGTAATTATAGTTGCCTGGGGTTAATATTTTTAGTGCGAGTCCTTTCAGGACCTTTACGGTCCTTTGAGGACCCGCGAGGCGGGAAATTTAAAATTGAATTGCAGCAGGGTCACGATCGGTGCCGATCGGGGCCCCCCGCTGCAGGGGTTTTATATGGGGACACTTCGGGGGTCCCGATGGGGACCCCCAGCATAGAGGGGGGTTAATTTTAAGTGCCGCGGCCGGGATTGGGTAATAGTGTGCCGCGGCCCCTTTAAGGAGCCGCGGCGGGGAATTTAAAAGTTTTAAATGCAGCGGGGGCCTGATCGGTGCCGATCGGGGACCCCCGCTGCAAGGGGTTAATGTGTGGGGGCTGCGGGGGTTCCTATGGACCCCTGCAGCAAGGTGTTCATGTGAGGACACTTCGGGGGTCCCGACAGGGACCCCCGCATTGAGGGGGGGTTAATTTTAGGTGCCTGGGGGGGGGGGTTTGGAGTACCCCCCACGGCAGGGCTTATGTGGGGGACTGCCGCGGAGGTCCCTTTTAGGACCCCCGCAGCACTTGATGAGGAGTGGGAGCCTGCGATATCATCTCGCAGGCTGTCACTCCTCATGTACATTTACGCAGTGTAGATACGTACGGCCCTGCTGCGTAGCTCATACGTTGCTCGCAGCAGGGCTAATTTAATAGCATTGTAAGTTAGAGAAACTTTGCAGTACGTAGGGCTTAAGTAGAAGCCTCTTATTTACGAGGCTGGAATTTAATGAGGCCCATAATATTAAAAAAAATATGAATTTCTTAAAAAATATTTTAGATTCATAGCTTACACAGCTGCCAATGTTGTTCGTTTATTAGATACACGACAAAGGGTCTTTTTTGATTGTCCAACTAGCAGCATTATAGCAAAAATGTTTACGTTTTAATTGTACATGATTATAGACTGCTGTATTACACTTTTTAAAGGACTTACTGAAATTGCTTTCATCTGCGATGTAGACATTTACTTGTAATAATTATTTCTTGTATTAGTGGAAAGTATCAGATATTTATCCAGAGGTATAATTATGGAGGAGAAACTCATTATGTATACTCATATTTTTAAACTTCTAAAAATAATTAACTCAGTCAAGATACTGGATTGATGACACATGATGACAAGCACTAATTAATACAATAATTCAGTTAATTGCATAATATTAAGATGACTTCACACATCTAATACACAATGCCTCCAACTTTTCCATTTTCCATAATCCCCTCTCTGAACATAAAGACTTCTGGTCTCAATAATTACTATCTTGGGATGTATAGTTTCCATTCTTATGAAGTTACTAGAATACATTTTTGGATTTTGGAAGTTGTGCACTTCATCTTTAAATAGTTCCCTGTGTTGCTGGCAGGGAGTTACAGATCTGCTAACATGTTACATTTTAGATTTTGAAATTACAAAAGCTTTTATTTGTTATAAAAAAATAACAAGCAGCTCTTTATACTCCCTCTTAAGTTTCTATCAATCCCCTGGTATGACTGATCAAAAACATTGTTTATCATCTCTTTCAATGTGGCTTTAATGTTGATTTTCTTAGAATAATATGATTTACTTTGCATATTAAAAACTTTTCTCTAATAAATAAACATGTTCTCTACAATGCAAAATAGAAAGTTTGGGACTACAGTGACTTTCTACCTTGGATACTACAACTTTAATAACCTATAAAGAGACCAGATTAAATGATGTATCCAGCCCAACAAAAATAATGTCACCTTAGAATAGGCTTGATATCCAGAAAGAGATGGAGATAAGATTGTATGACAAGAATTAAATCTGGTGCCAGGTATTATAACCAATAAACCAGTTATGCATATTAGAACTTAGATATACAAAGAGGGATAGCTGGATTTAACTGGGGGAGGTATCACTAACTTACTAAAATAAGACAAATCCCCATCCACACTGAGCTGAATAATGGTGTCTGCTTTTTTCCAGCTTTCTTAGTTGACCTTGAATAATACAACCAATCCTCGATATACTGTACAGGAGGTTTGTAGTTCATTGTTCTTAATGGAGCCATGAAATATAGCAAGGTTTCACTTGTAAATAAGCATATAAAAAGTAGAGCACAAAATATAATTTATTTTATATCCAAGTCTTACTTTGCCATAGCTGTGTTTTTTTATATTTATGAATATTTTAATTAGACATTGATCTTTAATAGAACTCATATTCAGTGATTTAGAAAAGCAATATTCAGTATTAAACTTACTGTCAAACAATAACTTGTAAACCTCCAATAAATATCTTCTATGCTCTTATGGGGTCATCAATCAGTGGGAGTAACCCTGACAGATGTGACAAACGTTTAAGTCTAGAGTAGATGTTCCTCATTGGCTGGAACTTGGTGTGTTTTGTTGTGGAGAAATACAAATATCCATACATCGTTTAGTATATATATATATATATATATATATATATATATATATATATATAATTTATCACTTTTGTAGCATTTGTGATATCTGCTAGATGTAAGCTCTGAACCAGTACTTTTCCATTGCAGGACATAAGGTATTAAACATGTTAATTTTGCTTTTACATGATTCTGCAGTTTCTATAATGAGACAGTCAACCATTATTTAGTCTAAACAAAATGTATTTTGGTAGTCCACAAGGCTGAACAACAGATTTGACATATGCGTAGAAATTACGGCTTGGGAGTTTTTTGCTCATATGGTGTGACATGTCAGGCATAGCTGACACGTGCAAACTGCATGTTTCATTTTTATTGGATTTCATAATATAAATAATTGTTTATTGGCTGTGGGAGGAATATGTCATTTTTTCTAGAGGGTGGTAATGGGATGTACCATTACGAGCCTCTCCATCATTGAGAGCTTCTCCCCTGTTATTTTTTTTTTTTAATAAATATATATTTTTATAATAATTCATTAATTCAGTCTCGAGCATTTTCCTTCCTTCCTAATAGTGTATTTTGTATCTCGTACGTTCCTGGGTAAAAGTCGTATGTGCCTGGTGGTGTTTTGCGTGCTTAGGGGTCGTGTAGCCTTGTTGTTTTTTTTTTTCAGTGGCCATTAGGCGATTTTCGAGTGGTGAAACTCTGCAATATAGACTTTAATTTGTGTGCAACCTCACTTTTAGACGTCCTGGCTGTCCCCCTGTGCTGTGTGTAATGTTTTTTGTATGTTTTCTTCTTTTTTTTTCATAATTTTCTATTTGTGCGGTTTGGCCGTTAACTTCGTATTTTTTGCGGGTTGTGTTTTTTTTTCTGTAAGTGGCGGTTTCCTTTTCAAAGTGTTACGGGCCATCATTTTTGCAGTTGATTTTTTCAAAGTGCTATGGGTCTCACACTCTGAATTGTGTATTTGAGTTTTCTGTTGATCTGTAGTCCCGCGGGTTTTAGGTATGATGCTTAAGTCGTGCCTATGGCGCTCATCTTCACCAGCGCAGTGAGCGCCTTCGGCGCTCCCTGCCTAAGTCATACAGGGTCGTAGGGATAAGCGCCTATGGCGCTCATCTCCACCAGTCCAAGGAGCGCCTTCGTTGCTCCTTGCCTGGCCGCAACCGCGGCCCTTACTTTGCGAGGGCTGCATTTGCAGCGGGCTCGCTTTGCGAGCCTGTAGTTTTAACGTTGCGTTACCAACGTTTTTTGGCAAGCCTGCGCTGCTGGGAACTATACATGTCATATGTTCTATGTTGCTTGTCTTGCCTGGATCCTAATTATGTTGCTTATCAGCATATTTTTATGCCGGTATGACATTTTTTCTATGGAGATTATGTTTTCCAGTGGAGAAAGGGGGTGTTGTTTGAAGTATTGTGGAGTGCATTATGGTTGGAGATGTTCATGTGTAAGGACACACATGAACATACAAGGACGTATGTGGATGTTTTCTTTCTGTATGATTGAGTATTGGGGTTGAGTGAGTGAACATGAAGTAGAAAGTGGCATGAGAGTGTTGTTATCTGATGGGGAAATGTTCCTTGTAGATGACGCCATTTTGTGTTTCTCTTTGTCCCTTTTTGTTTTATTTGACTTTTCTATTTGACTGTTCAAGGGAGCTGTCTATGTGAGGGGATGTCATGTATTTTCTGATTGTGATGTGGCTTGTGATGCTCTGAAGGGAGATTTGCTATCTCTCCTGGAATAATATACTGAATATTGGTGTTCATATAGGGAACCAATGTCCAGATCATATTGTTACATTTCTGTTTATGGATTGTCCATTGTGTCTGACGGACAGTGTGATAAAGTTGTTTATGAAGATTATAATCTGAAATCTGATCAATTTCCGATTAATATTATGTTTATATGCCCTCAGTCATTTTTGGATAATTGTTAATAAAGGTTTTATTTAGATCTGATTCCTACTTATGTTAGATATTGTTTTTATATTTACATGTAAATATTGTGATTGTTAAAAAACTGGATTATTGAAAAAAGATAAAGAAATAAAGGTTTAATTACAGTTAAAACCGTTTAAAGATAATAAATATATATAATATAATGTGTAAATTATTAAATTAATTGAAGATGCATGCTATATTTTTTAGCTTTTTTACATTATACTGGATACTGGCCAAAAGTTCTGTGTTTTCCGAAAGCTCTGTCTCCCTTCCAAGGTCATACGATGAGATGATTTGGTGAAGAAAAAAGCCGTTTTGTTCCTGCTTAAAGGGACCAGAACAGTTTTTGATATGATCCCATATAGAATTATAGAAGGAGTGAAGTACATTTTTTAGGGTAATATTTACACTACCTGTTCCAAAGACATGATAATAATTATTTAGTGGAAAAAAGTTTTTGGGTTATGATAAGCGTACAGGATAGTCAGAAATGTCAACTAAGAATGTATTTTTTATTTGTTATTTTGTAAAGTTTTGTTTTTCCTTTTTTATTTTTTTATTTTTGCTGATCTGTTTTTTTGGCCGGCTTATTATTTTAGTTGTAATTTTTTATGCTCAGTGAAGCTACCCTCATGTTGACATGTCTCTAAATGATTGCTTATATCTTTTACAAGTATTTCATGTTTATTAGCTTTGCATGATTTTCATTTTAACTTGATTTTAGTTTATATCACACCTTTTTTATTTTTGTTTTATATTTTTATTATAGAGTTATGCATTTGTTACATTTATTTTTTACAGTCAGGGATATTTTAGGGTAGGTGTATATGATGAGAGGATGTCTGGTTGAAAAATGTATGGAAGTTTCTTGTATGACACATCTTGTATGTTTGAATTTTGTTTTTGTTTTTGTCACACTTGTGTACCTCAGAAGACAATGACAGTGAGTACGTGCCTGTAAAGAAGAAAAAAAGACAAAGAGTAACAAAGAGAAAAGACAAGCGTGCTCTGATATAGGATGGGAGAAAGTCTCTACCAAGTACCTATCCTGATGACAACAGATCATAACAGATGAAGAAACAGATACAGAGTTTGCTGACTAAAGACAAAGCCCAGATAGAAATCTTGTCTGCACCCAAGAATAAGATGAACGGTCAAACTCTTGTTCATTGACATGACCATACACTCATGCAGGTATCTGCTGGCAAAGAGAAACAATGTAAAGATCTGTGAGAAAGTCACATACTCCTTGTCCTGTGCCTGAATATCTGCACATGGTGGCCTATTGCTTTGGCCAATGGATCTCACCATCCGGAAGCAAGTGACCCACCTGTTTATCATTTATCGGATGAACAAAGAGGGGCCTGGCTAAGTGTGATATGTAAGACTGGGTTTGCATGAAGTTTGTCTCAGCATATGTTTTCATTGTTTTGTCATTTTTACCTTTTCTACTCTTTCCTATACCTTTCATTCTTGTTACTGTCCTTCGGCTTCTAACACTTCTGTACCTTGTTCTATCAATTTGCTAGGATCTAGTACGTACTAACATATGATAAGGGAGAGCAATTAGGGAAAGAAGAAGTTATTTTGCATAAACTCTAGATGCAAAATGTATTGGTTATTGAATTACATCTATCATCTAAATGCCTCCTAAGACAATAAGTATAAAGGGAAATTGGTTATATGACCTACGTGTTGGTAATTGGTTGGAGAATTAAGTGAGGCAATTTTGTCTGCATTAACCATTGTGTTTTATTTTGCTCAAACAGGTGCTCACTGATTTTATCTGGATTTAATTTTGGGGTTTATTTTTATTTTTATCCAGACGTATTTTCATGGATTTATTGTTTTATCATCAGGATTTGATTTTCCTTCTTGTTTGGGCTTTACAATAACGGATTGTAAAGCTTTCATTAAGCAGTCTTTAATATCTGGACTATGAACTTTGTGCTATGGATTGTGCTATTGAGAGACTTTTCCATTTTCCATGGATCATATTGGACTATTATAATTGTTTTTAAATGTTATTGTATTTTTATTTTTGCTATGTATTGTTGTGATTTTCTTTTGCAATGCTCTTCTTGGGAAGGTATTAAGGTAAGATGTAATGTAATATTTCCATGTTGTAGGAAACTCATCTGTACTGGATCCTTTAGAGGCATTGCGTCTCTTTAGGAGCCAGTCTGAAGACCATGCCTTTACTTCCTATTATGTTTATCATTTTATTTATGTTTTTTTAGTTGAATGTGTGAAATATATCTTAAGATTGTACCTTGTCATATTTGTATTTTTCTGTGATGACAATTTTCACTGTCATAGTGGGGATTGTTGTGGAGAAATACAAATATCCATACATTATTTAGTCTATATATATACTGTATATATAGCATTTAGCACAATTGTAGCATTTGTGATATTTAGCTAGATGTGAGCTCTGAACCATTTCCATTGCAGGACTAAAGGTATGAAACAGTTAATTTTGCTTTTCCATGATTCTGCAGTTTTTCTAAAGATTTCAGTAGTCCACAAGGCCGAACAACAGATTTGACCTATGCGTGGAAATTACAGCTTGGGAGTGTTTCGCGCATATGGTGTGACATGTCAGGCATGGCTGACACATGCAAAATGCATGTTTCATTTTTTTTATTATTTCATAACATAAATAATCATTTATTGGCTGTGGGTGGAATGTAATGTACCATTAAAAATAAAGGGCTGTGTTGTTTATGTATTGGTCAGTCAGTAGCAGATATTGTGATTGCTATTCTGTTGCTGATCCACGTGTGTGTCCTAATAAACTGTAGAAAATCAGAGGCCTCTGTGTTTTGGTATCATGACTGGGTTTTGGAGTAGAATGCCAGGTTTGTGGATATGTTTTTCTACAACAGTTAATTGGTCTATTTTGCCAATGATACAAGCTTGTGTCTGAGGAAAGGTGGGGCAGCCATGCGAGGGTACTCTCAGTGTGATCCAGTGTCATTGATCCTACAGTGGACGAGCGACAACTAACAAGACAGAGGAACTCTCAATGGAAAGACATCATCATAAAATCAAATCCAAAGCAAGGTCAGGTGACTGACCTGAATATATAGAGGATTACAGATATTTCATTCAGAATAAGTGCAACATTTTGCTGGGGAAGTTGATTGAAAATTAACATTTAAACATCAAAACTCAATGAAAATGCACCTGAAAAGATACCAAACATTAAGCATGTAATTACTGAAGATGATCTGATGACTCTTGTATATGCCTTTGGGACTTCCTCGCTTTACTATTGCAATGCACCATGCCTGGGACCTCCAGATAAGGAGTTGCATCAACTGCAGATGGGGCAGAATGCTGCAGCAAAGTGCAACCCTCTCCTGTCACATAACACCCATTTTGCATTCTCTGAACTAGTAACCTATCAAATGGTGAATTTATTTTAAGGTTGGTTTGCTGACCTTCAAAGCTCTAAATGATGATTGTCTCAGCTACTTTTGACTCTCTACACACCTACCCATGATCTCTAACCAGCAGGTTTGCCAAGGTTAAATGTACCCTTAGATTGTAAGTTTGCGAGTTTCCAATCTTTTGTCAGTGCCTTGGAAACAAGCTCTATGTACATTTGATTTTATGCTCAAAACAGGGCCCTCAATTCTTTACAAGGTGTTAATTTTGTTTATTGCTATTTACTCAACCTCTGTACAGCGCAACGAAATATGTTGGCACAATATAAATAAAGATAATAATAATAATAATAATAATAATAACAGGAATTTGCTTGGCATTAGTACTTTTAGTCATGCAGATCCAGCTCTGTGGAAATATCTCCCCATAATAAACTGGGAGTCCCAATCATTGCATTTTAAATATAATAAAAAAAACATCTTTAAATCGTATCTTTTTACCCAAAACTGAAGAATATAGGCCAGTGAATGTTAACAAACTATTGGACTTATATATTTTGCTTCAATCAGGTCTAGCTGGATGAGAGCTGGTCAGTGAGGAAACTGTTTACGTAGTGCCCTTAGTGGCCTGCCTGTTATTGTCTTTGTTTTGTTTTGGCTTGCTAGTTTTCTATCACTGGATAAATTATAGTAAAACTATACAGCCTCTTGTATTGTGTTGGAAAACACAGGCACAAACCCATTATTATTATTATATTATTATTCATTTTTTTCTTACTTACATATTTTAATAGCTCATATTTATTTTATTTTTGGTACACATTTCTGGCTCATATTATTTAACATTGTGTGTATAAATACTCAATATGTATCAATTATACAAATATATATATATATATATATATATATATCTCAGGATTTACATGTTAATATATTCTAAATACATCCCTCACACAGATTCCTTTTGCTAATGATGCTGAAATATGCTAGTCAGAAAAATTAAACTACAACGGTCCTTCATGACAATATTTGCCCATTTCTTGGACAAATTGCATATTTCAGTGAAAAAAATAAACTACATCTAAGAATTCAACAATCTGTCATCTGAAAACAACTTAGAAATACTTATCATTTAGAAGCTGGATTGCTTCATTTGAGGACTTCAGATCTGAATTTTAATTTGCATAAATTAGACATTACTCTTGGGTTAATAAGGTTCCTATCGCTGACAATTGCTTCCTCATTCTTTCAACTAGAAATGAGAAAAAAAATCTTGAAAGAGATGTAAATTGCATCTGAATTGATTAAAACCATCAGCATTTTATGGTTTTTATGTGTAAAAATGAGACAGGATTTTCTGTGAAGGTCATGGTTTAAAAAACTCAAATCATATTTAACATGACTGTACAAACAGAGCAACGGCTGGCAACCCACGGTGCGCAAAGTGCTGTAGAAACAACACAAAACCACTACTTTATAATCATTTTATGTTCTGTAATAACGGATGAAAATGCATCTAAAACACCACTATGCTTTTATGAATAACTAAACCTGATAATTGGCAAAATGTTTTAGTAAACAAGAAACAAAACATAAAGCGTCCTTTTTATCTAATATCCAAATTATTCATATAAACTTGCAAGAGCTGAAAGCAGGTTTTTTTTGGGAGGGAGGGGCAGCTGTTTTGCCTCAAGTTTTATTTTGATGTATCTCAGGGATGAATAATATTGTGATAGATAGAGTTGTGGAAAACTCATAATATGGAGATAGCTGATAGGAATTAAGCTATGTTATAATAAAGTATGGTATAGAGTAGCAATAGATTCATGATTTGATAATGGTTGTTATATCATACTAGCGAATTGCCCGTCAAAAAATGACAGCAATTAAATTGTAAATGAGCTTATGCTGTTTGGTGTATAATAATAAAATAAATAATATATTAATAAAGTAATATACTTTACATATTTTGAAGTAATATATGCAGGAAGCATTCTGTTGAAGAGCTGGCAATCTGTTTAATGTTGCTGCAGCATTAATGGTGTGGAGCTGCTGTGTAAGCGTGCTGAATGTGTGCAGTGAGTAGTGTAATAATGTGCGTTCGCAAGGCAAATCCGTTAGCGTAGCTGTGTACTTCCGCATTGTATAAGTTATTGTTCTAAAATGGCGGCTAATGTGTAGTATGCGGCTGTGGCGGAATATCCGTACCTGTTTGGTGGTGTTTTGCGTGTTTATGGTGGTGTTTTGCGTGTTTAGAGTCCTGTAGCCTCGTTTTCGCTTTGTTCGGCGGCCATTTTTTCTCTCGCTTAGGTGATTTTCGGGTGTTTAAACTCCTAAATTTGTACTGGTCCTGGGTGCACCACCGAGCTGTGGGTAGGCTTTTTATATGTTTGTTGTATGTATTTTTTGTTCTTGTAATGTGTTTGGGGTCTCAGGGGTTGCGTCCTTGTTTTCGAATTTTTCAGCAATTCTGTAGGTGTTTGGGGGTGTTTTGCGTCTTTAGACTGCTGTAGCCACGTTTTCGTTTGTTTCGGCAGCCATTTTTTCTCTCGCTTAGAGAATTTTTTAGTGTCTAAACTCTTTTATTTTGAGTTAAATTGAGGTGTAACTTCAGTTTTTGAGGTCCAGGATGCTCCCTCTTGCTGTAGGTAAGCTTTTTATGTATTTGTTGTGTGTATTTAATGTGTTTTTAATTTTTTCATGTGCGCGGGTTGTGGCCGAATTTTGCGAGGTCGTAATTGGTTGTAACGTGTCTCTTACTTTTTTGCGAGGTTCGCAGTTGCTGGCAAGGAGCGCCTTCAGCTACGCAAGCCCGCAAGTGTTAGCAACAACTTTCATGCTCACAACTATATATGTGATTGCTAGCAATAGAGTCAAGCTAAGGTAATGGTTGGTACAGACTAGTGGTAGGGATCAAGTAATTATATGGTAACTAGCGACTTGCCCGTCAAAAAATGACGGCAATGTGATGTATATGTTTGTGAAGTTGTTTAGTTATTTAAATATATTTTTGACCCTTGTAAGTATTGTGATATGAACATGTATTTTTGTAAAATGTTGATGTAATGGTTTTTTAACATGAAATTTGTATCTGAAGAATTGTTCACTTTAATATACATAGAATCCAGAGGAAAGTAAAAAGTAAAAAGACTTTTTGAAACGTCCCGAATTTTAACATGAAGTTTAAAATATATGTAAGCAATAACCTTGAAAGTATATATTTTTAAAATTGAACTTTATTTTTTATGTAACTTTGGAAGTTTTCAAAACATTTGTCTAATTTTGAACATTATAAACAGGAACATAGTGAATACATTTTGCAACATAATTTTGTATTAAAAGTATTAACATTTGAATGTAAAAACAGTTTAACTTTAAATTAATCAGTATTAACATGCAATTTGTATCAGAATAATTGTTAAGTTTAATATACATTGAATGTAGAGGAAGGCATACAGTAAAAACTCTCCTTAAACCGTAACTAATGAAAGTAATTCCTTACTGACCACATAAACTGTCGATAAACATTAATGTAGGTAGTAATCTTAAGATAACAGACAATATTTACATTGTGACTTAAAAGGTGCTTGAGCTCTTAACATGAACTTTGTAATATGTTGAATGAAATAACTTGAAAATATTGTTTTTAAACTTGTAACATTAGAAACATGAACATAGTGACTTAACATTTTAACATCATTTTTCATAGAAATGCAAGGCAAGTATTTTGTGAGGCGAATTATCCATAAACATGACTTCCATTAATTATGACTGAATTAAACAACAAATTGTTATGTATTTTTGAATGTTTTCCCAAAATGTTTGCATGGCTTTAGTTTGTATCCTGCAAAGTTATAGTACTTCATAGTAGACAATGTTTTTAGTAAAAATACGTCCATCTTCTAATAAATCACCTTGACTTTCATTTTTTTCAATGTAAACTTTAATAGCCTGTGGATTTTTGCACCGTGACAATGCAACGTACAATTGACCATGTGCAAATACTGGTTCTTCCAAAAAAATACCCACAGATTTGAAAGTTTGACCTTGTGATTTATTAATGGTCATGGCAAATGCCATAATAATGGGAAATTGTCTTCTTTGAAGTATAAAAGGGAGACTACTTTCACTTGGTGCTAAATCTATTCTTGGTATGAAAACTCTCTCTCCTTTATGGGTCCCAGTTAAAATTTCAGCATCTATAAAATGGTCCCTTAATTGTTGAACAATTAATCTTGTGCCATTGCATAGGCCTTTTTTGGAGTTCATATTTCGCAGTAACATGATAATTGCACCTTTCTTTAGCTGCAAAATATGTGGTGGCATTCCAGAAGGAGTTAGAGAGTTTATGAATTCAGTCGAAAAGTTAGCCTGACTTTCATTGTCATCAGCAAGTACAGAATCAGCACTGTGATAATTTCTTTGTGGTGCATTAATTTTTTTAAAGATTTCATTATTGAGGATTAATGCATCTTTATTTTTACACGTCAGTATGACTTGGTTGGCAAGCTCGGAATATTCTTCGTTATTGATGCTCCCTTCAAATATAGCCGATATAATATCTTGTTGACAAATCATCTGAGGTGGGATCTCTACAGTGTCGTCAGCTAAATGTAGTATTTTTTCTGTTCTGCCTTCTCCAATTTTAATAAGCCAATCATTGAAATCATTTTGTCCTTCTGATCTCATATTTTGTTGCAGTTGAAGATGGGTAAAATGTTTCCATACTGTGCTTGACTTGATACAGGTTTCGATAATGTCAGTTCGATTTCCATGTACAACAACAGGTAATGTTTGTCTAAAATCGCCACCCAACAACATTACCTTTCCACCAAATGGAAAAATATTATCCATGACTTCACGAAGCAAACAGTCAATACATTGGAGGGCATAGCATGACATCATTGTGGCCTCATCTATTATAATTAATTTACATTTCTTAAATTTCTTTGCTTGTAAGGATGTCATGCGAATATCTGACACCGAATTTTCTAAAATAGGCACTGGCAGTTTAAATCCACTATGAACAGTTCTTCCACCTTCTAATAAAAGTGCAGCAATTCCAGTAGTGGCAAATGCCATTGCTATTTGTCCTTGTGCTCGTACTGAACTCATTAATAAATTGTACAAATAGGTTTTTCCTGATCCGCCAGGTCCATCAAGATAGAAATAACGCTCTGTCACCATGTCATCATCTATTGCATTTTTAATGGCATGAAATGCTTGCAATTGTAGTGTATTTAAAGTTGCAAGTCTTTCTTGTGTTCTTTCTGCTTGTAGTTGAATGTCATAGTCTTCAAAGTTTATGTCATCTATAAGACCTGGATCAGGCAAATTAAAACTTGCACAACTTAATCCATGAGTTAAAAATACTTCTTGGATTTCCATTAACGCTTTTAAGTGTGCAATGGGTTCATTGTATCGTCGCATAAAGTCTTCAGCCATATTACTTTTAAAAGTCTCCCACAAAGCTAATGCATTTGGAGCATTTGAGAAGATACAAATAAAAGCAAATTGTTCTCTCATCTGTCGTGGCATTTGACATTGTGCTGCTTCTTCTAAACATCTTTCCCACTCTGTATCATCAGCGAGTAAGTTTCTATGTCTTGCAGCTATTTGGAGGATTCATATACAATGTCATTAACAGTTCTTAATTGTTCAAAACTTTGTGCTCCTGGAACATTTAAAAGTAATATCCGTAAGCAAAAACGTTCAACATCTCTTGGACTGACTGTGTAAATTCGTGGAATTATTTTATTGCCTCTGGTTTTTCTTGGTCTCCATAATCCATTCACAAAAACATAGTGATATGGAATTTCAATATATAAGTATTGTGTTGCTTGAGCATCATTTGAATTTAATGCAAACCATGCAGTTAGTGTAGTGTGACGATCTTCACTTTGGGCCAATGCATTCATTTCATTTCCAGCATGGAAATAGACTAAATGTCGTTGTGGCAAATGTACTGCTAATCTATATACTGCATGTGATCTATCATGCATTTCAAATTTTAAAAGCCGCCACATAGCTTCTGGTGCACTGACATAGCGAGCATCTACATGAGATGCAAGTTCATCATGTACTAACTCACTACATTCAGGGTTGTCTGCACTTTTGACGACTACAGTAGCTGCATCATAGCCTTTGTAAATATATTTGTAGACATATTTAATGGATTTGATGGAAGTGCAGGCTTCTACGTTGATGTGGGCGTTGTACTTCATGAGTAAATGTGGATTGTAGGGTACTACATATCTATTGTCCACTTTTTTTCCACAAATAATGGCACTATCTCCTTCTCTTCTTTTATAAAGTGGATATCCATCACAATTTGCATATGTTTTGTCTCTATAATCTTTTGGAAAATCTTTTGAACATTTATTATTTTCCATACATGGTTATTGTGGATTAAGGTCTCCACAGGGTCCATGAATCATGCGATGAGTAACAATCTCATATAGTCTACCATATAGTTCTGGATCTGGTAGTTCAGCAACTATGACTGCATCCACTTTGTCCGAAGTATCTAATTTATCTTTCTCTTGAAGTATTATCAGAAGATGTGCATGTGGAAGGCCTCTTTTTTGAAATTCAATGGTATATACATAAGCAAGACATTTGCCAAATAACTGATTTATAGTGAAGTCACATATTAATTCATTTAATTTGATCTTAAAAACTCTGGCTACTAAATCTGGTCGATCTGAAGCACTTTGTCCAAGAAGTAGATTTTGATTAATTTCTGGCCATTGTGGATTACATGTAAATGTCACAAATAAATCTGGTTTTCTAAATTTTGTCACAATAGCCATAGCATCATTGTATCTTTCTCTCATATTTCGAGGAGATCCTTGAAAGGAAGATGGTAAAATGATGGCTTTGCCAGCTGTCATGTCTCTGCTTGTAGCCACGTCAGCAACATAGTCCATGAGTCCACAATATTGTTCTACACGTAGTTTATCTTGTTGATATTTTATAAAGTTTAAATTATTTGCCTCAACTTGCAAATATGAATCAATAATCCATTGTTGTGTTAGTTTTCCACCACATAAAATTGGATTAAATTCAAGCATAGAAACATTATTTCGGATTCTGGCTTTAGCATTTGGGTAACTGGGAAGGGTTAATTTTGGTTGCCAACCTGCTTCTCCATGTGGGAAAAAGATGGGATATGTCATTGGATCTAAATTTGGACTTAAGATATTAATATTAATAAATGGTTGCTCCTCATTTCTGGGATATACTCTAATGTCTCTTTGAAATGGTGGTTCTCCTTCATCATTCTGAAATACCATTGCAACTTCATTTGATGTTGGCAAGTTATAACGACGTTTATCAGTATGTCTGTCTCTTTTAAGCACCATATTAACCTTTGGCATGGGTAATTGATGTCTTTGTGCATGAAGTTGTTCATTTTCTACTTCTGCCAATTTTTTGTATGCTTTACTGTAGGGATTGTTGTCCATAATGTTATTTAGCTCTATGAAAACATTGGGTAAGCATTTTTTATTTTCTTCCATCTGCATATGTTGGTCAACAGCTTCCATTGTATCTAGGACATATAGTTGAGCAAATTTTCTTTACTCTCCTTGCTCTGGATGTAAATGTGAAGTCCGATGATAAATTTGTCCTTGGACTTTAAAACAGTAAGGACCATGTCCTGGTACATTAGCAGCCAATGTTGCCCCCATAGATGCAAATGATATGGCACTATTGTAGGATCTTATGTTTGTCTTAAAATTTTTGTAATTTGGAAAAGTAGATTCAGTCATAATATTTTGTAAATAGCTTGGATATTGTTTCCTTTCTGGAAGTTTGAACTTGCCTTTTTGACAACAACTAATAAATTGTCCATCTCTGGGTCTCTCCTGTTTAAAATAATAAGCCTCACAAAATTGACATTGAGTACTCATGTCCCCACAACTATGAACCTCTACTGCTAAAGACTTGAGTAAAGGACAATTTGCAAAGCATATCAGATGTTGACTTTCATATTCATCAGGTGAAAAGTCATGAAATGTTTCAACAACAGGTTCTAAATGTTTAGTTTTTTTCGTGGCTTTTCTTGGTATATCTTGTCCTTGTTTTGTTGAAATGTCCTGTAAGTTTTTAGTAAGAGTTTGTAAATGCTTTGTTTTTGTAGTTGCTTTTTTTGGTCTGTCTTGACTGGTATCTTGTAAAATGTCATCTGATGTTTGAGGAACAGTTTGTAAATGCTTTATTATCTTTTTTTTTTTTTTTGTTGTATCTTTCATTTTTGCAGCTGATATTCTTTTCTTTGCAAGTCTTTTGCGTTCTTTTTCTCGTCGAATTTCTTTCTCCTCAGGTGTCTGCTGGGCGGCCCATCTCTCTTGTCTTTCTCTAGTTTGACGTCTTTTCTTCTCTTCTTTGGTCTTGTTATCAGCCATATTAATCTGTAAAGGAAAAAAAAGAAATGTAATTGTGTATATTTAAATTTGTAATTCCTGTTAAAGATTCTTGTGCACAATTGGTGAAATAAAAGGCAAATCATTAATGTATCAGTTATATTTAGTTAAAATTATAATTCCTGTCCTCACTGACTAAGAATTTGGCCAATGGAATACTGCTGTAAATAAGCATGTAACATATATTTTTTTAAATAATGGTTTTATTTATTAAAAACGTTGTTTGTGGATAGATATTTACCACTGCAAAACTTCTTTGCTAAAAAAAAAATTGATGTGGTTATTGAGCTATGTATTGCATAGTGGCAATTTAAATAGAATAAGGGAGATAGTCAATTTATTTTTTTATTTTTCTGTTGACACGGATGCAACTGAAAGCAGTTTCTTTAGTTTTCTACTTTTGTACTTATTATACTGTACCTTGGTTGAAGTGTGATTTAAATCCGAATGTTTGTTGGTCCTCGGTTGAAAATTGTTGTCCAATGGTGTGGTCCTCTGTTGAACGTCCTCGTCCGATGGTGTGGTCCTCTGTGTAAAATCCTGGTCCTATGGTCTGGTCCTCTGTTGAAAGTCCTGGTCCGATGGTGTGGTCCTGTGGCGATAGCCCTCGTTCGATGTTGTGGTCCTGTGGCGATAGCCCTCGTCCGATGTTGTGGTCCTTTGGTGAAAGTCCTCGTCCGATGGTCTGGTCCTGTGTTGAAATTCCTCGTCCGCTGGTCTGGTCCTGTGTTGAAAGTCCTCGTCCGATGGTCTGGTCCTGTGGAGAAAGTCCTTGTCCGATTGTCTTCACGCAGTATCTGTTGTAATATAAAATAGAAAATGTTGTTTGAGTGAAATGTCTTTTAAATAAGTAAAAAATGCACGAATTTGGCTGTATTGGTTATGGTTCTTTTTTTTCTTTTTTTTTTTTTTTTAACTTTCTGTACAATCCCACGACTTTTGTTATTCTTATTTAAGGTTCTTAGTAAGGCTTGTGGGTTGTGATATATTAAATAAGAATATGAATTTTTTTGGCTATGTGTTTATGTTAGTTTTTGTACAATCCTGTTTTGTGCGCACCACTTGTGGTATACTTATTTAACCTTTATTGGGATGGTTATAGTTTGTGAAACATGAAATAATATAATTAATGTAGTTTGCTATGTGTTTGTGTTAGTTTTTTCCAATCCTATTTGTGCGCACCACTTGTGCAAAAGTTATTTATTCTTGATTGTACTGGTTATAGGTTGTTAAACATTAAAGAAGAATGTTAATGTAGTTTCCTATGTGTTTGTGTGATTTTTTGTACAATGCTATTAGGTGCGCAACACTTTTGTTATTCTTATTTAGGCTTCTTTGTAAGGCTTATAGGTTGTTAAACATTGAATAGGAAAGTTAATTTATTTTGCTATGTGTTTGTGTGAGTTTGTTCCAATTCTGTTTTGTGTGTAGCAGTTTGGGTCTCATTCAATTGCGATTTGGCTAATTGAATCGTGCCCTAAATAAGCACATAGCATATTTTTTTAAATAAGTTTTTAGTCAGTGAAAAACTTTCTTTTGGATAGATTTTTAGTAACTGAAAACTTCGTTAAAAAAAAATGTTATGTTCTTATTTAGAGCCTTATTCAATTGGGCAAATTGCAATTGAATGAGGGCCTTTGTGTGTTCCATATGTTGCATAGTTTGCCCCTCATTGAATTGCATTTTTTACAATGTAATAGTACTCTAAGGCCCTCATTGAATTGCAATTTTGAAAATTGAATAGAGTTCTAAATAAGCAAATCACATATATTTGTTAAAGAAGTTTTTAGTTATTAAGCATCTATCCAAAAGCAAGGTTTTCACTAACGAAAAAGTTCTTTAAAAAATATTTATGTTATGTGATTATTTGGATCCCTATAGAATTAGCAAAATGGCAATTGAATAAGGGCCTAAAAGTGCTTATTTATAGCCATATTAAATTGTCCAAAATAGCAATTGAATGAGGGCCTTTGGTTACTGCATTTGTTATATTGTCAGCTCCTCATTCAATTGTGTTTTGGCCAATGGAATAGAGCTCAATATCCCCAGAGAGCATATTTTTTTACCGAATTTTGTATTTAGTGAACTTGTATCCAAAAGCAACGTGTTCACTAAATAAAAAGTTCCTTTAAAAAATATGCTCTGTGCTTATATAGAGCCCTATTGAAATGGGCAAATCACATTTGAGTGAGGCACTCGGTCATTAAAGATATATAGGTCCTCATTGAATTGCAATTTTGCCAATTGAAGAGGGCTTTATATAAGCACATAACATATTTATTGAGTGAAGTTTTTAGTTAGTGAAGACCTTGATTTTGGATAGAAGTTCAGTAACTAAAAAGTTCTGTATAAAAAATATGTTATGTGCTTATATAGAGCCCAATTCAATTGAGCAACTCGCAATTGAATGAGGCTCATGGTTCTTTCTTTTTTATACTTAATACTTTACCTTGATTGAAGTGTCGAATGACAGATGGTCCGCTCCTGCCAATCTTAATCCGCCGGTCTTCTTGTAGTGTCTGTTTGAAAAAGAAAGTGAAATAGTTATTTGTATATTTATAATTTTTCATCTAGCAAAGCATGGCCTTTTGAGCATGTAATGTCTTGTTGTATCTTACCTGTTGTTCTTTGTTGGTGTTCTTTAAAAGGGATTGTGCTTCACAATGCACGGTGCAAATTGTTGAGTGATGCTGTTGATGCAGAGTCTGTTTGAATATTAAAAGAAGTAGAAAGATTAAGCTTTATATGATCTATTGAATTTCAGTAAATTAATGTCATTTAAATATACTTCTGTAATTATTTTCAATTGACCTTATTTTTTGGTGGGGGCTACACACATATGTCACATACATGAAGCACATTCCATACTTTAATGTAATTATTTTGTGTGCGTGTGACATATCACTATACATGAATCATATTTAAATTGTTAAATTAACCTTATATTTGTTTTTTCCAACATACATAAATGTCTGTGAGTGAGATGTAACTATAGATGATACACATATATGTGCGTGTCACATATCAGTATACATGACATATAACGTCATTTAAATGTAGTTGTTTAATGATTTTGTTTTAAGCTAATTTTGTTGCAGTTGGATCAATACACATAAATGTGCGTGTCACATGTCACTATGCAGGGGCAATACACATAAATGTGCGTGTCACATGTCACTATACATTCTATACATATATGTGCGTGTCACATGTCACTATACATTATAGACATATATGTGCGTGTCACATGTCACTATACATAAACCTCTGTTTAATATTGAATTATGTTTTTTTGTTGTTTTGTTAAATGAACCGTATTTTTTTTGTGGGCCTATACACATAAATGTGCCATATATGTCACTACAAAAATCCTAGTTTTTTTTTTTTTTTTTTGACCTGTCCTGATAATAAAATGTAATGTATTATAGCTTACCTCTCAGTTGTAATTTGCACAATGTTAAGTAGTAAATTAGTAAAGAATTGTCTTCTCAAGTAAAAGCAGCAGTTATCTCTGAAGTCACTCCGTTCATCACCTGAGGAGAAATGTATTTTTTGTGTAAAATAGGCAGTATTTATAAACTTGTAGAAAGTTCTGGAAAGTGAGACCGTTAGAACGCAATACGCATGCGCTATTTGCGTTCCAGCTTGCAATTTGCGTTCCATCCGCCATTTTGTGCGTAGTACTGTTCAAAATGGTGTTTAATATGATTGTGATACGTTCCGCATAGTATGTGTTTCATTATTGCGAGTAAGTGTAGTATAGTTACGTCTGAAGCCTCGTTTTCGTTTTGTTCGTCGGCCATTTTTTCTCTCGCTTAGCGATGGTATTAGTGTCTAAAGTGTTTTATTTTGATTTACATGTAGGTGTAACTTGTTTTTTTGATGTGCTGGATGGTTCCTCTTGCTGTAGGTAAGCTTTTTATGTGTTTGTTATTGTGTATTTCATAAGTTTTAAATGTTTGTATGTCGGCGTGTTGCGTCCGATGTTTGCGAGGTCGTAATGTGTGGTAACGTGTCTCATATGGTGTTTGCGTGTGTAGCCTCGTTTTCGTTTTATTCGTTGGCCATTTTTTGTGTCGCTTAGCAAATTATTTAGTGTCTAAACTTTTTTATTTTGAGTGCAATTAAGTTGTAAGTTGCATTTTTGAAGTCGTGGGTGCTCCCTCTTTGTGTAGGTAAGCTTTTTATGTATGTGCTTTGTGTATGTATTGTGTTTTTAATTTTGTAATGTTCGCGAGTTGCGTCCGAGTGTTGCGAGGCCGTAATGTGTGTGAACGTGTGTCGTATGTTGTTTGCGAGTGTCGTAATGTGTGTGTCGTGCTCTTTGGGTTGCGACGTGAACTTTGCGAGGTTCGCAGTTCTTTGGGTTGCGAATTTGGGTTGTGAATTTTGCAAGGGTCGCAGTTGCTGTAGCTGAAGCCCTCGCTTTGCGACGTCCTCAGGTGCTGGCATGGAGCGCCTGCGGCGCTCCATGCCAGCAACTGAGAACCTGGCGCAGTGCCCTCGCTTTGCGAGGGCCGCGGGCTTTCTACGCGAGCCCGCAGCGTTAGCAACAACTCGTACGCTCACAACTATATATCTGATAGGTGGTCTAATGCAATGTTGGTGATTGTGCCATGGGATGGTAAATTTGGTAGAAAGTAGTGATAGGGATAGATCATGATATGGTAATGGTTGGTGTACAATAGTGTAATGGATAAATGAAATATATTGTAAAGATTTGTGTACCTTAGGGGTTGGTATATAGTAATAACTGGTTGGGGACTGGTTATGTGAAGTCATTGTAATCATAAACCATTATGTAGTTAGTGTAGAGTAATGGAAGGGATAGAGCCATGATATGGTAATTGTTGGAGCTGAAGTTGTGGTAGTATTAAGTCACAATATCATAATGGATGGTGTAGACTAGTGATAGATTCATGATACAGTAATTGTTGTTATATCATTCTGCTAGCAACCGAGTAGGTAACAGTTAATAGAAACTAGTGGTACGGATGGAGTATTTAAATGGTAATAGGTGGTCTAATGTAATGTTGGTGATTGTGCTATGGTATGGTAAATTTGGTAGACAGTAGTGATAGGGATGGGCTTGGTGTACCATAGCGTTATGGGTAAAGTAATGATAATGTAATGATTTGAGTACCTTAGGGGTTGGTATAGAGTAATAACTTGGGACTGGTTATGTAAATATAAGCCATTTTAGTGGATAGAGTTATGATATGGTAATTGTTAGAATTGTGGTAGTGTTAAGTCACAATATCGTAATGGTTGATGTAGACTAGAGTTATAATATGATAATGTATGGAGTAGAGTTGTAGTAAGAATAGAGTTAGAGTAAGTTAGTGAAATGTGTGTTTTGTAGAGATAAAAGTAAGTTTAGTACATCTTGCTCATTTATTTTTCTAACATACATCTAATAAAAGCTTCTAAGATTTATTAGCAGTCAATTGCAACTTTACATATCAAAATGTTTTTGCAGAACATTTTGGGAAATTTTCTTTTTTTCATAATGAAAAATGTACAATAACATTCCCTCATTTCATTAAATTTCTATTAAAAAGTAAAATTCTTTCTGGAGCAATAGAATCGATTTAGCTGGAAACACAACAGGTGCCTTCAATATATAACTTTAAATATAAAATTAAGAGTAGAATACATATATTAAAACGATTTTTGTAAAGGTACAGCTCGGTAGTACAATTCATGTAATTACTTTTCCATTAGCTCAAAGTACATTTTACAAAAGTAATTGTTGAGTTTGGAACAGAAGTTTTTTATAATGCTATTCTCCTTTGGGCTTTAATCTTTTGATTGAAAAGGTATTTTGTCTAACAGAATTGTTCAGTAAATGGGACACTATTATATAGGAAGGCGGAGAGCTGAAACATTAGAGATCAAAGAGAGGAACATTTAAATGTAGCTAAAATACCAAGCTCTACATTATTTATTGAAAGACAATGTTTAGGAACCCACACAACTTACTATTCTTTTGTGTGCAGAACAGTTAGTATGAGCACTGTGTCCAGTCCCAATGGGTGTAGGGGGAATGATAACCCTTATTGTTTTTGTAAAGCTGCCCTGTGCAGTAATTGTAAGACCACGGTGGTGGGAATTGCCTTTCCTAGGTCTTGGTGAGATATGATGTTGTTGCAGAGGTGCTCCAGACCATGGGTGCAGGAACTGACCCCCCCCCCCCACAACAGGTTTGTCTAATATTTGTACGTATGTATGTACAGATAAGCTATTTTACAGCCTGTGTATACGAGCTGTCGCCCCCCCCCCCCCCCCCGAATTATTTTTGCTCCTACACCCCTGCTCCAGGCTCAAGTAATAGTGGTACCGCAACTATGTGAGGGGTGATTCACCACTTCCATCATTCCTGATCCCAGCCTTAGAGTTTGAGTAAGACACACAACACTCGTGAGTGCCCTGAATGCACATTTTGTCCAATCAAGATGAAGGAATCAAGGGCAACCTCTGATCTCATCACCTTTTCTGTCCTAATGAAAGATGCTGATGCTGCAGAGATATTCAAGGTTGGGGTAGTAGAGGTGCCTCACAGCACATGTGGAGGTTAATCCTCTTGTCTGTGTCATCCCTGGGCACCATATAATGTCACATTACTTCTGATGCCCTGTATGTTGATAAAGGGAGACAGAATTACAGGCTCATGCAGAGGTCGCCAATATTGATGGCAACATTGCAGCTATAAAACTATGTCAGTTCTGCCTGTTTTCCAGAATACCCGGACCAAGGGTAGGCAAGCTCGGCTCTGGAGAGACACACACAGGTCTAGAATTGAGGATTTTCGTTCTATGCACAGGTGAGTCAATTAGGATGACTGAACAAGTGATATTCTCACCTGTACGCAGCAGAGTATCCTCAAATCCTTGCTCTGTGTGGCACTCCAGGACTGAACTTGCATACCCCTAACCTAGACTACTGCCAATCTGACCTTCAGCCTGGGATCCTCTCAACCTGCACCTGATATTGAAAAACTCTTTTGGACCAGACCCTTTAGAATCCGGCCCTTGTTCAAGGACCAGACTATAATCTTTAACTCTGTCCCTGGGTTTTTCAAACTGTTGGTCTACCACCATTGCAACACCTTGCTAGAAGTAGTTGATGGCAGCACAAGAAGAGTGGTTCTATCTATATCCCATCTGAGTGTGGGGTTGATGGATATAAACTTTGTGGATTGACATCAGCAGAGTGCTTGTGAAGAGGGAGTTGGAGTTGCCACCACTGTAAGTATTTAATGTCATCTTGAGTGGCTGTATACAATGTTACCTCAGATGAAAATCTACCTTCATTGGCATGGTAACACTTAAATGTTAGTGAGATGGATTTATCTCTCCATTATCTTTCATCTCTGTGTTGTAAGCTTCAATGTGTGTTTAAACAATGAGGATGCATAGGGCAGCATTTTAGCAATGGCCCACCACAATCCCATAAATCAGTAACTGTGCCACTCTGTATGTATGTTAGACATTCCTTGAAAGTAGCTGTAATTTGCAGCATGACATAGCCTTATATCAGTTCTATTAGTTCAATGGCTGCCAAAGTGACCATTAGTGGTGGTTAATGGTTGTACAACCAATACATATGATAGCAGTTTGTTAGGTGGTAAGAATTTCCAGGTACTATCTTGGTGAGTGGCTAAACTTTTTGGGTTCTGTAGATCTCAGAGCCAGTACTGCTGTATTCACTGGACCCAAACAACTATCAGGATGAGTCACTATGTTGTAGGCTGGACTTTGTAACTATACTCTCTTTATTAGAGTGATCTGCAAACCTCGTGAGTGTGAAACATAATATGCCAGTCTCAAAATGTCCTTTTATGATGCCTAGTGTAAATAAATAAAGTTTATTCAAATTTAAGACAGAGACATCTCAAGTTTTGCAAAAATCTAAAACAATGGGATTAACAATGAGCTCTTGAAATAAGAAAATATAGACTGAAAACTGTGCACTATTACTGAACTGTACAGTCCATTGCTTATCTAAATACAATTCCTGGTGGTTGTGCCTCTCTAGATTCATCCGATACACAGACACTTCATTACCAAACAAATATATGCACTGCAGGTCATTACTCTCCATGCATAGATATTAATCATTAGTCTCATATGTGCAACATGTACAAGGTCAGGATTACAATTTAGGATTCCATTCTAGAAAATGTATTTCATATATAAAATAGCCCACACAGCAAATGGAATCTAATATGTGCAAAGTAGCGACCTTATGAAATATTTATTTGCTAGTTCTTGCTTCTAAATGGGCCACTGAACACAATTCAAAAAGTAATCTCTTTTATACTTTTTATTGACATTTTAGTTAAATATTGTGCGTGAAGTATTTTGAGCTTACTCACGTTATTGTCCCACTCATATTGCCCAGCATAAGGGCTGCCATTTTCCTGACACATATTCTCTCTCACCGCCATCCTGCTCCGTCTTGTTTAGCTAGAGCTTGCAATAGAATATGCAGATGGAGTCATCCACACAGCTGGGCAGGAACCTCTTACCACATAACAGAAGGAGAATATCTATAGTAAGCTGCAGGATAACTTATCCCCATTGCAGGAAAGGAACACTTTATTAAACAGATAAAATGTTATATATACATTCTTGTACAGCACACAAATGTCTTCAATTAATAAAAACTAATTATATTTAGATAATTCCGATAAATATAGATGACTAAGTTTAAAATTGAATATAATATATATACTATATACAGTATATATACCTGTTTTTATATATATATATATATTTATATATATATATATATATATATATATATATATATATATATATATATTATGTAAGTATAATTCATTTTTATTAACAGGAGAGTTTTTGTGCTGTATAATAATATGTATTACTAAATACTCATTTCCTGCTAAGGGGAAGGAATCACACTAGCAGCTAACTGAAGAAAGTCTCCCCAATCATGTTTATAAGAGATTCATTTTGATTTAATGTAAAAAAATAAAATATACAAGGTTCAAAGCTCTTTTAAGGGAACAATAACACCAGTAATAATCTTTGTGTCATAAAGAACTAAAATTAACTTTACCTTGTCTTACATGTAACCATTTATAACGTTTTTGAAATATTTGAATATCTGAATATTTGTTTCCTCTGGATCGACTTTTCTTACTCTAAAACATGTAATGTGGTGAAAGATTCCATAGTACACAATTGGATCAATGTGGATCGGCACCCAATGACCTCATGACGTTCTGACTTATTCTATAACTAGCGACTTGCCCATCAAAAAATGACGGCAATAAAATAGTAAGGCAGGTAATGCTGTTTGCCACAGAGAGTAAGTGTTTTGGTGGTCTGAGATCCTTGTGCGCTCATTGCGATGCTGGCGCTGAGCGCCTTTGGTGCTGATTGCGAGCCTCTGGGTTGGTGTATTTGTTGTTATCATAGGCACTTTTGCGCTTATTGTAAGGTCCGCAGTGATCTGGTTTTGTCGCTTATTGCAAGGCTCTCCCCTGGTGTAGTTTGTGTCCTATGAGCAGCGTTGGCGCTCCTTGTAGGTGGCGCGGTGAAGGGGTTGGTCGTTGTTTGTGATAGTGTAATGTTAATTTGTTTTTGTTCTGTGTATATATATTTTTGAAAGCTAATTAATTAATTAATTAAATGATATATTAATATACTTTACCTATTTGCAAGTAATATATGCAGGAAGCATTGTGCTGAAGAGCTGACAATCTGTTTTCATGTTCCTGCTGCATCCAATGTAGGTTTGCACTGTTGTTGAGCTGAGGTGTAAGTGTCAGCAATGTGTGCAGTGTGTAGTGTAAATAGGCTGCGTGCGCGAGGGGAAGCGTTAGTGTAGCTGGGTACTTCTGCATTGTGTAAGTTAGTATTGTAAAATGGCCGCGAATGTGTATGTGGTAGGCGGGTTTGTATGATGTAGCGTCCTTGCTAATGGTGTATGTTGTAGGTCGAACAGGTTTTTGTAAAAGCCGTATTTGGTTTGTGGTATTTTGCGTCTTTAAGAGTCGTGTAGCCTTGTTTTCGTTTTTTTCGTCTGCCATTTTGTTTCTCGCTTAGGTGATTTTCGAGTGTGTAAACTTTGGAAATTTGACTGAAATCGAGGTTAAAGCTGTGTTGCAGAGGTCCTGGGTGTCCACAAATATACACAAATATTAAAATAATATTAACTAGGTATTTGCTTTCCTTTAAATATTGCACATGGGATTTGTCAAGTGACATTAATGTAGGACAATGTATTTGGATTTAATGCTCAATGTTCCGTTTTTATATGTACCATAAAAACAAGAACATGTTTGTTTTGTAAATTTATTTCCATTTTTTTCGTCTCCAGATTTTTGTGAGAGACAAAAACAACATCTTATAATCAGTGCATTTAGTGTGAGATACAAAACTAGAGAAAGAAATGCCGCTGTCAATCAGATTTCCATGTGGATGCTGTTTTATCTGATTGAGGGAGTTGGAAAATCAGCCATTTCAGATTCATACACAGGGATCCGAGGCTCCAGAGGGTGATTGTATAGACTCTAAATTGCTCAGTTGTTCTATTTTAAGTAAAATGTTCCAATGGCCATTATGGAAAATTCTCTACCCAACTGAGCAGATCTTAGAAGACTTGAAGAATGTACCACTGATGACACTGAATGGTCTCCAGAAGATTAATACTCTGAAAAAAACACTTGTCCTATATACACGATCCATTTTCATATCAAAAACCTTGGATTTAAAGGGCCAGGTTGGGAGGATATCTTTACCTTAGTATAAGTGTCTCAGTCACAATATTCACATCACTAGATCACCTGGAATACTCATATGTTGGTCAGTTGGTGGTATGTGAGGAGATAATATGGATATACTAGTATAAATAGATGAAGATGAATAAAGGTTGTTATTAAAGCAATGAACATGTTTTTTTTTTTATAGATAAGGTCATTGAAACAATGAACATGAGTTTGGGGGAGTTTAGAAAGCAGTGGCTGACAGATGTGCCTGGCATGCTGAGGTCCATAGGGTCAAAGAGAGTCAGATATGACTAAACAACAACAACAGTATCAATAAGTTTTTATTAACAAAGAACCTATTGAAAACAAATAGAGAGCAAATCATTAACTTTGTCTACACCTTGTGCAACTCCATCTTTTACACTGTCCTCTTTTGTTGGTGGCACTAGCAGATTATGAAAACTTTATTGACCTAGATTCAATTAACATTTTAGCAATAATTAGATTATCTCATCTTTATTAACATGTGATTATTCAGTGATTAAAGGACCACTGTAATCCATGATTTTGGTTTGCTTGAAAAATAAATTATATTAATTAAAACAATACATATAAAGCATCACAAGAAGAGATAAAAAAATAGCACTGAACTCTTTATCTTACAAGAGAAATGAGAGAATGTGTAAACAAAGTCTCACAGAGCACCTGTTGAATGTCTTATCTGATCACATTCAGTGGAATGGGAATACAGGCACAGAAAGTTGCAGTCCAGACATCCATAAGATTCACTACTCCTTTGCTTCCTGTTGATGTCAGGACAGAGAAGGAGACAACATATGTACAGTATCTACTCTATGGCCCACTTATTCTTCAGAGAAAATACTTTTTGTCATGTTAAAATAAGTCTTTTTTTAAATGCAAGATGGAGATTTTTGGACTACAAATAAAATTCTTACAAGTTGCCAATAAAGTATGGCAGTAAATGATCTACATTCCTATATATGTTAAATATACGAGTAGACAGCAATAAATACGTGGCTGATTGATTTTTTTTTTATGCATAAACACAATAATGTGGCACATCAATTTGCATTTTAAATAACTGTGATTGACTGAGAAGGGTACATGTTGAACCTCTTATCAAACATTATAGATATTGTCATGAAGGGAATACATTCACTGTCTTTCCTCTGAGAATAAAAGGACGTTTTTAAGATTATTAATCATTTATTTTCTACTTTATTTCAGTGATGACCCATATTTTCTATATGATGGAGGTGGGGCGGTTTGCTGGTTGGGCCAGGAGGTCACTGAACCTATTTCTGTGCATTTATAAGCTTTAATAAGAGAAATTGTTGTTGTTTAGTTGTTCAGTAGGGTCCAACTCTATGGGACCCTACGGACAGCAGTACATCAGATACATGTGTCAGTCACTGCCCCTCTGATTTTCCCCAAGCTCATGTTCATTGCTTCAATGATCTCATCTACCCATCTCCTCCGCTGTTGTCCCCTTATTCTTGTGCCTTCAATCTTTCCCAGCACCTGAGTCTTCTCTAAGAAATCCTGTCATCTCATGATATGGACAACATATTTGATCATCAGCCTTCGTGATCAAATCTTGCAGTTAACAGTTTGGCTTAATTTCCTGTAGTATTGATTGATTGGATCTTCTTGCAGTCCAAGGGGCTCTAAGCAAGTTTCTCCAAGACCACAATTCAAAGCCGTCAATTCTACAGTGCTCAGACTTCTTTATAGTTTAGCTCTCACATCTGTATGAACTAATTGTACAGAAGATTTTAAAGTTCATAGTGGGTCAAGAGAACCATTAGCCCTCAGCATTAAAATACATTTTTTAGAGAAAAATCATAATCTATGTACAGAAGATTCCTTCTTGTCTGTGTTCAACACTTTCTTATAGCTGGAGCATGTTTGGTGTGTTTTTTATTTATTACTGGAGGAACGGGTGAGAGGTAGTAGGTATTTGTTATTTATTTGGATCTCATTGAATTCGACACCTACACCCTTCCCCAGCATATGCTCAGAAACTGATAACTTGCAGCAAGAACTACAAGCCCTGCTCCTGCACCACGGTCACCGAAGTATCATGTGAGCTTCCAGATGCCATCAAAGGCATTAAATGTATTTATCTTTTCTAATTAAAGCCTTATCACTTCTCCAGCATATTTATGCTTTTGGTCAGACCTAAAGGTTTCAAACACACATTTTTTTCATTGTAAATTGATGTTTTAAAGGTGAATATGATGTAAAGACTTCTTATATCCCTTTGACATCTGCTTGTTGGACTTGATGGTCCCCTGTGCTCATAGGGTGCAGTAGATTTGACCAATTCCAACAGATCTATAGAGTAGATCCTCTGGTCCCTGCCATATTCTCTAAAAGATCTGTTTTTTGCATAAGTACCACTGACAAACAGCCAATCATTTTACATCATACATCATAGAGCTTTGATCCCAAATGGACATCCACATTTGTATGAAACCCTAATGAAAGGGCTGCTACGCACAGCGACAGTACAGCACAGCACAGCACATACTGTCAGGATACACACAAGAGTGTAATGGATCTATAGCAGATACACACAAACCTTTAAGGAATTAAAGGGGCGACCACATACCTATATTTAAATTTACTCTTTTGAAAAAGAAAATGTACATAATGTCCAAACATTTTTAACTTTTATGCATCTCTTTAGCTGACCTGATTTTACTGCTACTTTTTCAGGATGGTGTGTCTTTGTAAACTCATGAGATTTCCATTGGTTCTAATGAAACCACTGGCAGTTTATATGCCATATTCCTATTGTGCAGATTGAAGCTTCCTCTACATTACAAGTCTCAGCACAGCATTATTATTTTTGCACAAAAAAGGTAAAAAAGAATATATATATAAATGCTTTTCTAAGAATATAGATATTAAACATTTTAATTTTAGTTAAAAAAAAGCACAAATGTTTAAAACTTAGAGAAACCATGTGCTTGGCAAACTTTTAGCTTCAGGATCCACCCCTGCCTGGCAAACTTTTGGCTTCAAGCTCCACCCCCTGACTTCCTGTTTCTAGGCTTGAGCAGCAGCCAACTGTTTTGTCCCCAATCTATAACTTTGCACAGTCCATATATAGAAACAGGAAGTTAGTAGATTGAGTTGAAGTCAACAGCTTGCAAGTCTATCAGTCGGTTTTGAAAAATATTCTTTTGAAAAATGATATGGGAGAAATATTACAACATTATACAATGTATTTGTCTGATTTCAAAATTAAAAAATACAATCTTCAATACATTTACATGTAGGATTCAGGGTCTTTTTTAAAATTTCTGTCATTCTATGGCAAATTGTAAATTTAATAAAAAATGTTTTATTCCTCTACATGATTTCTTCTGACTTGTGTTTGCCCAGAGGAGTTAGACGCTGGCACAGACAGCAGCAGATTAATTGCCCGGGTTTAGTGAGTGACAGGACGTTTCAGATGAGTTTTGATATTATTTGCCCAGTGCCGATAGAGGTGACATATAGTCCTTCAGAAGCCACATACGAATAAGAGGAAGATCAATACATCAGAGTGACCGGTCGCTAATGAGTACAGTCATCTGGAAACACCAGGAAGAAGCACAGTGCTCAGTTTAAAGGAATATCCCTGCAATCTATTTACTGACATACTTTAAGAAGTGCTTATAAGATCTCTTTTACAACTTGCTTATGTGCATGGATAATTGATGACACGTTGTGTTGATAGAGAGGCCCCAGAAGTGTGTCTGCTATGCATTATATGTATAAAGTGAGAGTCCAACTGTGTGCCTGTTCTGCAGTGTACACTATATAAAGCCCTGAGCACATATTGTGTGTCTATCTCTATGTGCGGGCAGCTCACTGGCTACGTGTTATCAAGCGCAAGTTTATTTTTCGCCAGCGGTGCTTTGTGTCTTGTTTACAGGTCTCTTTCATTCCATAAACCTGCAGACGGTCTCATTAAGTTACAAGTAAATAACTGAATGGGATTCTAACAATAAATGCTGAGCCACGAATTCAATTGTGTTGCTCAAGAACAAAAGGTAAAACATCAGAGCGTCTGTAAATAAAACCAACAGATTCTGACCTGAGTATCAGGAACATCGAGCCGGCCTGTCATCTCGGGGCATCTCTGTTGTCTGAGCTGAACGTCCTTAGAATTAATAAATCTCACAATGTTAGTATTGCAAGTTTGCCAGAATAGGATTTCTCACGTACAATTTAAATGGATACAGAAATGCCATCTTATATTTTATCGAGATTTTAACATCATAAAAATGTATATTTTTTTACATCATAAAAATAATTTTACACCTTAAAATAAAGATTGGCCTCTCCTCCTGTTATTTGATATCTGTCTGACTGGAACTCAGCTCTTCTGAAAGGGACATATAGGCATCACAAGAAGAGGTAACAAAAAAGGGAAGAATAATGGTCAAATGTTGTAGAATGTTAAAAAAAAGGTAAAAACAAACTTTAATTTTCCACCAATTATATGCAGACTAGCGAATTGCCCGTCAAAAAATGACGGCAATATAATTGTAAGTCAAGGAATTGTGTTTGGCACACAATTTTTTTTTTCTTGCGCTGATTGCGAGCCTCGTGGTGAGCACCTTTGGCGCTCATCGTGTGGCTGGCAATGAGCGCCTTTGCCATTTATTGCGATTGTGTGTTGTGGTGTTTTTTAAAGTTTTGTATATATGTATGTTTTAATGATAATTAATTACTAAATAAATGAAATCATAAGTTAATATACTTTAGGTATTTGTAATTAATATATGCAGCAAGAAATGGGCTCAAGAGCGGACAATCTGTTTTCATGTTCCTGCAGCATCCAATGTAGATTTGCTGTTGTTGAGCTTAGGTGCAAGTGTCAGCAATGTGTGCAGTGTGTAGTGTAAATAGGCTGCATGCGCGAGGGCAAACAGGGTAGCTGTGTACTTCTGCATTGTGTAAGTTAGTGTTGTAAAATGGCGGCTAATGTGTGTGGTACGCGGGTGTGGATGATTTAGCGTCCTTGGTAATAGTGTATGTTGTAACCCATACAGCTTTTTGTGAAAATCTGTCTGTGCTTGTTGGTGTGCTTGGCCTTGTTTTCGTTTTTTTCGGTGGCCATTTTTTCTCTCGCTTAGGGGATTTTCGAGTGTCTAATCTGTGAAAATTGTAGTTAAATAGATGTATAAGAGGAATTGCAGATGACCTGGGTGTCCCCCTTGCTGTGTGTGATGTTTTTATTTTATTTTTGTGTGTATTTACTTTTGTTTTCGGGTTTTTCGGTGTGCGCAGTTTGGCTGTTAAGTTTGCATGTTTTGCAGCTCATATTTTGTTTTATTCAAGTGGCGGTTTCCTTTTGTAAGTGTTACGGGCCACATTTTTTTTCCTGATGTCCCCTCCCCTGTGTCTCTTCCCCCACTCGCCTGTGTCTCTCTCCCCCTCCCCTGTGTCTCTCCCTGTGTCTCTCCTCCCTCCTCCCTTCCCTGTGTCTTCCCCCCGTGTCTCTCCCCCCACTACCTCCCCTTTGTCTCTTTCCTGCCCCCCTCTCCCCTGTGTCTGTTCCCCTATCCTGTATCTCTTTACCCCCCTCCCAGGTGTACATGATATGCATCATGGCACACAAATAGCACATGCACACACAGACATACACACAACATGGAACACACAGGCAGGCACACACAGCACAGATTCACTTGCAGTGTTATTTTCCCACACACACTTTCCCTATGCCTGTGCTCTGCTTGTGGGAGGGACAGAGGCTGCACTGCTCATTGGTCACATGGGATGACTGACAGGACTCAGAGCCTGGATGTAGCAGCTTGTGCTGGGGAAGGTCTGTGACGTAGACATCCAAATTGCTGGAGCGGCTCGTCTATAACCTCCTTACCAGCTTTATTACCTCTAACTCCCTTTTTGACACCTTCCAATCTGGCTTTCGGCCCCAACACTCCACTGAGACAGCTCTCATTAAAGTCACCAATGACCTGCTCACTGCCAAGTCAAGAGGTTAATTTTCAATTATTCTTCTTCTAGATCTCCCTGCTGCCTTTCACACCGTTGACCATCCACTTCTACTCCATATCCTCTTCTACCTTGGTATTCGAGACACTGCTCTCATACCTACAAAATCGATCATTCATTATCTCCTTCTCCGACACATCTTCTTCTCCTCACCCCCTGTTTGTTGGTGTACCAAAAGGATCACACATCCTCACTTGGTACCCTAATAAGCTCTTTTGGGCTTCATTAGCATCTCTATGCAGATGACACCCAAATCTACCTCTCCGCACTGAAACTATCCCCCTCTCTTCTAACACACGTCACCAACTGCCTCTCTAGTCTATCCTCTTGGTTGTCCACCCACCATCTCAAACTCCTCATGTTTAAAACTGAACTCCTAATCTACCCTCCCTCTCCCACAGCATCAGTTCCTCACATTTCTCTCACTATCAACAACAACATCATCACCTCCACCTCCCAAGACCATTGTCTTGGAGTTCTACTGGACCCCGCTCTGTCTTTTATCCTTCACATACAATCACTAACTAAATCTTACTTCTCCATCTAAAAAAACATCTCCAGAATTTGTCACTATCTTACACAAGACTAAAATCCTAATACACTCTCTCATCATCTCTCTACTAGACTACAGCAACTCGCTTCTTGTTGGCCTACCTACCACCCGACTGTCTCCACTTCAATCCAATATGAATGCCTCTGCTAGACTCATCTTCCGTACACATAGTTCAGTCTCAGCATCACCTCTCTGTCAATCACTCCACTGGCTTCCCTTAGCCTCAAGGATAAAATTTGGAATCATTACCCTAACTTACAAAGCCCTCAACAATAACGCTCCCCCTTACATCTCTGCTCTCATCTTCAAATACTTCCCCACCTGCCCTCTTCGTTCTGTTAATGACCTTTTTCTTTCTACAACCCTTGTCACCTCCTCTCACTCCCGCCTCCAGGGCTTTTCTCGTGCGGCCCCTAGTTTCTGGAACTCCTTGCCTCGCTCCACCAGATTATCCTCTTGCCTCAAAATATTTTAAACCTCACTTAAAATGCATCTCTTTAAAGAAGCCTATCACCTTCCACCCTAACACACTTATCACCTCTCTCTCCCTCTTTTACCACTCACTATACCTTAGATTGTAAGTCTGCAAATTTCTATCCTAAGTACTTTGGGAATGCACCATGGACATTGGATTCCTAGCTCAAAGACAGGGCCCTCCTTCCTTTGCTATTTGTTAACTTGTATATATCTTTGTCTGAACTTTACAGCTCTACGGAATATGTTGGTGTGTTATAAATGAACTATAATAATAATAATAATATAAAAATAAAATAAAACTTAAAATAAACAAAGGGCTGCATTCAATTTGCCGTATTGGACACCCGGGAGCCTGTAAGTGAGGTCGCAGGCAAATTTGCTATTCAATTGGCGTCTTTTTGCGGGCTCTGATCGGGTAATGAGTTACGGGCTTGAGAATATTGCGTCCGTCAAACTTGTAACTTACAGCCTTCAGAAGCCTTTGATCTCTCACTTTTGCAAAGTCTAAAATCGCAAATCGCTATTCAATTGCTCAATTTCCCCAAGCTCGCAAACGTAATCAAACTCGCAAACCGCAAATGAAGGAGAAAGTCCTACATGTGCTAGAGAGGACCAGAAAGGGGTTTAAACACCAATTCGTAGCACTGTAAATGCAAATAAAAAATCAATACTGCACTGTAAATAACGGGGAAAGTGATGATAGACATTATAATTAATTGCACAACTGTCTCAAGAACGCAAATCGGCAGGAAATAACGTTTAATTGCATGTGTCATTTTGGGTATCAATGATTTAATACATATCAGGCCACCCATATGGACTAGAACAGTATTGGCATTCATTTTCATAATTCTTTATTATGCATTTTTTGCGAGTGCGATCGTAACTCTGACCCATGAATCTAATTGAATGACATGTAAACTCCATGTTTTACTGTGTAATTATGAAAATCTTACTTTCTATTGGCTGATTCGAAATGGGACACAGTGCATGGTTTACGGTTTTCTCTGCAAGACCGCAACTTGCAAGCTTGAGCAATTGTCTAGCCTCACAAATGTAGACCAACGGGAGCCCGCAACTCACTCACAGACAACTGGCTGTCTGCGATCAAGTTACTGGCCTGGAATTGAATGTGACCCAAAGTGTTTAGATTGTAAACAAAGTGCTCTGTTCCATGCCAAAGAGCACTATATGGGAGGTAACTGGTCCTTTAAGTATCATATGCTCAAATATAGGGCTTCTATTAGTAGACATCAATGGAGATGTTCAAAACAGCATACGATAAATAGGTAATAAATATAAATGTTGATTTTCATTTTCACACTACTAAAAGTTATTGCACAATTATCAATACTAGTTCTTTAAAATAGTAAAATAAATGAATCAACTACAGTGGCCCCTGTGCTGTGGATTGTCTCTCCAAAATTAAACATTTTGACCCAAGTAGGTCCCATCAACTGTAGAAACTACAGAGGCCTTTGTCAAAGAGGTTTCAGTTTGTATGTACCAGATGAGATGCTGCCCGATGAGGAGAGCATTACATCTAAATTCTGGAAAGAGGATTGTTGGTAAGTTATGCGCAGTTACAGATCTGCAGTCCGGTGAAACAGCCTGGCAGAGCTCATAACCAGACATTTAAGCAATACATATCTCTAGGGTTGCACTTGTCTTGTTTCCATGTTGATTGGACCCAGTTTGGCTCTTGAAATTGGCTTTTAGAAACTTTATTCATGGATCTATCAAGACGTCATCATTCTATACCAACAATGACTGTAACCCCAGTGTCATATCAGCAACGCCAACAGATTCCTCTGTGTCTAATATCCAAGGAAGAATATAAACATTGTATCAATATTTGTCTCAGAAACACAAGAAGTATATATGACATTTTATGTCATGCTTCACTTTAAAGCCTTGTCCTATCAAGTGGATGATAGAGTATGGCTGTCCTTGAGAAAATCAAGATGGTGTGTCTTTCAAAGACACTGGAGTCATACACTTAGGATAATTCTGTATAAATGAACAGTGTCACCTGTAGCATTATTATACTCATTGTTCTTGTGACATTCACTCTGCATTTCCTTGCTGAGTATTTATAAAGCCTAGCCGCCTTATTAAATTGTGATTCGGCCAATTGAATAGGGCTCTATATAAGCACAGAGCATATGTTTTTACAGAAGTGTTTAGTTAGTGAAGACCTTGCTTTTGGATAGAAGTTAACCAACTAAACACTTCTGTAAAAAGATATGCTGTGTTCTTATATAGAGCCCTATTCAATTGTCCGAATCGCAATTTAATAAGGCTGTTGGTGTTTAGGAAGAATGGGCAGACTAAACGACTCTGTTGGTTCTTATCTGCCATCACATCTTGGTATGTTTAATTGACAAAATTTTAATTTTTCCTCAAATTCTTCTAAAAACATATAATTGCAAAAATTCTAGCAAAATCTAAAGTGCAGGAAGAGTTAAACTTGTGACTATAACAGCTTTGCTGACATCGACACAATTCATGTAGATTTTACACAGCGGAGAAATGAATTTGATGCTGTTGCTTTTTCAATTATTTCTTTAACTGTAGTAAAAAGAAAAAAATAATACAAGCAAAATACTAAATTAAATGTAATCATTCCAAATAGATTACTTAAAATCTCTTTCATAAATATGATGGTGGAGAATCCAAAGAAAAGATGTGAAATTAATAATTTTCATGCATTTTCAGTAACCTTTGTATTGACAATTCAAAGGTTTGATTGATTTACCCTCTCCAACACTTTATTTCATTATATAGATGCAAATCCTTGATACAGTGAAAGTCTTTGAAGTGACACTGGGTGAAAGACGGCCATGGTATGTAAATTGAACAGGTTTGCAGTCTGCCTTGAATGTTTCATTAAATGAGAAATAGGGCTGGGGGAGGCAATATTGAGATAAAATAGCAACATGAAAGACTTATGTTGAGCTACCCAGAAAAAGGAATGACCTATCAAGGGTATTGAATGTCATGTCCATACAATAGCTTTATTTCGCAAAAATATAACGGACTGCTTTTAATGCATTAGATGACATTGGCAACTGAGCGAGGTAAAGATATTTTCAATATTTTAGACAATAAAAAATAGTTTTGTTATTGTGTATTCATATATATGAGTCATGAACAAATCTGAATACAAACAAAATTTGTAAAAGATACATTTTATTGATAAAATAATTAAATGCTATGCCTTGACCATTGACCAAAATAACCAATCCTAAACCCCAACAAGTCTACAGGACATTTCCCAGGGGTCCCCTTAACGCATCAAAAACGCCACCAAAATTTGGAAAAAAAGCACTTTCTACAAAGATTCTAAGCTCAAAACAGGGCTCTCTATTTTCTGCAGTTTGTTTACACTGTACCTTTTCTTGTTTACATACCCTGTATAGCGCTACGGAATATTTTGGCGCGTTACAAATAAAAGTTAATAAAAATAATATCCTTGTCATGGTGAAGGTGCTTGTCTACCTCCATGAAGCTGTGAGCTATACCATGTAGGATCTCTAAAGATGGGCAGATCATGTCAGAGAGGTCAGACAAATCACAGTCCTCTGGAGAAGAAACTGGCGCCCACTGCAGTATCTTTGCCAACCTTATGAATAAGCACAACCAGAGGCATAATTACATATTGAATTGGTATGCTGATGTCTATATCGTCATGAAGAGCTGGACATGACTGAATGAAGAAGCTTAGGCTATACACAATTCCCAATAAGCTAACATAGATACATTGTGGGTACAACTACAAAATCTGAGAGTCTGAGAAGCCAATAGGGCATTAATAAGAAAGGCAGCTATTTACAGTATATATCAGCCTAATGGCCCCAGAGGGCATTCAGGTTGTTGTTTTCAAATATAAAATGAACCCCCTCCTACCCAGTAATAAAAGATAAGAGGAAATGAAAAGTTTTTGTAAATAATAATAATATATATAAGAGCTGATCACCTCTCCATGTAGCATGGGATTGGCTGTTTTATGCATCATGTTAATCTATGGTGGATTATCTTGGAGACCAAGACAGCCAAACATCACATATAATAGTTGTGGTAATTGCAAGTTTGTCGGTAACGCAATGTTAAAAGTTACGGGTTGCGCATGAGCAATGAGCTCATCATGAGGCCCGAAGTTACAGGTTTTACGAGGATTCGGCACTCATTGTGGGTCTCGCGATGAGCGTCAAAGTCGCTCGTAATGTTCAGGGGAGGGGAGGGCTTGCAATGAGCACCGAAGGTGCTCATTGCGAGGCTCGCAACTTAGAGGGGTTGGGGGGGGGGCTCATAATGAGCAAGGTAGAGGAGGAGAGTTACAAGCTTGAAAAAAAAACGCAGCATTTTCTTTTCATGCCCATAACTCTGAGTCTGTAAGTGAGGTTGAAAGCTAATTTGCTATTCAATTGGCATCTTTTGGCGGCCTCCCAACAGCTTCGGAGCTTTGGGCTTGAAACAAAATGGCGGCGGTTAAACCCGTAACTTTTTTCAAACCTGCAAGGCTTTAATCAATAGCGATTAAAGATTCAAGCCTTGCAGGCTTTAAAAAAAAGTTGAGAGGGGGGAAAGAGACACAGGGGAGGGAGAGTAAAGTTACGGGCTTGTGCATGGGTGCAGAGCATGCTGCGGCCTGCAATGAAAGGCAAAGCGCCTAAGGAGCTGATCGCGACGCTTGTAAAGTAGAAGGGGAGAGACTCACAATGAGCTCCAAAGGAGCTCATTGTGAGACCCGTAAATTAGAGGGGTGGAGATGCACAGCATTGTGAGGCTTCAATTTTTTTTGCCGTCCTTTTTGCCGGGCAAGTGGCTAGTATTAAATTAAAATAGTTGCACTGGAGACTATGAAGGACAACAGCCATCTAAAAATATCAAAAGCTGTGCAGATTTCAAAACTCATTATTCATTTACATACTGTATATCCAACAAATTACGGGCACCATAAAACTATATGAATGACTTTAAATAATCACTGTAACAAGCCATATTGAAATGTCTGACCCTGGTGAAGCAGCACATCACATATATAGTTGTCATAGCTATGGTTGTCAAAAGTTGTTGCTAACGCTGCGGCCCTCGCATAGCGAGCCCGCAGCAACTGCGGACCTCGCAACATTTACAGACTTACGACACAGAAAAACGAGACGCAGGACTTACAAAAAAAAAACATTACGACCTCTCAAAATTACAACTTTAACGGCCGACTCGCGCGACCCTCAAAACATTCAAAACACAATAAATACACACAACAAACACATACAAAGCTTACCCACAGCAAGAGGGGGCACCCAGGACCTCTGCAAGTGAAGTTACACCTCCATTTAAGTCCAAATTGAAGAGTTTAGACACCCGAAAATCACCTAAGCAAGAGAAAAAATGGCAGCCGCAAAAAACGAAAACGAGGCTACAGGACCCTAAACACGCAAAACACCACCAAACACCTACAGATTTTCCAAAAAAGCCGGACGAGCTCCAAGAAGAAGGACGCTAAATCACCAACAGCCGCGTACCACACATTAGGCGCCATTTTACAACACTAACTTACAGAATGCGGAAGTACACAGCTACCCTAACGGATTTGGCTCTCGCACGCACACTATTTACACTACACATTGCACATATTTCTCACACTTACACAGCAGCTACACAGCACTCAAAACACACATTGTATGCTGCAGCAACATGAAAACAGATTGTCAGCTCTTCAGCATAATGCTTCCTTTATTTATTACTTCAAAATAGGTAAAGTATATTCCTTTATTAATGTATTAACGTATTTACTTCATTACCATACACCAAACAGCATTAGCTCACTTACAATTTGATTCCCGTCATTTTTTGACAGGCAATATTCTAGTTCCTATATAATGGCTCAGTCACAATACTGATCTAGTGCATGTATTTATAAAGAGAACATTTACATTTAACAGTCATGGTGCTGGCAACAAATACAGCCATTGCACCCATGATACAAACACTGCCAGAAAGAAACAGGGCTGCTGTAGCCACACTGTATACAAGCAGTAAATCTGGACCTGCCTGCTTCATAGAGAGAAATAATTAACTACTCAAGACTGCCATGTTAAGGGCTAGGATAAATTGTATTATTTTTAACTTGGAAATGTGTTTTTTTGTCTCTTTTCCTGGAAATAAGGGGTCTCATGCCCATGTAGATTGTGAGTAAGCACTACAGTTGTAATGACCAAATTACAGCTACCACTACATTAACAAAATTTAATGAAGTTTGGAGTTTGATTTTGACCCACCAAAAAATTGTGTGACTAACGTTTCCTGCTTTGAAAGGAGGAGATTACATACTGAATGATTGTTGTAGCAACGCAATGAGTGGGTAGTGAGCATACTTGCAATGATTACTTTCTATTACGCAAAGGAATACTTATATTCTCCAATACCATCTATTCAGCACATGGACACCTATATCCCCCAATACTTTCTGTTCCGCACATGGACGCCTATATCCCCCAATGCTTTCTATTCCTCACATGGACGCCTATATCCCCCTATACTTTCTATTCTGCAAATGGACACCTATATCCCTCAATACTATCTATTCCGCACATGGACGCCTATATCCCCCAAGAGTTTCTATTCCGCACATGTACACCTATATCCCACAATACTCTCTATTGCACACATGGACGCCTATATCCACAATACTTTCTATTCGGCACATAGATGCATCTTGCCCCCAATACTTTTTATTCTGCACATGGATGCCTATATCTCCCAATACTCTTTATTTAGCACATGAATGCCTGTATCCTCTAATTTATTATTTTACGCACATGTACTCTAATATCTCCCAATACTTACATTTCCACACATGGATGCATATATTTCCCAGTACTTTCTATACTGCACATGTATGCCTATATCCCCCAATGCCTTCTATTCTGCACATGGATGCCTCTACCCCCTATACTTTCTGTATCCCCCAATACTTGCTATTAAGAACATGGATACTTAAATCCCCCAATACTTTGTATTCAGCACATGGATACCTCTATCCCCCAATACTGTCTATTCTGCACATGGATTCTTGTATCCCACAATTCTTTCTATTCCGCAAATGGATGCCTCTATCCCCCAATACTTTCTATTCCGTACATGGATGCCTATATCCCCCAATACTTATTATTCCACACATGGATGCCTATATCTCCCAATACTCTTTATTACACACATAAATGCCTCTATCCTCTAATACATTCTTTTATGCACATGGACACCTATATCTCCCAATACTTTCATTTTCACACATGGATGGCATATATTCCGCCGTACTTTCTATACTGCACATGGACGCCTAAATCCCATAATAACTTCTATTCTGCACATGGATGCCTATATACCACAATTCTTTCTATTCTGCAAATGGATGCCTCTACCCTCTATACTTTCGATATCCATCAATACTTGCAATTCAGCACATGGATGCTTATATCCCCCAGTACTTTCTATTCTGCACATGGACGCCTATATCCCATAATATCTTCTATTCTGCACATGGATTCCTATATCCCCCAGTACTTTCTATTCTGCACATGGATGCCTCTATCCCCCAATAATGTCTATTCTGCACATGGATGCCTCTATCCCCCAATACTGTCTATTCTGCACATGGATTCTTGGATCCCCCAATTCTTGCTATTCTGCAAATGGATGCCTCTATCCCCCAATACTTTCTATTCCGCACCAGGACGCCTATATCCCCATATAATTTCTATTCTGCATTTGGACGTCTATATCCCCCAATACTTTCAATATAACACAAGGATCCCTATATCTCCTCAATACTTTCCTATTTCACACATGGGCATCTATATTCCCCCAATACGTTCAATTTCACAAAAGGATTTATATGTCCCCCAATATTTTGTATTCAGCACATGGATGTCGATATCCCTAATAGTCTCTATTCTGCACATGGTTGCCTCTATCTCCAAATAATTTTTATTCCGCATATGGACATCTATATCCCCCAATACTTTCTATTCCGCACTTGAAAACCTATATCCCCAATACTTTCTATTCTACACATTGACGCCTATATCCCCTTATACTTTCCATTCTGCACATGGATTCCTATATACCCAATACTTTCTATTCCGCACATGGATGGCTGTATACCCAGCACTCTCTATTCCACACATGGATGCCTCTATCCCCAATACTCTTTATTCTGCACATGGATGCCTCTATCCCCCAATACTGTCTATTCTGCACATGGATTCTTGGATCCCCCAATTCTTGCTATTCTGCAAATGGATGCCTCTATCCCCCAATACTTTCTATTCTGCACATGGACACATATATCCCCTAATACGTTCTATTCCGCACATGGATTCCTATATCACCCAATACTTTCTATTCCGCACTTGAAAACCTATATCCCCAATACTTTCTATTCTACACATTGACGCCTATATCCCCTTATACTTTCCATTCTGCACATGGATTCCTATATACCCAATACTTTCCATTCTGCACATGGATTCCTATATACCCAGTACTCTCTACTCCGCACATGGATGGCTCTATCCCCCAATACTCTTTATTCTGCACATGGATGCTTCTATCCTCTAAGACTTTCTATTCCGCATATGGACTCCTATATCTCCCAAAATTTTTATTTTCACACATGGATGCTTATATTCCCCCGTACTTTCTATTCTGTGCATGGAAGCCTATATCCTAGAATATTCTCTATTCCACACATGGATGCCTATATCCCCCAATACTTTATATAACACACATGGAAGCCAATATCATCAATATTTTCTGTTCTGCACATGGATGCCTCTATCCACCAATATTTTCATTTCCCACATGGGTGCCTATATCCCCCAATACTTTCTATTGCTCACATGGATGCCTTTACCCCCCCCAATACATTCTATTCCTCACTTGGACAGCTATATCCTCCAAAACTTTCAATTTCACACATGGATTCCTATAGCCCCCAATACTCTCTATTCTGCACATGGATGCTTGTATCCCCCAATACTTTCTATTTAACGCATGGACGTCTATTTCCTCCAATATTTTTTATTCTGCACATGGATTCCTATATCCAACAATACCTTCAATTCTACACATGGATTCCTCTATCCCCCAATACTGTCTATTGTGCACATGGATTCTTGTATCCCCCAATTCTTTCTATTCCACAAATGGATGCCTCTATCCCCCAATACTTTCTATTCCTTACATGGACGCCTATATCCCCTAATACTTTCTATTCTGCACTTGGACAGCTATATCCCCCAATACTTATATTCCACACATGGATGCCTATATCTCCCAATACTCTTTATTTCACACATGAATGCCTCTATCCTCTAATACCTTGCACATGGACATCTATTTCTCCCAATACTTTCACTTTCACACATGGATGCATATATTCCCCAGTACTTTCTATACTGCACATGGACGCACAACAAATACATAAAAAGCTTACCTACAGCAAGGGGGGGGGGGGGGGGGCATCCAGGACCTCTAAAACTGAACTTATACCTCAATTTAACTTGAAATAAATGAGTTTAGATACTCAAAAATCCCCTAAGCGAGAGAAAAAATGGCCGGCGAAAAAAAAGAAAACGATGCTACAGCACTCTACAGATGCCAAACACCTATGTATTTCCCGAAAAAGACGTACGAGATCCGAAAACAAGGACGCAACCAGCGCGACCCCAAAAACATTACAAACACAATAAATACACACAATAAACACATAAGAAGCTTACCCACAGCAAGGGGGGCACCCAGGACTTCTGCAAGTGAAGTTACACATTGATTTAACTCCAAATTTTGGAGTTTAGACACCCGAAAATCAGCTAAGTGAGAGAAAAAAATGGCTGCCGAACAAAACGAAACTGAGGCTAAAGGACCCTAAACACGCAAAACACCACCAAACACATACAGATTTTCCGAAAAAGTCGGGCGACAACCCGAAAACAAGTACGCTAAATCAGCCACAGCCACATACCACACATTAGGCGCCATTTTAGAACAATAACTTATACAATACGGAAGTACACAGCTATACTAACGGATTTGCCTCGTGCACTCACACTATTACACTACACACTGTACACATTCATGAAGCTTACACAGCAGCTCCACAGCACTGATGCTGCAGCAACATGAAAACAGATTGCTAGCTCTTCAACACAATGCTTCCTGCATATATTACTTCACAATAGGTAAAGTATATTAATTTCTTATTTTATTAATTATTCATTGCCATACCAAAAAAAAACACCAATGCTGCTCATAGCACACAAACAACCAAGAGCCTCGCAATGAGCGCCGAAGGATCTTAAAACACCATCAAAATTAATTTTGCACGCAAACATCATTACCTGCCTTACAATCTTATTGCCGTCCTTTTTTGACAGGCAAGTCGCTAGTAATTAAAATTCTGCACATGGATGCCTCTATCCCCCAATACTTTCTATTCCGCACATGGACGCCTATATCCCCTAATAATTTCTATTCTGCATATGGATGCCTATATCCCCTAATAATTTCTATTCTTCACATGGATGCCTCTATCCACCAATATTTTCAATTCTGCACATGGTTGCCTATATCCCACAATACTTTCTATTGCTCACATGGGTGCCTTTATCCCCCCCCCAATACATTCTATTCCTTACTTGGACAGCTATAACCCCCAATACTTTCAATTTCACATATGCATTCCTATATCCCCCAATACTCTCTATTCCGCACATGGATGCTTGTATACCCCAATACTTTCTATTTCAACTATGAACGTCTATTTCCTCCAATATTTTTTGTTCTGTAAATGGATGCCTATATCCCCCAATACTATATATTCTGGAAGCACGTGGATATCTATATCCCCCAATGCTTTCTATTCCACACATGGGTGCCTATATCCCCCAATGCTTTATAATACGTACATGGATGCCTCTATTCCCCAATACTTTATATTACGCACATGAATGCCTATATCCCCCAAAACTTTCTATTCTACAAATGGATGCCTCTACCCTCTATACTTTCGATATCCATCAATACTTGTTATTCAGCACATGGATGCTTATACTGTATCTCCCAATTCTTTCTATTCTGCACATGGATGCCTCTATTCCCCAATACTTTATATCACGCACATGAATGCCTATATCTCCCAAAACTTTCTATTCTGCAAATGGATGCCTCTACCCTCTATACTTTCGATATCCATCAATACTTGCTATTCAGCACATGGATGCTTATACTGTATCTCCCAGTACTTTCTATTCTGCACATGGATTCCTCTATCCCCCAATACTGTCTATTATGTACATGGATTCTTGTATCTCCCAATTTTTTTCTATTCCGCACATGATGCCTATATCCCCCAAAAAATTATATTTTGCACATGGACGCCTAAATCCCCTAATAATTTCTATTCTGCACATGGATGCCTCTATCCACCAATATTTTAAATTCTGCACATGGTTGCCTATATCCCCCATTACTCTCAATTCCGCATATGGATGCTTGTATCGCCCAATACTTTCTATTTCACACATGCACGTCTATTTCCTCCAATATTTTTTTGTTCTGCAAATGGATGCCTATATCCCCCAATACTTTCTATTCTGCAAGCACGTGGATATCTATATCCCCCAATGCTTTCTATTCCACACATGGGTGCCTGTATCCCCCAATTCACTTTATTTCACACATGAATGCCTCTATACTCTAATACATAATACATTCTATTATGCACATGGACACCTATACCTCCCAAAACTTTTATTTTCACACATGGATGCATATATTCCCTAGTACTTTCTATACTGCACATGGACGCCTATATCCCCCAATACCTTCAATTCTGCACATGGATGCCTCTATCCCCTAATACTGTCTATTTTGCACATGGATTCTTTTATCCCCCAATTCTTTCTATTCTGCAAATGGATGCCTCTATCCCCCAATACTTTCTATTCCGCACATGGACGCCTATATCCCCATATAATTTCTATTCTGCAATTGGATGGCTATATCCCCCAATACTTTCAATATCACACAAGGATTTCTATGTCCCCCAATATTTTGTATTCAGCACATGGATGTCGATATCCCTAATACTCTCTATTCTGCACATGGTTGCCTCTATTTCCAAATACTTTTTATTCCGCATATGGACATCTATATCCCCCAATACTTTCTGTTACACACATGAAAGCCTATATCCCCAATACTTTCTATTCTGCACATGTCCACATATATCCCACAATACATTCTATTCCACACATGGATTCCTATATCCCCTTATACTTTCCATTCTGCACATGGATTCCTATATACCCAATACTTTCTATTCCGCACATGGATGGCTGTATACCCAGCACTCTCTATTCCACACATGGATGCCTCTATCTCCAATACTCTTTATTCTGCACATGGATGCTTCTATCCTCTAAGACTTTCTATTCCACATATGGACTCCTATATCTCCCAAAACTTTTATTTTCACACATGGATGCTTATATTCCCCAGTACTTTCTATTCTGCGCATGGACGCCTATGTGGTAACCTGTCTTCCTTGCATGGTAATTCAGGAACTCCTTAAACAGGTCTAGGTGGGAGGGCTGGGAGTCTTTGCTTCCCTCCCACAATTGCTGGAGGAAGTGATGCAACTAAGGGTATATCCAGGCAGGAAACTGCTGTTGCTTCCTGTTTCTTTCTTGGAGGTGAAGGTGATGGTGATGGTGATGGTGATGGTGATGGCGATGGTCTAACCGTGGGTGAGATAAAGCGTTTGGGAAAGGGGATTACTATATAGGTAGATAGATTTAAAAAGGGTTGTTGCTCCGTGGGTCTGGGCTGTGTGTTTGTGATACATTTATAGTATTGTGTTGTTGCCTTTTAATAAATACCTTTTAATGTAGACGAACCTTGTGTAATATATATATATATTAATTTGGTGTTACACCACATTTGGCGACCACGAATTTTAGACTTCTACAAAGGTTATTTATGAGGTAATATCACATTAATAGATAGTCAGATTTATTTTTTGGGGGAAGAAAAAAAAGTACTTTGTCTAATTATCCTCTGCATGGGAAATCAAGTGCTGATTGTGTGTGGAGTTGGGCCTCCATTTTTAATATACAAGCTTGGGCATCAGGCCTCAATTATTATTTTTAATCCTTTATATCGTACTAGCTTCTGAGTTGAGTTTTGTTCGTACTAGCTTATTTTGATACATAAAACAAATATATATCATACAGGTTGTTTTTGTGGGTTTATCTGAGTTGAGTTTTGTTGTGCTTTTGAGTACAGGCCTAGCCCTAGTACAGGCCTAGCCCTGCATTTGAATACAATATAGTAGGCTCCATGCAGCTTCTTTGTGTATTTGAATGCTAATTCAAGCCTCCATTTTTAATATACAAGCTTGGGCATCAGGCCTCAATTATTATTTTTAATCCTTTATATCGTACTAGCTTCTGAGTTGAGTTTTGTTCGTACTAGCTTATTTTGATACATAAAACAAATATATATCATACAGGTTGTTTTTGTGGGTTTATCTGAGTTGAGTTTTGTTGTGCTTTTGAGTACAGGCCTAGCCCTAGTACAGGCCTAGCCCTGCATTTGAATACAATATTGTAGGCTCCATGCGGCTTCTTTGTGTATTTGAATGCTGATTTGGGCCTACAAGCTTGGGCATCAGGCCACAATTAGTTTTGTTGTGTGTTTCAAATACCTGAGTTTGTTAATACTATTATTATTATTTTTTTTTTTTTTTTTTAAATAATTTTTTTTTTTTTTTTTCTCTTCTTTCTTTTTCTTTCTCTAGTCCTTTATCATAGTACAGGCATGGAGAAAAATAAATAAATAAACCATTTTAAATCTTATATATATATATATATATATATATATATTATTTCAGGCGTGCATTTTAATACACTATAGGCTTCCATACCTTATACTTTTTGGGTGTCTTGCATATCCTAGTTCAGGTATATCTCCTACCCTGCAGGCCTTGCTATTATATTTTAAGTTAATTAGCAAGTATTACCTTCACCATACTAAGGTAAGTATAATTTGCATTGTGGGTACTAATCTATTTTTCTACATATTACACCTGGCCTACTGAATAGTCATCAACTATTGTTGGCTACTCAGAAGCATGCTACTTTAGTCGCAAATTGATTTGGATTCTTACTTGGGTGGGTAAAAGAGTAGGAATGTCTTTTCAAGGGGCCAAATACTTTCACACAGAAGTGCGTGAGTACTTTAGGAAACATATTCAAAAACATGATGGTCCATATGAGCTTCCAGAGCCAGCAAACACAGACAGTGAAAAAGAGGAGAGATTAATGGATGTTCTAACACAAATTGTAAATAACAAAAAGTATAGAACAAAGAAAAGAAAAAGTTTGGTCACACAAGCTGTTGTAGCCACAATAGGAGGCCTAATAGACTTAGTTGTAGAATTACGGCAGCATAATTTGGAAACAACAAATAAAATGGAGGAAGCAATGGACAAAAGGGATTGTTTAAAAATTGCAGCTTTGAGAACTACAATTGTTGGGGAACTAGAAAGGGAGTTAAGGGAAATAGAAGAGCAGAGGGATGCTTATGGAGTAAAAATAACAGAACTTCAAAACATATTAATGGACTATAAAAATAAAACAAAGTTAGAAGGGATAAAAGGAGTCAGAGACATTGCCAAAATATATCCAGATCTGGATATGTTCGTGGCACAAAATAAAGAACCAGTGCCAAAAATGAACCAAGATAGAAAAGATTTATTATGTTATTCTGTTCCACAAGTAGATACCATACCACAAGCACCAGTTATTGTTCCAGAATTATTTAATGCAAGGCAAACACCTACAGGATTTTCTATGCAGACTCGCCCGATGCCTATGGCAGATAAAGACAATTTCCAGAAATGGTGGGGAAGTATGCCAACTAACAACTTTAATACGTTTACACATTGGTTTATGAGGGGAGCAGATAGAGCTAAAAAAGGAGGTCTTAACTTAGAGGAATGGACAGAACTGTTAGAATACGCTATGGGTCCTTTGGCTAGTAGACTATTGGGATTTAATAACAGTGTGTCTGATCAGGCAGGAAGAATTGCTGCAACTAATTTCTATCTACTTAGCATAGAGAAAGAAATAGCAAATATTACCATGAGGCCAACAGATGGTCCTAGAGAGGTAGCTCAAAGGTTATTTTTTTGGTATACTCTACGACAACCTCAACAGCCTCTAGTGCTGGGCTCACCAGAACATATAGCAAAAGTAATGGAAGCCCTTCCCCGGGAGTGTCAAGAATTTATCAGGCTTTTTGATCCAACACCAACAGACTTGGAAATGGTACTAACTAGAGCTGATAAGTGGTGGATCAAGCATCCTTTCACAGAACAGGCCTGCTCTGTTTCAGCTGTAAGAACATTTAAGGTCGAGTCTGGTAGAGATATAGATGGTAAATGGAGAAACCAGACGTGGGATGTACCCCAGAACAAGAAGGATGATCAAAACTGGAGACCATAAAAGAACTTTGACAAAAGATGTAGAGATCCACCTAGGGACTATAGGAATAGGGATGGCAGCAACTGGAGGGCTAATCAGGAGGGAGAGAGAAACGGTAACATGGGCTATTGGGAACTCAGGAGACAGAAGGATAGGATAGAAGAGGAAAATCACATACTTAAAAACAAGGTAGCTGAGTCAGAGAGGAAATTGAAGGAAAATGAGGCAAAGATGATAAAAGAGGGACAGAGTAGAAGTGAGTCACAATGACAAATCCCAACCCCTGCGCCTCAGCATCTCATTCACTCAGCTAATTTAACCATGGATGAGGCAGGTCGGCCTACCATTTATACAGTCATCGCAGGGGTAGGGAAAAATATGTTGGTAGATACAGGAGCAGCAGTTACAATGACCAACAGGGTCAAAAATGGGGATTCTTCAGTAAGTATTATGGGAGTTACTGGGAATCCACAGGAGGTTAGAGCAGGTCCAATTGATGTAGCAGTTGGAGAAAAAACAATACAAGTAGAAGCAATAGTGGGTTGGCAAGAGGAAATATTGGGAAAAGAAGCTTTAAAAAAAGGAAATTTCATTGTAGATCTTGCCAATTTTTGTTTGTGGAAGACAGAAAAGGTGAATCAGGTAAGTACAGAGTTGACGAAAGGGGTTGTGCTCCCAATTGCATATATTGTCTCTCCGATAAAAAGTCTGAAAAAAAAAAAAACTGAAACTAGACGGACAACCAGAATGGCTGCAGAAGCTAATCCAAGACATACCTGTTTGGGCTACAGATAAATTAGACTGTGGAAGAATGAAAGGAATGGTCTTGTTGGAAGGAGGAGACCCACAATGGCAAAAGCAAAATCCAGTCCCAAGAGAATCAGTGGCATCAATCACCGAGATGATAGAAATACTGGAGAGACGTGGAATAATTAAATCTGGAAATGGGTATGCATGTAACTCACCATGTTGGCCTGTGAGAAAAGCTGTGTTAAAAGGGAATGGTGATGAAAAAGCAGCCTCATCATGGAGACTTACCATTGATTACAGGGCCGTGAACGAACTTGCAAAAAGATATTTTTTATTTTTTTGTTTGGGTATGTATATGTTTCTAATGATGGAATCTAGTGTTCCCACAGAGCAAGGCTGTATAAGAATGAAGATGCGTTTCAACAGAAGATTGTGGTGGATCCTTGTTACAGGATGGATAAGTATAAGCTGTATCACAGTAGGAATGGGGAGACAGGCAATAAGGCCAGAAGATACTGCAAATAAGGGAGAGAGTTTGAAAAGATTGGAGTTACATTACGTTCAAGCAGATAGATTTATTTGGCCCAGGGAATTGGAAGTAAAAGAGGGTGGAGGGTTACAAGTAAACATTATTTTGCCACATAATAGTACCAGGGGATTAGCTCTTAGAGCTCCAATACAAGGGAGGTTTACAAATACTACAGTAGTAGTGAGTAACTTAACATTAGAAGAAGGTGGAGAATGGGACGCTGCAGTTATAGCTGCCCAGCCTGACCTAGAGGAATTCTGCAATTTTGATACTGGAAAGGGGTGTGTTCTAACAATAGATGAAGTATTTGTCTCTGTAAAGGAGCTGCAACGTTGTAAAGATCAGAAGAAGGTACCATGGCCAATAGGCGGATTGGTGGTGGTACCAACACATGAAACAGTTGTGCAAGGGGTTGGGTGGACTTACTACCCAATAATTCTAAAAAAAAAATTCCATAAAGTTTTTTATTAAGAATAATCAAGAAAAACTTGTACAAAAATAAGCACATTCTATAAAACATAATTTCACATGTCAAGAAAGGATAATTACTATCCTAAGCAACTGCTTCTCTTTGTTGAATTATTCCTTAATATAATTTTAACGTTTTCAGTGCATAAATTGGTTTAAATAAACATACGTGTTACAATCAATATATTCTACGAACATATGTGAAAAGAGAAAGAGGAAGAAGTGAAGAAAAGAAGAGAAAAATAAACAAATAACCAAAGAAATGAAGAAGTAAAAGGAAAGAGCAAATAGTAGATAATTGCTTCCCATCCGCTCTTCTACTTCAAAAGGTCAGGATTTGACTATACCGTGGCCTTTTCAGTTCCTGTGCTACCCTATCTTAGTTTTACTGTCGTTACCTTTCGTCCGAAGAAGCCTCCAGTGTCCTCTCCCGCTCCGCCTGTTCCAGTCCGCCTCCCGCTCCACTCCTCTTCCAATTGTAAAGAACCTCCCTAGCAAAAATTCAACTCGTCCCCCCACTACCTATGAAATGCAGTCGGGGGAGGAGATCCAGGGTCCCCAAATTTCCAGAAACTTTTGATGTGTGTCCAATAGTGTATGAGTCATTCTCTCATGTATAAATAGGAAGTTTATTTTGTTTTTGATTTCCTGGAAGTTAATGGAATTGTCCTTCCACCTTCTAGCTATGATGTTTTTTACTGCCAGATAAATCAATTGTGTCAATTTATTGCCTACCCCTACCAGTTCCTTATAATTCCTGCCTAAGAGACATGTCGCTATGGAAGGTTTAAGTGGGATACTAAATAATCTGGAAAGTAGATCAGCCGCTCTAGCCCAGGTTTCAGAGACTAAAGGACATTTCCACCACGCGTGAATGAAGTCCCCTCGTTCCTGAATAATTCTAAATTTTAATGATTTTTCTATTCCTCCAAAGTGCCTGGAATCACAGCGGCAGTGGTTTAAGCAAAGTATACAAGAGACCATCATTGAGTGGACCGGAGCAGGGAGTCGAGAAAAACGGGACACACTTGCAGCCCTTTTAGGAGGAGTCGGAACTGGATTGGGAGTATGGAATTCAGCAGACATCATTGGACTGAACAGCAGGATAAACTCCCTTACTGATGGCATGGGACATGCTATGAAAATAGGTGGAGTAGCTGACTCCCTTATAGTGAGTAGACTGACAGACAATGTTGATGACATACACACCATTGCCAACAACCTGCATCTAGTTGAGGAAAATATTGCTTCCATTGCTAACAGCATTAAGAATGAAATAGTGGGAACTGCCATTTTCTGTTCTATGATTGGAGGAAAGCTGTTGGCAGATTTAAAGGAAACTATTAAAGACATCCAGGAAAACAAGTGGGCAAGACAAATCAATGCAACAAGGATTATCACGTCATTGAAAAGAAAAGGAGTGGACATCACTGAGGACAATCTTAAATACAGCTATATTGAAGGCCCAGATCAATGGATGCCACATGGACTACAATCTGGGACAATAGGACTAATCCTGGCAATTCCCCGTTGGGAGGGGCAGGCAGAGCAACTGAACTTTATACATAGCATTGGCACGTTAAGTGATGGAATCTACAAGCAACACTTCCCATCAAAAAGACTGGCCACTATTACAGGATTGGAGATGGATGAAAGCTGTTGCAGGAAATCTCAACACCGATGGCTGTGCAGTTGTGTTTGGGAGAAAGGAGCTGAGGAGGATGGCTGGGTGCAGTTGATAAAAGAAAACCTGGTGCAAGAGGTGATCCGCATAGGGGACATTGCATGCTTTATCGGCCACTCTGAATATAGGACAGTTGATGAAATATGTTTGGTGGAAGAAGGGTCTTGTATCATGGTTCCATCAAGAAACCTTACCACCGAAATGATCAATTTTACTGCAAATGCAGATTGGACAAATTTGACAATGAAGCTTTTTCCCCCAATTCCAAAGCTTACCTTGGAACTTCATGAGTTAGTAAAACGTACCAAACAACAACTACACCCCATCAGCTTACTGCTGAAACAACAGAAAAAGGAAATAGAAATTACTACAAAAAACATTGAGCATCCCTGGTGGGGAATTCTTACCAATGCAGAGACACATCCAGTCCTACGAACACTGTCGCTGGTACTCATGTTCATTCAAGTATTAACGACAATTATAATAATATACTTTTGTGTGGCAATGAAACAAATGAAGAAGAAACTTGCAAGGAGGATATATAATTTGTCTTTTTCCTCTTCTTTCTCTCTCTCATACATTCTTCAATAAAGTTTTACATTGCACATACATAAACATTTATCACACACTCTCACCTAAATTCTATAAGTTCTGTTTCTGTGTAATATGTGGATTGACAGCCATAGGAAAGTACAGGAGAACTTATGTCGCTGAGGGAACTATTCCGGAGGGACGGTGGGTTGAATTTCTCCTGTATATCAGGTTTTTGCTCCCACTAGGTTCTCCTGTACTAGAGGGATAACTAGAAAACTGAGCAACATAGAAGAAGAAAAAGTGAGGGAATGTGGTAACTTGTCTTCCTTGCATGGTAATTCAGGTCCTCCTTAAACAGGTCTAGGTGGGAGGGCTGGGAGTCTTTGCTTCCCTCCCACAATTGCTGGAGGAAGTGATGCAACTAAGGGTATATCCAGGCAGTAAACTGCTGTTGCTTCCTGTTTCTTTCTTGGAGGTGAAGGTGATGGTGATGGTGATGGCGATGGTCTAACCGTGGGTGAGATAAAGCGTTTGGGAAAGGGGATTACTATATAGGTAGATAGATTTAAAAAGGGTTGTTGCTCCGTGGGTCTGGGCTGTGTGTTTGTGATACATTTATAGTATTGTGTTGTTGCCTTTTAATAAATACCTTTTAATGTAGACGAACCTTGTGTAATATATATATATATATATTAATTTGGTGTTACACCACAGCCTATATCCTAGAAAATTCTCTATTCCACACATGGATGCCTATATCCCCCAATACTTTATATAACACACATGGAAGCCAATATCCCCAATATTTTCTGTTCTGCACATGGATGCCTCTATCCACCAATATTTTCAATTCCGCACATGGGTGCCTATAACCTCCAATGCTTTCTATTGCTCACATGGATGCCTTTATCCCCCCCAATACATTCTATTCCTCACTTGGACAGCTATATCCCCCATAACTTTCAATTTCACACATGGATTCCTATATCCTCCAATACTCTCTATTCTGCACATGGATGCTTGTATACCCCAATACTTTCTATTTCACGCATGGACGTCTATTTCCTCCAATATTTTTTATTCTGCACATGGATTCCTATATCCCCCCAATACCTTCAATTCTACACATGGATTCCTCTATCCCCCAATATTGTTTATTCTGCACATGGATTCCTCTATCCCCCAATATTGTCTATTCTGCACATGGATTCTTGTATCCCCCAATTTTTTCTATTCCACAAATGGATGCCTCTATCCCCCAATACTTTCTATTCCGTACATGGACGCCTATATCCCCTAATACTTTCTATTCTGCCCTTGGACGGCTATATCCCCCAATACTTACTATTGCACACATGGATGCATATATCTCCCGATACTCTTTATTTCACACATGAATGCCTCTATCCTCTATTGCACATGGACACCTATATCTCCCAATAATTTATTTTTCACACATGGATGCATATATTCCCCAGTACTTTCTATACTGCACATGGACGCCTATATCCCATAATAACTTCTATTCTGCACATGGATGCCTCTACCCTCTATATTTTTGATATCCATCAATACTTGCTATTCAGCACATGGATGCTTATATCCCCCAGTACTTTCTATTCTGCACATGGATGCTTATATCCCATAATAACTTCTATTCTGCACATGGATGCCTATATACCCCAAAATGTTCTATTCTACAAATGGATTCCTCTACCCTCTATACTTTTGATATCCATCAATACTTTCTATTCTGCACATGGATTCCTATATCCCCCAATACTGTCTATTCTGCACATGGATTCTTGTATCGCCCAATTCTTTCTATTCTACAAATGGATGCCTCTATCCCCCAATAATTTCTATTCCGCACATGGATGCCTATATCCCCTAATAATTTCTATTCTGCACATATTTGCCTATATCCCCCAATATTTTCAATTCTGCACATGGATGCCTATATCCCCCAATACTTTCTATAGCTCACATGGATGCCTTTATCCCCCCCCCCCCCCAATACATTCTATTCCTTACTTGGAAAGCTATAACCCCCAATACTTTCAATTTAACATATGGATTCCTATATCCCCCAATACTCTCTATTCTGCACATGGATGCTTGTATCCCCCAATACTTTCTATTTCACGCATGGACGTCTATTTCCTCCAATATTTTTTGTTCTGCAAATGGATGCCTATATCCCCCAATACTTTCTATTCTGCAAGCATGTGGATATCTATATCCCCCAATGCTTTCTATTCCACACATTGGTGCCTATATCCCCCAATGCTTTATAATACGTACATGGATGCCTCTATTCCCCAATACTTTATATTACGCACATGAATGCCTATATCCCCCAAAACTTTCTATTCTACAAATGGATGCCTCTACCCTCTATACTTTCGATATCCATCAATACTTGTTATTCAGCACATGGATGCTTATACTGTATCTCCCAATTCTTTCTATTCTGCACATGGATGCCTCTATTCCCCAATACTTTATATCACGCACATGAATGCCTATATCTCCCAAAACTTTCTATTCTGCAAATGGATGCCTCTACCCTCTATACTTTCGATATCCATCAATACTTGCTATTCAGCACATGGATGCTTATACTGTATCTCCCAGTACTTTCTATTCTGCACATGGATTCCTCTATCCCCCAATACTGTCTATTATGTACATGGATTCTTGTATCTCCCAATTCTTTCTATTCTGCACATGGATGCTTCTATCGTCCAATACTTTCTATTCCGCACATGATGCCTATATCCCCCTAAAAATTATATTTTGCACATGGACGCCTAAATCCCCTAATAATTTCTATTCTGCACATGGATGCCTCTATCCACCAATATTTTCAATTCTGCACATGGTTGCCTATATCCCCCATTACTCTCTATTCCGCATATGGATGCTTGTATCGCCCAATACTTTCTATTTCACACATGCACGTCTATTTCCTCCAATATTTTTTTGTTCTGCAAATGGATGCCTATATCCCCCAATACTTTCTATTCTGCAAGCACGTGGATATCTATATCCCCCAATGCTTTCTATTCCACACATGGGTGCCTGTATCCCCCAATTCACTTTATTTCACACATGAATGCCTCTATACTCTAATACATAATACATTCTATTATGCACATGGAAACCTATACCTCCCAAAACTTTTATTTTCACACATGGATGCATATATTCCCTAGTACTTTCTATACTGCACATGGACGCCTATATCCCCCAATACCTTCAATTCTGCACATGGATGCCTCTATCCCCTAATACTGTCTATTTTGCACATGGATTCTTTTATCCCCCAATTCTTTCTATTCTGCAAATGGATGCCTCTATCCCCCAATACTTTCTATTCCGCACATGGACGCCTATATCCCCATATAATTTCTATTCTGCAATTGGATGGCTATATCCCCCAATACTTTCAATATCACACAAGGATTTCTATGTCCCCCAATATTTTGTATTCAGCACATGGATGTCGATATCCCTAATACTCTCTATTCTGCACATGGTTGCCTCTATTTCCAAATACTTTTTATTCCGCATATGGACATCTATATCCCCCAATACTTTCTGTTACACACATGAAAGCCTATATCCCCAATACTTTCTATTCTGCACATGTCCACATATATCCCACAATACATTCTATTCCACACATGGATTCCTATATCCCCTTATACTTTCCATTCTGCACATGGATTCCTATATACCCAATACTTTCTATTCCGCACATGGATGGCTGTATACCCAGCACTCTCTATTCCACACATGGATGCCTCTATCTCCAATACTCTTTATTCTGCACATGGATGCTTCTATCCTCTAAGACTTTCTATTCCACATATGGACTCCTATATCTCCCAAAACTTTTATTTTCACACATGGATGCTTATATTCCCCAGTACTTTCTATTCTGCGCATGGACGCCTATGTGGTAACCTGTCTTCCTTGCATGGTAATTCAGGAACTCCTTAAACAGGTCTAGGTGGGAGGGCTGGGAGTCTTTGCTTCCCTCCCACAATTGCTGGAGGAAGTGATGCAACTAAGGGTATATCCAGGCAGGAAACTGCTGTTGCTTCCTGTTTCTTTCTTGGAGGTGAAGGTGATGGCGATGGTCTAACCGTGGGTGAGATAAAGCGTTTGGGAAAGGGGATTACTATATAGGTAGATAGATTTAAAAAGGGTTGTTGCTCCGTGGGTCTGGGCTGTGTGTTTGTGATACATTTATAGTATTGTGTTGTTGCCTTTTAATAAATACCTTTTAATGTAGACGAACCTTGTGTAATATATATATATATATTAATTTGGTGTTACACCACATTTGGCGACCACGAATTTTAGACTTCTACAAAGGTTATTTATGAGGTAATATCACATTAATAGATAGTCAGAATTATTTTTTGGGGGAAGAAAAAAAAGTACTTTGTCTAATTATCCTCTGCATGGGAAATCAAGTGCTGATTGTGTGTGGAGTTGGGCCTCCATTTTTAATATACAAGCTTGGGCATCAGGCCTCAATTATTATTTTTAATCCTTTATATCGTACTAGCTTCTGAGTTGAGTTTTGTTCGTACTAGCTTATTTTGATACATAAAACAAATATATATCATACAGGTTGTTTTTGTGGGTTTATCTGAGTTGAGTTTTGTTGTGCTTTTGAGTACAGGCCTAGCCCTAGTACAGGCCTAGCCCTGCATTTGAATACAATATAGTAGGCTCCATGCGGCTTCTTTGTGTATTTGAATGCTAATTCAAGCCTCCATTTTTAATATACAAGCTTGGGCATCAGGCCTCAATTATTATTTTTAATCCTTTATATCGTACTAGCTTCTGAGTTGAGTTTTGTTCGTACTAGCTTATTTTGATACATAAAACAAATATATATCATACAGGTTGTTTTTGTGGGTTTATCTGAGTTGAGTTTTGTTGTGCTTTTGAGTACAGGCCTAGCCCTAGTACAGGCCTAGCCCTGCATTTGAATACAATATTGTAGGCTCCATGCGGCTTCTTTGTGTATTTGAATGCTGATTTGGGCCTACAAGCTTGGGCATCAGGCCACAATTAGTTTTGTTGTGTGTTTCAAATACCTGAGTTTGTTAATACTATTATTTTTTTTTTTTTTTTTTTTTTTTTTTTTAAATAATTTATTTTTATTTTTTTCTCTTCTTTCTTTTTCTTTCTCTAGTCCTTTATCATAGTACAGGCCTGGAGAAAAATAAATAAATAAACCATTTTAAATCTTATATATATATATATATATATATATATATATTATTTCAGGCGTGCATTTTAATACACTATAGGCTTCCATACCTTATACTTTTTGGGTGTCTTGCATATCCTAGTTCAGGTATATCTCCTACCCTGCAGGCCTTGCTATTATATTTTAAGTTAATTAGCAAGTATTACCTTCACCATACTAAGGTAAGTATAATTTGCATTGTGGGTACTAGTCTATTTTTCTACATATTACACCTGGCCTACTGAATAGTCATCAACTATTGTTGGCTACTCAGAAGCATGCTACTTTAGTCGCAAATTGATTTGGATTCTTACTTGGGTGGGTAAAAGAGTAGGAATGTCTTTTCAAGGGGCCAAATACTTTCACACAGAAGTGCGTGAGTACTTTAGGAAACATATTCAAAAACATGATGGTCCATATGAGCTTCCAGAGCCAGCAAACACAGACAGTGAAAAAGAGGAGAGATTAATGGATGTTCTAACACAAATTGTAAATAACAAAAAGTATAGAACAAAGAAAAGAAAAAGTTTGGTCACACAAGCTGTTGTAGCCACAATAGGAGGCCTAATAGACTTAGTTGTAGAATTACGGCAGCATAATTTGGAAACAACAAATAAAATGGAGGAAGCAATGGACAAAAGGGATTGTTTAAAAATTGCAGCTTTGAGAACTACAATTGTTGGGGAACTAGAAAGGGAGTTAAGGGAAATAGAAGAGCAGAGGGATGCTTATGGAGTAAAAATAACAGAACTTCAAAACATATTAATGGACTATAAAAATAAAACAAAGTTAGAAGGGATAAAAGGAGTCAGAGACATTGCCAAAATATATCCAGATCTGGATATGTTCGTGGCACAAAATAAAGAACCAGTGCCAAAAATGAACCAAGATAGAAAAGATTTCTTATGTTATTCTGTTCCACAAGTAGATACCATACCACAAGCACCAGTTATTGTTCCAGAATTATTTAATGCAAGGCAAACACCTACAGGATTTTCTATGCAGACTCGCCCGATGTCTATGGCAGATAAAGACAATTTCCAGAAATGGTGGGGAAGTATGCCAACTAACAACTTTAATACGTTTACACATTGGTTTATGAGGGGAGCAGATAGAGCTAAAAAAGGAGGTCTTAACTTAGAGGAATGGACAGAACTGTTAGAATACGCTATGGGTCCTTTGGCTAGTAGACTATTGGGATTTAATAACAGTGTGTCTGATCAGGCAGGAAGAATTGCTGCAACTAATTTCTATCTACTTAGCATAGAGAAAGAAATAGCAAATATTACCATGAGGCCAACAGATGGTCCTAGAGAGGTAGCTCAAAGGTTATTTTTTTGGTATACTCTACGACAACCTCAACAGCCTCTAGTGCTGGGCTCACCAGAACATATAGCAAAAGTAATGGAAGCCCTTCCCCGGGAGTGTCAAGAATTTATCAGGCTTTTTGATCCAACACCAACAGACTTGGAAATGGTACTAACTAGAGCTGATAAGTGGTGGATCAAGCATCCTTTCACAGAACAGGCCTGCTCTGTTTCAGCTGTAAGAACATTTAAGGTCGAGTCTGGTAGAGATATAGATGGTAAATGGAGAAACCAGACGTGGGATGTACCCCAGAACAAGAAGGATGATCAAAACTGGAGACCATAAAAGAACTTTGACAAAAGATGTAGAGATCCACCTAGGGACTATAGGAATAGGGATGGCAGCAACTGGAGGGCTAATCAGGAGGGAGAGAGAAACGGTAACATGGGCTATTGGGAACTCAGGAGACAGAAGGATAGGATAGAAGAGGAAAATCACATACTTAAAAACAAGGTAGCTGAGTCAGAGAGGAAATTGAAGGAAAATGAGGCAAAGATGATAAAAGAGGGACAGAGTAGAAGTGAGTCACAATGACAAATCCCAACCCCTGCGCCACAGCATCTCATTCACTCAGCTAATTTAACCATGGATGAGGCAGGTCGGCCTACCATTTATACAGTCATCGCAGGGGTAGGGAAAAATATGTTGGTAGATACAGGAGCAGCAGTTACAATGACCAACAGGGTCAAAAATGGGGATTCTTCAGTAAGTATTATGGGAGTTACTGGGAATCCACAGGAGGTTAGAGCAGGTCCAATTGATGTAGCAGTTGGAGAAAAAACAATACAAGTAGAAGCAATAGTGGGTTGGCAAGAGGAAATATTGGGAAAAGAAGCTTTAAAAAAAGGAAATTTCATTGTAGATCTTGCCAATTTTTGTTTGTGGAAGACAGAAAAGGTGAATCAGGTAAGTACAGAGTTGACGAAAGGGGTTGTGCTCCCAATGGCATATATTGTCTCTCCGATAAAAAGTCTGAAAAAAAAACAAACTGAAACTAGACGGACAACCAGAATGGCTGCAGAAGCTAATCCAAGACATACCTGTTTGGGCTACAGATAAATTAGACTGTGGAAGAATGAAAGGAATGGTCTTGTTGGAAGGAGGAGACCCACAATGGCAAAAGCAATATCCAGTCCCAAGAGAATCAGTGGCATCAATCACCGAGATGATAGAAATACTGGAGAGACGTGGAATAATGAAATCTGGAAATGGGTATGCATGTAACTCACCATGTTGGCCTGTGAGAAAAGCTGTGTTAAAAGGGAATGGTGATGAAAAAGCAGCCTCATCATGGAGACTTACCATTGATTACAGGGCCGTGAACGAACTTGCAAAAAGATATTTTTTATTTTTTTGTTTGGGTATGTATATGTTTCTAATGATGGAATCTAGTGTTCCCACAGAGCAAGGCTGTATAAGAATGAAGATGCGTGTCAACAGAAGATTGTGGCTGCCTAAGAGACATGTCGCTATGGAAGGTTTAAGTGGGATACTAAATAATCTGGAAAGTAGATCAGCCGCTCTAGCCCAGGTTTCAGAGACTAAAGGACATTTCCACCACGCGTGAATGAAGTCCCCTCGTTCCTGAATAATTCTAAATTTTAATGATTTTTCTATTCCTCCAAAGTGCCTGGAATCACAGCGGCAGTGGTTTAAGCAAAGTATACAAGAGACCATCATTGAGTGGACCGGAGCAGGGAGTCGAGAAAAACGGGACACACTTGCAGCCCTTTTAGGAGGAGTCGGAACTGGATTGGGAGTATGGAATTCAGCAGACATCATTGGACTGAACAGCAGGATAAACTCCCTTACTGATGGCATGGGACATGCTATGAAAATAGGTGGAGTAGCTGACTCCCTTATAGTGAGTAGACTGACAGACAATGTTGATGACATACACACCATTGCCAACAACCTGCATCTAGTTGAGGAAAATATTGCTTCCATTGCTAACAGCATTAAGAATGAAATAGTGGGAACTGCCATTTTCTGTTCTATGATTGGAGGAAAGCTGTTGGCAGATTTAAAGGAAACTATTAAAGACATCCAGGAAAACAAGTGGGCAAGACAAATCAATGCAACAAGGATTATCACGTCATTGAAAAGAAAAGGAGTGGACATCACTGAGGACAATCTTAAATACAGCTATATTGAAGGCCCAGATCAATGGATGCCACATGGACTACAATCTGGGACAATAGGACTAATCCTGGCAATTCCCCGTTGGGAGGGGCAGGCAGAGCAACTGAACTTTATACATAGCATTGGCACGTTAAGTGATGGAATCTACAAGCAACACTTCCCATCAAAAAGACTGGCCACTATTACAGGATTGGAGATGGATGAAAGCTGTTGCAGGAAATCTCAACACCGATGGCTGTGCAGTTGTGTTTGGGAGAAAGGAGCTGAGGAGGATGGCTGGGTGCAGTTGATAAAAGAAAACCTGGTGCAAGAGGTGATCCGCATAGGGGACATTGCATGCTTTATCGGCCACTCTGAATATAGGACAGTTGATGAAATATGTTTGGTGGAAGAAGGGTCTTGTATCATGGTTCCATCAAGAAACCTTACCACCGAAATGATCAATTTTACTGCAAATGCAGATTGGACAAATTTGACAATGAAGCTTTTTCCCCCAATTCCAAAGCTTACCTTGGAACTTCATGAGTTAGTAAAACGTACCAAACAACAACTACACCCCATCAGCTTACTGCTGAAACAACAGAAAAAGGAAATAGAAATTACTACAAAAAACATTGAGCATCCCTGGTGGGGAATTCTTACCAATGCAGAGACACATCCAGTCCTACGAACACTGTCGCTGGTACTCATGTTCATTCAAGTATTAACGACAATTATAATAATATACTTTTGTGTGGCAATGAAACAAATGAAGAAGAAACTTGCAAGGAGGATATATAATTTGTCTTTTTCCTCTTCTTTCTCTCTCTCATACATTCTTCAATAAAGTTTTACATTGCACATACATAAACATTTATCACACACTCTCACCTAAATTCTATAAGTTCTGTTTCTGTGTAATATGTGGATTGACAGCCATAGGAAAGTACAGGAGAACTTATGTCGCTGAGGGAACTATTCCGGAGGGACGGTGGGTTGAATTTCTCCTGTATATCAGGTTTTTGCTCCCACTAGGTTCTCCTGTACTAGAGGGATAACTAGAAAACTGAGCAACATAGAAGAAGAAAAAGTGAGGGAATGTGGTAACTTGTCTTCCTTGCATGGTAATTCAGGTCCTCCTTAAACAGGTCTAGGTGGGAGGGCTGGGAGTCTTTGCTTCCCTCCCACAATTGCTGGAGGAAGTGATGCAACTAAGGGTATATCCAGGCAGGAAACTGCTGTTGCTTCCTGTTTCTTTCTTGGAGGTGAAGGTGATGGTGATGGTGATGGCGATGGTCTAACCGTGGGTGAGATAAAGCGTTTGGGAAAGGGGATTACTATATAGGTAGATAGATTTAAAAAGGGTTGTTGCTCCGTGGGTCTGGGCTGTGTGTTTGTGATACATTTATAGTATTGTGTTGTTGCCTTTTAATAAATACCTTTTAATGTAGACGAACCTTGTGTAATATATATATATATATTAATTTGGTGTTACACCACAGCCTATATCCTAGAAAATTCTCTATTCCACACATGGATGCCTATATCCCCCAATACTTTATATAACACACATGGAAGCCAATATCCCCAATATTTTCTGTTCTGCACATGGATGCCTCTATCCACCAATATTTTCAATTCCGCACATGGGTGCCTATAACCTCCAATGCTTTCTATTGCTCACATGGATGCCTTTATCCCCCCCAATACATTCTATTCCTCACTTGGACAGCTATATCCCCCATAACTTTCAATTTCACACATGGATTCCTATATCCTCCAATACTCTCTATTCTGCACATGGATGCTTGTATACCCCAATACTTTCTATTTCACGCATGGACGTCTATTTCCTCCAATATTTTTTATTCTGCACATGGATTCCTATATCCCCCCAATACCTTCAATTCTACACATGGATTCCTCTATCCCCCAATATTGTTTATTCTGCACATGGATTCCTCTATCCCCCAATATTGTCTATTCTGCACATGGATTCTTGTATCCCCCAATTTTTTCTATTCCACAAATGGATGCCTCTATCCCCCAATACTTTCTATTCCGTACATGGACGCCTATATCCCCTAATACTTTCTATTCTGCTCTTGGACGGCTATATCCCCCAATACTTACTATTGCACACATGGATGCATATATCTCCCGATACTCTTTATTTCACACATGAATGCCTCTATCCTCTATTGCACATGGACACCTATATCTCCCAATAATTTATTTTTCACACATGGATGCATATATTCCCCAGTACTTTCTATACTGCACATGGACGCCTATATCCCATAATAACTTCTATTCTGCACATGGATGCCTCTACCCTCTATATTTTTGATATCCATCAATACTTGCTATTCAGCACATGGATGCTTATATCCCCCAGTACTTTCTATTCTGCACATGGATGCTTATATCCCATAATAACTTCTATTCTGCACATGGATGCCTATATACCCCAAAATGTTCTATTCTACAAATGGATTCCTCTACCCTCTATACTTTTGATATCCATCAATACTTTCTATTCTGCACATGGATTCCTATATCCCCCAATACTGTCTATTCTGCACATGGATTCTTGTATCGCCCAATTCTTTCTATTCTACAAATGGATGCCTCTATCCCCCAATAATTTCTATTCCGCACATGGATGCCTATATCCCCTAATAATTTCTATTCTGCACATGGTTGCCTATATCCCCCAATATTTTCAATTCTGCACATGGATGCCTATATCCCCCAATACTTTCTATAGCTCACATGGATGCCTTTATCCCCCCCCCCCCCCCCAATACATTCTATTCCTTACTTGGAAAGCTATAACCCCCAATACTTTCAATTTAACATATGGATTCCTATATCCCCCAATACTCTCTATTCTGCACATGGATGCTTGTATCCCCCAATACTTTCTATTTCACGCATGGACGTCTATTTCCTCCAATATTTTTTGTTCTGCAAATGGATGCCTATATCCCCCAATACTTTCTATTCTGCAAGCATGTGGATATTTATATCCCCCAATGCTTTCTATTCCACACATGGGTGCCTATATCCCCCAATGCTTTATAATACGTACATGGATGACTCTAATCCCCAATACTTTCTATTACGCACATGAATGCCTATATCCTCCAAACCTTTCTATTCTGCACATTAATGCCTATATCCCCAAATTCTATATATAACTAGCGACTTGCCCATCAAAAATGACAATAAAATTTGATGGCTGGCAATGCTGTTTACCACACAATGCAAGACTCTCCCCCCTCTAACTTGCGGTCTTCGCGATGAGTGCCTTTGGCGCTTATTGAGAGCCTCTCCCACCGTCTACTTTATGGGCCTCTATTCCGTACATGGATTCCTATATCCCCCAATACTTTCTATTCCACACATGGATGCCTATATACCCCAATATTTTTTATTTCACACATGAATGCCTCCATCCTCTAATACTTTCTATTATGCACATGGACTCCTACAGTATATCTCTCAATACTTTCATTTTCACACATGGATGCATATATTCCCCAGTACTTTCTATTCTGCACATGAACGTCTGTATCCCATTATACCTTCTATTCTGCACATGGATGCCTATATCCCGCAATACCTTCTATTCTGCACATGGATGCCTATATCCCATAATACCTTCTATTCAGCACATGGATGCCTATATCCCGCAATACCTTCTATTCTGCACATGGATACTTCTTCCACCTATACTTTCTATATCCCGCAATACTTTGTATTCTGCACTTGAACGCTTATATCCCCCAGTACTTTCTATTCTGCACATTGACACCTATATTCGCCAATACTTTCTATTGCGCACATGGATACTTATATCCCCCAGTACTTTTTATTTCGCACATGGATTCCTATATCCCCCAATACATTCAATTCTGCACATGTAAGCTTCTAGCCCCCAATACTATCTATTCTGCACATGGATTCTCCAATCTCCAATTCTTTCTATTCAGCAAATGGATGCCTCTATCCCCCAATACTTTCTATTCCGCACATGGACACCTATATCCCCTAATACTTTGTATTCTGCACTTTGATGGATATATCCCCCAATACTTTTAATATCATACAAGGATGCCTATATCCCCTAAATGCCACACAATTCCCCCTCTAACTTGCGGTCCACTAGATAAGCGCCTTCGGCGCTCATTGCAAGCCTCTCCCACTCTACTTTACGGGCCTCTCGATGATTCAACCTCTCCCCACTCTCTGACCCCTTTGTCTTTTTCCCTCCTCTCTCTTCCTTGTGTTTGTTTCCCCCTCTCTCCCTCCCGCTGTCTCTTTGCCCCCTGCCCTTTGTTTTTTTCCCCCTTATTTCCCTCCCATGTGTCTCTTTCTCCCCCTGTCTCACCCCTGTGTCTCTTTGCACCCTCTCTCCCCTCTCCCTCCGCTGTTTCTTTCTCCTCCCTCTTCATGACTTGCGTGCCTTTCGATGAGCGCTGATCCCGCATTTTGCAAGTCTTGCGGATCTCGCAGTGAGTGCCTATGCCCTACAGGCTTTGGCCGACATTTTTTCCCTCGCTTTCAGACCTCCCAAAAACGCCAATTAAATATCAAATTAGCTTGCAACCTTACTTCCAGGCAGCCTGCCTCTCCCCCTGTGCTGTATGTGTGGTTGGAAGCCTTTTTGTTAAATTAATTGGCACCTTTTGGCAGTCTTCTGATGGCTTCTGAGTTACGGGCTTGAAAAAAATGTTGTCTGTTAAAGCCGTAATTGTTGCGTGATTTGTGATGAGCACCAAAGGCCTTCCGCCCTCAGCACTCATTGTGGGACTGGCAATGAGCGCCTTTGGCCTTTGGCGCTCATCACAAGGACCGCAATGAGCGCCTTCGCCGCTCATTGTGCATGCTTATAATTTTTAACATTGCGTGACAACTCGCAAATTATAACAACTATTATATAATAGCGACTTGCCCGTCAAAACTGAAGGCAACAAAATTTGAAGCATGACAATGCTGTTTGCCACGCAATGTGAATCTTTTGGCCCTCTGAGCACCTTCGGCGCTAATCGCAAGAACCGCGCTGAGCACCTTCCCCTCGTGTACGTCAACTTTCCTGCTTTGGCGCTCATTGCGACCATTTCCTCCTGCCTACTGTACGGGCCACTCATTGCAGGGTTTATTAACCTGCAAGTTTTGTGCTTGGGATTGCCATGTGTCTCTTTCCAGCATCTCCCCCCGTCCCCCCTTCCCTGTGTGTTTCTCCTCTGTGTATCTGCTGAATCTTTCCGTTGCTTTTATTTTCAAAGTCCTGCGTGCCTGGCGTTGTTCATTCAAGTGTTAATGTCTTTGCCTTTGTGTATTTTCTTAGTCTTATTTTTCCGCGTTCTGTATTTTTTTAAGGTTGGAATGTGCTTAGTCTTGTTTTCATTCTGTTTTTAGATTTTTATTTTTACTTTTTTCGTCTGCCATTTTTTTTCTTGCTTAGCCGATTTTTGAGTGACGAAACACAGCAAATTGGGCTTAAATTCGCTTGCAAACTCACTCCCAGGCGTCCTGGCTCTCCCCCTGTGCTGTGTATGAGTGTGGTTTAATTTGTTTTTTATTTTTTGTGTTGTTTTTTGAGTTTTTCGTTTTTCGCGGTTACATTCGTATTTTTTGCCCCTGAGATTCCGAGGTTGGATTTTTTTTTTAAGTCCCGCTTTCCTCAAGTGCTTGCAGCCTAAGTCCTGCATGCTTCAATACCTCAACTGCTTGTCTTGCTTCTCGAGGCTCACAGGAGCACCTTTGGCTCTCATTTCAGCCTAAGTCCTGCGTGTTTCCATGCCTCAACTGCTCGCCTCGCTTCGCAAAGGCTAGCAGGGCAATGAGCGCCTTCTGGACTAATTGCCTAAGTCCTCCGAGCTCGGAAGGCTTCTATGCCTCAATGGCTGGCTTTGCGAGGCTCGCAAGCACAACGACAAATCGCAGTTTGACAACTATTATATGTGATAATATATTTTTTTGCGACATTGATGCCATTTACCAATGAATGTTGTTAATATAGATGGTTTGCACTATATGTATTTATTACTTTGCATGGTTATTTACTATTTGATACATTTCTTTAAGATGTTGGCCCCAATTCAAGAACATTTTAGAAAATGTTAACCCCCTCAGTCATCACTTCTCAACTTGATTAATTTAGCACTCATCAATGTGGCCTTTTCACCTTGGATGAATTCTAAATTCTGACTGTTGTGCAAAGCTTAGTGAATATAGACCTGTGTATTAGCCAATGGGTAATTCTTAAACTACTTAGTTTGGAACTGAAACCACGGACCTGGCTGTCTCACTGTATAATACAATATATGACATTATATATGACAATATATGACATTGCATCTATGGCTGACCTTTGTATTGTAGATAGTACTATATACAACTCTCTGCAAACAGTTGTGTTTGTTCTCTGCATAGCCCGGGGCATCATCACATCTAGTCAAGCAAAGCCACAGGAGATACATCAATAAATAATCAAACACATTTGTCTCCTTCCCAACTGACCATTAATTTTGATGTTTTTCCAAAAATAAAAACAAATTGTGCAATTATAAAAATGATTGAATTAATGCAAAAAATGTATTTTGCCAAAAAGTACACTGACAGTTTCCTCAGTAAATAATGATAAATTATTGTGTATGTTTTTTAGCTGATGATTGAATCCAGCAAAGAACAGTAATGATCTAAATGTAAAACAAATATCAAAATGTATAATATAGAAATAATTTAAAGGGTATGGATGTTTTCCTTTCAAATTCCTTCAGGTACAAAGACAGAGTGACAATTAAATATTAACAAAAGTTTTTGCTTGATGTGTAAAATATTATTATTTACCACCATCCCCACCTCTGTTCTACCTCCAGATAAAATTCATAGCCTCTGCACTCATCAAATATTGATTTTTTTCCCCAACCCAAGTTGATGCTATTTGCCGTCAACATTATTATAATGAGGGATACGCATCAAATTGTCGTTGGGAAGCTCAATCATTTCCCTGCACCATCTGCATTGATCTCTTTGGTTGGCTTTACCATAAATTATTCCATTCAATTAACCAAACCTGCTTGAATGGCATTTTGCAAACTAAATAATTTATAGAGTGTTTGGAGCACAAAAAAGAGTGATCTGCTTAATGTGCGGCTCTCCTAACGACATTTATAACAATATAAACACCACTATGGACATTTGTCACATTCTTTGTTCAGAAAATGAAATCACCCAGGGACGGAGCAAAGTCTCCTCGTTAACAAACGAGGGCTGGAGAGCGCCCTATCCACAAAGCAACAGCTTGTGAGTTAGCAGAGATTGCCCATGTTTTCCATTAAACCATTTTGTAATCAGTAGGGGAAGCAAAGCTTTGGAGACTGGAAATATTGTTGCATTTATTAGAGGAACAGAAAATCCCAATTTGTCTGTCATGCATTAAAAATAGCTTTTAAAGTATTACTGTAGTTTGTCTATTTGTTTGTTTTTTGTACTATTATTACTTGAAAAAGAAAAGAATAAAAAAAAAGAAAAAAGTTTTATTTTGGTGATTCTTTTTTCTATTGGTCTATTGAATAGCTAATCTCAATTGGTAAAATGTTTTAAAAAATACGTTTTTCATGTCAGCTACTTTCTCAGTAGAGCTTTGCATTAGTCATGGTAAAAGCACTGGCAAATATAGCTGCCACATTCCTATAAAGCATGGAGGCTTGTTCACACAGTCTATAGTCTGCTTCATGTGGAGAATCAATCAAGTGAATAAAATGATGTTGAGACAGCTTCTGGAACAGAAGAGTGCAGTTGTCATAGCTGTCTTTTTAGCTTTGGGGTGCGATGCAGACACTTGGAGCCTAATTCAATTAGGGGCCGTAACTTGATTGCAAATCACTGATTTGCTGCAATCGAGTTACGTCCTCGCATTGCCTTACGTTTACGCTGCTATTCAACTGGCTGAGTGTGCAAGTTAGCCCTCCTTCCCGCTGATCGCAAACCATGCTATCGGCAGTAGGCATTCGCAGGCTTGAACATGATCGTGGCCTCAAGGCCGCAAACTCAGAGCACTGTAAAGCACTATAAATGATGGGGAAAACAATGGGTGACTTTTGGATTAAAAGCACAACATTTTCAATACTTTCTTTATGTTTCATTTCCATCCAAAGTCCTACGGGCTTGAATGACCTCGAAGCCTGTAACTCGTTATTCAAGCCAATAGGGCTTCAATGAAATATGGAGGTTGGATTCCAAAGTCATACGGGCTTGGAGGTTGAAGCCAGTAGGACTTCTGATGGAAAATAAACAAGAAATAAAGTATTATATTTTGCGATGTGCGAGCTTGAGAATGTTGTGCTTTTAATTCTAATGTCACCCATTGTGTTCCCCATCATTTACAGTGCTGGATTGATGTCATATTTGCATTTCAAGTGCTACAATTAGTAAGTAAGCCCTTTGCGACAACTTCTTGGTACAAGTAATATGTGGTTCGAGCTTGAAGGAAGGGTAATTGGAGCAATTGAATAGCGATTAGGGATTTTTTTGCGTCCGCAACTCTTGCGGTTGTGAAAGATCAAAGGTTTTGAGGGAAGTAAGCTGCGATTGACAAAATTGCAAGGAATCGTACCTAGCAGAATGTAACACGATCGGAGCATGCAAACGGAAGGCAATTGAAAAGCAACACAGCTAGCGGTCAGCATTTGCAAGCCCATATCTCTAAAACGTAGAAATTGAATGAGGCCCTTGGTGTAATTTATCCTTTCCTAGTGCTGGAAGGTGTGATACTCTCAAGATGAATATGGCTGAGAGTGTCTTATTCCTTCGTTTTAGACTGGTTGTCCTTCTATTGCAATAAGTATTACATTAACGAGAAATAAAACACATGGGCCCTCGTTCAATTGTGATTTGGCCAATTGAATAGGGCTCTATATAAGCAAAGAGCATTTCTTTTTTACAGACGTTTTTAGTTAGTGAAGACCTTGCTTTTGGATAAAAGTTCACTAACTAAAAACCTTTGTAAAAAAATATGCTCTGTGCTTATATGGAGCCTTATTCAATTGGCCAAATCACAATTGAATGAGGCCCATGGACATGGAACTCCTGTCACGTCATGCAGATGCTCTACTCACTGAGCTGTGGGCCTCATTCAGTTGCGATTTGGCCAATTGAATAGGGCTCTAAATAAGCACATAGCATAATTTTTTTAAGAAGTTTTTAGTTAGTAAACATCTATCCAAAAGCAAGTTTTTCCCTAACTTAAAACTTCTTTAAAAAATATATGCTATGTGCTTATTTAGAGCCCTATTCAATTGGCCAAATTGCAATTGAATGAGGCCCTATGTGTGCAGAGAGCATGTCCTAAGTATAAATAGGTAAATAGTAACAACAGCTTGTTCCAGTGCATCTACATTATAGATAAAGCACACCAGGAAGGGATTCAACTACTTTACAAGCTAAAATACCTCTAACTCCAACAGTTCAACAGAAATGCAAAGAAAACAAGAAACATCTTTACATTTGCTTTACAATCCTCTATATGAGCACAGCCAGGGACTTTAGTGACAAGTAAGTTGAACAATCATATTTTTAGAGACACCACACTTCCAATTCCTCATTTATAGTTCTGTCCAAATTTTGCTTAGAATTAAAAAAAAAAAACAGACAATTAGGTGGTTTGGCGAGTGAGACATGAAAGTCTATATACAACGTGTTAGCTCCACTGACCAGGTTTGGAGTGAGGATACTGTGTCCCTGGGAGATCTCATACTTTGTAATGTTTGTGTATTTTACACATAGGACCCACAAAAAGAGAAGAGGAATCCATAAATCTAATTAACAGACATCAACAATGAGGATTTATTAGATACAGCTGTGAGGAGACCAGATCTGTATGGAGGAAACATTAACATGGCATTTGTCGGTCAGCATTGTGTTAATTCTGTATGAATAATGAAGAGCTGTATGTGCAAAGTTTAGATAAAGTGCAGCTGCTTGTGCGAAACGCTTCTTCCTCTCTCAGATCTGTGTCTCCTTCTGTATATAGCCAATATCATTAGATGTGTATAAGGTTTAAACCAGTGGGTAGATACAATTGTTACCACAAAGGGCTAGTGTAAGCACATTTTATGTTAAATGTAGTTTTTCGTTTTTCATTAATTAAAATCAATAATTCATATGCAAATAGCAGCAAAGCTTTACTCAGAAAAATGTAATTTAAAAATACAGTTTACATCATTAATGACTGCTGCTGTTCCCTTCTCATAGTCATTACTGACCACTGCTGTATTTCTCATAGCCCTAAACACTGCTGAAGTCAATCAGACCAACTGAGATGACCCACCTTGCCTAATTAATGATATCTCAGTTGCAATGTTTGTTTTCTTTTCAGCAGTATTCAGGGCAATGAGAAAGGTGGGGAGGGGAACAGAAACAGCCACTAATCAAAATGACATTTTCTGGCTAAATCTTTCATTTGCTATCATCTGTACAGGTATTTTTAATGTTAATTCATGATGAACTAAAAATATATGTAACATGAACTTGCTTTACATTTTAGTTTTTGTACTTATTATTAATTACTGCTGGGACATATTTTTTTATCATCTGATTTTGCCTGTTATGTTCTCTGGAAGGTATGTCCTTGTAAGCTAATGAGCTTCCATTACTGCTATTGAATGTGCTGGCAGCTGTAGATGCCATACTCCCATTATGTAGGTTGACACTTTGAGTGTATGCAAAGTCTCCTCCCACCTCAAAAAGTAGAACATCAGAAAAAAGTCTATGATATATTTTTCATGAAAAAAATTACTTTCATACATACTAGACTAATACGTTGGCACGTTACAAATAACGGATAATAATAATGCTCATGTGGATATATTGGAAGTTCTGGGTCCTTTTAACATAAAGTGGATCCTTTTTGTTAATTGAAGATGTTGATATGGAAGATGAACCTGCCTGATGGGGTCGGCTGATGACCCTGAGCGTCCCCATATGAAGATATTTTCAGCCATTCTTTACTTTCATCTCTGGACATTTAACTGCTCATTTCAGACATGAAAGGGAAAAGGAAACCCGTCCTGAGTATCAGGGGTAAAACCTAAAGGAAATTGAGCCTCTCAGGAGCGGGGGATTAGAGCTTTCCTGTGCTTTCCTTGACAGCTCATTGATGTCTGCCCACTGATGTCTCAAGGTTTTTTCAGGAATCCTTAATGATGTCTTATGCTAAACAGACTGTTACAAGGTTTTACAGTCATGCCAAAGAAAGATGATGCATAATCCTGAGCACTTAGAGGCAAATAAATGACTTAAATGATCACATATGTAACATTAGTGTTAAAAGACAACCTATTTTTACAAACATGTATTCATATTGCTACATAGTTACTGCACTGTGCAATATAATAACATTACATTTTTATATAGGTCCCAGAACAATAATAACCTATAAGAAGTGATATCAAGCTGGTTCAGGTAGAGACATATGTCTAGTCCATATACCTCACAAAAGGGACCTTACTTAAAAAATACCTTTCTGGTACAAAAATGTGGATACCATTAGTCCGAAAATAAGCACTGCCATTACTCTACGTTATTGTACACAACAATTGTTGTTAAACTTAAATGCTAATTTCTATTGTTGAAACATGGAAAGAGTAAAATAAATAAATACATGATGTAGAAAGGTTCAGAGATGTGTTGGACAGAGAATTCAGTTGGGTACTTACAGCCTTATTAAATTGTGATTTGGCTCTATATAAGCACACAGCATATGTTTTTTACAGAAGTGTTTAGTTAGTGAAGACCTTGCTTTTGGATAGAAGTTCACTAACTATAAACTTTTGTAAAAAAAATGTTATGTGCTTATATAGAGCCCTATGCTGTAAGTTCTTGAGTCCGCTAATGGAGAGGAAGCTATATTTTAGCCGGTAAGCCCTGGCACTTAATAACTTGTAAAGAAATTGTTGGGCAAAATTACTTCATTTCACTGGCATATATTCCTTGTGGGGCATGGTTCAGGGTGAAGTTTGCAGAGAAGAAATAGATGTTTGGAATTTGGTGATATTGTGGAATTTCCTGTGTATTTTCTTCAATTGTCACCTCAAAAATAAACCATGTGATCACCATATCACAGACACCCAACACAGTATTGTGACCAGTAGATATATATATATATATATATATATATATATATATATATATATATATATATATATATATATATATATATATATATTTATTTATCAAAATGATTTATTGGAACAGGAATATTGCTTATAGTAAAAAAAAAGCCTTTATGCCAAGATTGAAAGGCTTTCTGGATAAAATTCACTGACCAGAAACTTCAATAAAAGTAATGACTGTTTTTCTTTAAAAAATGCCATTACTATCTCAACAAACCACTTTACATCTTGTGCAGTTTACTGAACATTGTCCATTGTCCCTCACTAGTGAATACATCTAGGAGATAACTAGAACCAACCATGATAGAAATAAACTCACCTACACACTGGGGGAGCTAGTGAATGGAAGGTACCGATGCAAAATAATTTTGGGGACCCCTTGAAACTTCTCTATACAATCTTGGGGTCAATAAAAAAGGCATAAATATATGTCGATGATTACCTTTGTAAAGTAATTATCTGCCATCCTCATCTAATAAATTAAGATTCCTTATATAGCATAGAGCTGTTGTGGGCTCTGGTGCTTTGCACCTGCTGGACCAGCAGTAGCTCCGCCACTTTGCCTACAGATGAGGTAGGGGAGCTATGCATACCCTACCTGTTTCAACCCTTGTGATCATTAGTTAATGCCTGCTATACACTTTTTTAATCTAATACCAATTAAATAAGTCTGACTCCATATATCCACCACCTTTATAATTAGACCGAGAAACTCAATAGTCATGACTTATTTTAATGCAAATTGAAGATTTATTAATATTGCATCAAGTATCAATACAGAAAGGTGTTCAGCATTTTTATTCCTTAAATGGATCAAAATGCCAGAATAACATATTAATGAGGAAATAATCATCATGGGGATTAAAGAGATTGATTTTTCCTTGAGAGAATGTGTGCAGAGCATTATTTTCATTTGTTTTTACTAGCTGTATGAGATTGTTAAATTAATGTTAAAATATACTTTCATCTTTTGAATGCTTTTCTAAATCTAATAGATTTTTAAAATGTATTTTACATAAATAAAAACTCTACAGGTTTCAGAAATGTATTTGTTTTAAAAATGATAGATTTTAAGAAAATAACATTATTACTATTTTTATTGATATAATGACAGTATTTTTCACACAGCTATATAGAAGAGGTGCATTACAATGGCATGTTTATGTGCACAATTTGATATTTATTGTATTGCAATATATTTGCAAATTAAACATAAAATACCATAATGTAGTTTGTAATAAAAATTCTATAATTCATATATTTTAAAATGTTATATAAATCATCAAACTCCTATAAACTGCTAGGCATAAAATTAAATGGGTTTTCATTAATTTTATAGTATTAAAAAAATCTCTAGCAATGTGCATGTCCTTGGAGGATGAGATAATTCAGTTTTGTACAGTAGTGTGCATGGGTGTAGGAGCCAAAAAAAATCTGTGGGGGGGGGGGGGGGGGATACCGCATATAGTATAAAAATACCACACAACTGCTTCTCCACACATAGACACACACATTGAAAAATCTTGGGGGATTTATCCTCATCGCCCCCCCCCCAGTACCTACACCCATGGTAGTGTGTCACTGCTTACTGAGTAAAAAACTACACAGAAGCAAATTATTTGATTATTTTATGGTCAGTGTGGCACACATTACAGATTTCTGTTGTAAAACTGAGGTCAGTATTCAAAATTAAAACATTAGCCAAAAAATTCCTTTTTTTTGCCTGTCAAAATGTGATAATATGTATATTTCTTTTTTTGAGGGGAAAATATATTTACCGACCAAACTTTTAAAATTAAATTAGTAATTGAATTTTACAATTAATTTTACAATGTTATATCATATTTATCTTTGCATCTTTGAATGTCCTAATATTGTTAAAAAAAAACACAAATAACTGATCTCTACATGGTTTCTTATTAAGAATTGTTTTGCCATATTTGGCTTGAAACCATTTTTTAAAAATATTCTTTCAACTCTCTCTTGACTTTTTTGAGACACAATATATATATCTCAAAAAATGCAAGAATCGTTTTATAAACATAGTATGCATGGTGTTTGCTGAATGTAAATGTTCCCTGGTCTACTCTACAAATACTCCATGATAGATATTTCCTGAATTGATGTATCTCACAGTAACTTGGATGGTAACCAGCAAGCATTTGGAATTGAAACGCCTCAAGGATAAATGGATAGTCGCTTGTCCAAATATTTACTTACGCCCAAATTAATCCGGTATCTGGAGTCCCTTCCATGTGTTAACATCTGGCACATTTCTTTTTAATATGTATAAGATGACCCTTTGCTGAGTGTGTGGCCCAAGGACTGCCCTCATCCTTTGTAGAACACCAGGGCTTAGACAGAATGTTTATCAGCTTATTATTTATTTGGTTGGAACAGTCTACGGTTTCAGTTGGCACTGATATATCTGCTGTGCACCACTGTAGCATTTTATTCCAATACTTTGTGCAAATATCATGTACACACAAATATATGTCTCTGTATCTCCTTCACACATTTCTAGTCAATTATTTTTCGGAACCAAAATAACTATTACAATTACCTACAAAATTATCTAAATTTGTTTAAATTTATAATTTTACAAATATTTTAGTATATAATTACTGTCACTTTATCCACTTTGTTGAAATTCATTTTTTCTTATCACTTTCATGTCTTTATTTCATATTTTCACCGACAAGAGCAAGTTTATTTTATTGATTTTGTAAAATGATATCTGTAATATCACTCTCAGTGTAATATCACACTTTTAATTTATTGAATAAATAATTAATATTGAACACCACAACTTTCACTTTGGATTTGTCCATTTAAATTTGATACCCAATTGTCACAACTGCTAAATGAAATGATACTTTCTACATGTTAGTCAAGATAATGTTGTATGTATAATCTGGCTATTTTTTCTTCTGCCATACAATACATTAAAATAATAGTATACTTGGTTTCTGAGTAATATAACCATTTATTTATTTCTGAAGAAAATATACATTTTTAACAACCTATTTTTTCCCCCAATGATGTATTAAACGTCCTTGATAATGTCTGTAACTACTATGCAACATGTTATGTCAGTGAAGGGGTTAAAGTGACTGTCTATTTGTGGAATGTGTATTTTTGAAGACCCCCTATACTGATAAGCTGAGAGGTTGAAAGGTTAATGGATACTCTGGATTATGCCTGCATTGCCAACACCTCTCAGATTCTATTCCTAGACATAATAAGGTTTTGATTCTGATGGGAAAATGTTTTTGATTTTTTTCTTGGTTTTCAAGGCTCCTAACGAGCAGGGTTTTGAATATCAGATGTTTTTCTTTAAATAGCTTCATTTGGTTAGGATCAGTGTGAAAGGAATGCATTTTAACATTCTGTAGTATTCCCACTTTTTGCAATTTGTTGGTTCTATGGTTTCGTATATTCATGTTGTTCACATTTTGTACATTTACCCCTTGAACTAAAATGTATGAAAGTGGTATAATTCTTCTATCTATCTATCTATCTATCTATCTATCTATCTATCTATCTATCAATTGTATATCTCACCTTTCTATCTTACTTTCTCTCTCTTTATTCTTTCTTTTTCTTTCATTGATGAATTGTTCAGTTATCATAATCAAAACTCAACAGCCTACCTCACAAACAAGGCTCTGCCACCCAACACATGCCCTGTCTCTCTTTTTATTGGGGTATCTGGAGCATTATTACTAACTGAAGCTATCACTAACAGCTTTTTCCCTGAGTATCTAAGATAATCCACATTTATAAAAGTTTGAATTTTATAGTATGAAATCCTTCATCCTTGCAAGTGTAAATATATGTATAAGCTTACAATACATTGTGCTTTAGAAGTGGAATGTAGTAGATATCTTGACCTAGAATATATTAAAATAAACTTTTATTACCTGTGTCCATTTCCATGGTTATTTGTCTACTTTTCCAAAGCCATTTCCCGGCTCATTTTATTTAGTTTACGTGCACGGAAATTACTTTTATTGATCTGGTTTCAAACAATTGTTTTCAAATTACCTGTCCATTGGTTTTATGAGAATTTTGGTCTGGATAAGATCTTAATAATAATATTTGCTTTTATTACTTACTTACAAAGTACCAATCACATTCCGCAACTCTACAACAATGCACAGGGACGAGTACATGAAATGAAGGACATGTTTGGGCACCAGTGTCAATGGAACATAAAACTCTGCTTATGAGGCATTAGACAGACTGATGGAAGTTTAAGGGACACGGTAAAGCCAACAATTTAATGAAGATTTTTTCAATCACAAATCTGCACATGATAGGGGAGATGATGATGGTGAAATGTGAGTCAAATATGGCAGTGATAAACTTCTATGGATATTAGGAATGTGCAAATAATTTGGTACTGGGGATAGATGGTTTGCATAGGCCAGGCAATTCAATAGTCACAGGTCATAGACAGAGAAGGGCACCTTTTATTAGTAGTATTTGGAAAAAGAGGTTAAAGAGTGCAACATACATTGTATATTAACTGAATACTAGCTGATATCTGGACTCATAGATGATTAATGATGAGTCAAATGGATGAACCAGTCACCCATATGATACAACTGACTAAGCACATTTGGATGACTGCCACTTTGGTTTTAGTGGCACTAGTCAAGCTGGGCAATGAAGATAAAAGGATTAAAGTTTTGATTGTGTCTTGGGTCAGAAAACTGCAAATTCTTGAAGCATTTCTTATATGAAAACAGTATAATTTTAAGTGACTAAAAATGAGGAACAAAGAACTGGAGGAAGTCACTAATAAACCCCAAGACATGGAAGGATCTTGTGAGTAGAGGTAGAAAAGGCTCATATTTTGAGCTTTAAATAAATAAATCAAGGAATAAATTACAAGCAGCTGATGATATAATTGGACAGACCAAGTGAGAAGAGTTTAGATTATCAAAAGCATAAGCATGATATTAAAAATGTAATAACATTTTTAGTGGCCTGGTATGTCTGTGAGTGTGTGCAAGTGACTGAAGAAGTATTTTTATCACTGCATAGCTATTAACTTAATTAACTTAATGTAACCACTTTACTTTATTGTATTTTATAATAATACATTATATAGACAATAAGGGAAGAAGTTTTGGGCAATAAAAAGGAAGAAATCAGTTTGTATGCTTTTTGTGAGATGCTTGAAAGAAAATGACAGAAGAGAAATAAAACAGTGAAAAATATCTTGAATGGTTGTTTGTAGAGGGACAGGAGTGAGCTTTTAATTTTGGTTTATCTACATAGGTACAATTAAGTAAAATAGAAAAATCTGTATTTTTTAACACTTCTTTGCAATTCTATGGTCTGATTGTAAAACTTAAGTTTATTGAACAAATTATTTTAATTTATCTGATTTAGCATGGGCAAACCTCTAGTATGAAAGAGTTGCAGATTTTAGGAAATTTACAATGCTGAGAGAAAACAGAGAATTTAGTTGGTTTAAGTGTTCCATATTATTTGTTTTTACAGGTGGTGTTCGCAACCCCTCTGTATGACCACCATGTTCTGGTGAAGAGGCTTGTACACCTCAATGAAACTGTGAGCTATACCATGTAGGGTCACCCAAGAGTGCAGGTCATAGCAAAGAGATCAGACAAATTGGAGAAGGAACTGGCAACCCACTCTGGTATCATTGCCAAGAAAATGTTATGGATAAACACAACCAGAGACATAATGATAACTGAATGAATGAGCAACAACAATGGAGTTCACCCGTTGGTGAAAACAGGATACATGATTATGCAACATCATAAGAACGCTGTAAAAATGGAAACAAACATAACATAAACAATTGGATCAATTGGATCAGTTGTAAAGTTTACTGCCAATTTCAGTGTTAGATATGGTTCAGTTAATGTGTCTCCTTCTTCTTATAAAATACTTTTTTCATCAAAACAATACAGGTTATATACAAAAAATGGAGTAAGATTAAAGATCATTGGCTGGGAAGCTTCCAACTAGTGGAGGAAAATATATACTAAGAGGTGAAACCTTTCTAGTATGTGTCGGTCTTAGTACATGTGTATGAAATAACTTCTAAGCTTATAGGATATATCACATATATAGTTGTGAGCGTACGAGTTGTTGCTAACGCTGCGGGCTCGCTACGCGAGCCCGCGGCCCTCGCAAAGCGAGGGCACTGCCCGAGGGTCTCAGTTGCTGACATGGAGCACCGTAGGCGCTCCATGCCAGCACCTGAGGACCTCGCAAAGCGCGCTCCATGCCAAAGGCGCTCCATGCCAGCAACTGCGACCCTCGCAAACTTCACGTCGCAACCCAAACAGTACGACACACACATTACGACACTCGCAAACAACATACGACACACGTTCACACACATTACGGACTCGCAACACTCGGACGCAACTCGCGAACATTACAAAATGTAAAACACAATACATACACACACCACATACATAAAAAACTTACCTACACCAAGAGGGAGCACCCAGCACCTCAAAAATACAACTTACACCTCGATTTTACTCGAAATAAAACAGTTTAGAGACTAAAAAAAAATCGAAGCGAGAGAAAAAATGGCCGCCGAACAAAACGAAAACGAGGCTACAGCACTCTAAACTCGCAAAAAACCACAAGAAACTCGCAAAACACCACAAAACACCTACGGATATTCCGATACAAACGTATACCACACATTACTCGCCATTTTACGCCAATGCGGAAGTACACGACAACGGTTTGGGCTCGCGCACGCACAGTGTTACACTGCACACATTCAGCACGCTTACACAGCAGATCCACACCACTAATGCTGCAGCAACATCAAAACACATTCACAGCTCTTCCACACAATGCTTTAAAATAGGTAAAGTATATTCATTTATTAATGTATTATATATTTCATTATTACACACTAAACAGCATTAGCTACCTTACAATTTCATTGCCGTCATTTTTTGACGGGCAACTCGCTAGTGATATATATAAATAAGATCACCACCAGGAGGTTAATTTGAAAACAACAGTGGAAATAATCTATAACTGTATGATGATATAGGTGAATCTATAACTATAGATTTTGCCTTAATTTTATGGACAGCTCATTCAATATTACATACTGCAATTACAGGCTGAGGTTGAAAAAGACGTACATGAAGTCCAACCTTTCTAGTTCTGCTTTGTCCATGTTTTATCCATATTGACCCAAAGGAAGACAAAAGAAAAAAAAAAATAGAGAACATTATAGACCTGTCTATAAATGCAGCTTCAATAGGAACCATGAAGTTCTACTCTGGATTTCATAGACTGTATTTAAATATATGTCTGAAATGGATCTGACTACAAACATAACTGGGCATGGAAATGTCATAAATCTGGATATTTAAAAAATAAATGTTTATGCTTCAGTTGAACGCATCCATGATACTTTAATTAAGCCTGTTGGTGTGAAGGGGCTTTTACATGTCTGAAGAGAAGGACTGGCATCTATTGAAACTAGCTGTTCTCGGACTCGGGGTAAAGGAGATGATGTCAACTTCAATGGGATTCAATTATTTAACATAACCTCTCTCTCTTCTACCCCTCTAATGATAAATAAAAAACACACATAGATTCATATATACATTCAAAATGTCTTCAAAAATTCCAATTTTGTCTAAAAATGTTTTTATGATCATGTCCTACACAGCTGATAATGTTTTTAATTTGTTACATATTTCACAAACATGTGCAAGTTTTCTTGAATCACCTCAATCCATTAATCCACAAACCTATTGCTCAAGTGTATGAAATAACCTTATAGTTCCACTCTCTACAGTGAATGCCTATCTTTGTAGGCCCATAAGGACATTAAATGAGACACATTTGAACACACTATTTATAAGAAGATAATACATTGGACATGCCTGGTCAATGTTCTTGCAGTAATATCCAACCATAAGTAAATGGCGCTTTTTAATTACTGACCTTGACTGCAGTTTGGTTACATTAGTCATTTTACAAATATTTCAGAAAAAAATAAGATTTTGATGATAGATTAGAAACTATAGCCACATTTATTGTGTTAGTTAGTAAATCTCTTGTATTAAGGTAATACTATAATGTTTATGTTTTTATAATAAAAACAGCAACTTGGGCCATATTGGTAACTCTTGGATAAAATAAATCATCATAAATATACATTAACCCTGTGCATATATGGAAAATGGAAGATATACTTTAATTATAGATTATAAAAAGCTGTCCAGTTGCACAGAAACATTTTTCAGTGTTCCTGTTCCTTTCTCCAGTACTTTGTCCTACTCACGTGCCATGGTGCCATTTTGGACTATTTGATGAGTGCTTTCCTGAGCCTAATTAGAGACTGGACTATAGACCATTAGGGATGTGAGATTCTTGTTAGATGGGTATCATAGAAACAAACATTACTTAAATTGCCCCTGTAATTGCCATGGAGAATATATAGAATGCATGACCTGATGTCCCTGTTTTTGTCCTGTGGAATGGTGACATTAGAGCTATTATAAAGAAACCACCTGCACAGTCTTATAGAGCCTTTTGTACAAATAATAATAATACCAGACATCACTGGAAACAAGAAAAGAGAAATCAAGAACATCAGGATTCCTGTGTACAAAAGCACTTCCACAGCTCCAGGTAAATCTCTTGCTAAAAAAAAAAAAAAAATATTATTTATATTTTATATGAAAAAGACATTAAACATATAAACACATTTTATATTTTTTTAAATTTCGTGTTTTACAAAATAATTTAATAACTTTAAAAAAGCCAATATGTGATTTTCTACATGTCTCTCTTTCCTTGTCATGTATATTGCTCATGGGCTTAAAGCTGCAAAATGTTACACTGTATAAATATATCACAATTTGTGCTTTTTATAACGTGAAAGGAATTGAGCATCTATGTCTGGAATACTAAATTCTTTGAAGGGTTTAAACAATTATATTTAATTTTCTTACAAAAAACTATTAAAAACTAGTGTTAAAGAGCCTCAGAAAATCCTGATTATTTATGTTCTCTTTAGATGAACTGGCAATGCCAGACTGTCTTTACTTAGGCCCTTATTAAATTGCGATTCGGTAAATTTAAAAGGGCTCTATATAAGCACAGAGCATATTTATTTACAGAATTTTTTAGTTAGTGAACTTCTATCCAAAAGCAAGGTCTTCACTAACTAAAAACTTCTGTAAATAAATATGCTGTGTGCTTAGATAGAGCCCTTTTTAATTTACTGAATTGCAATTTAATAAGGCTGTTAATTTGCTGTCCTAAAATACTACCTGTGTAAGTGATCAATTTTTATCTGCATCCAAGGTCCCTCACTTATGTTTTTAATAGCAGTTATAAATTTAAAGCTGCATTTTACTTTTAAATTTAAAACATGTTGTTCGTTTCCAAGTTATGTTCTTAAAAATAAAAAAAAACCCTGTCAGTTGTGGCTTAATGGTTCTTTAACTATTACATGCTATTATTTGTTTTATTGTGGATTGTTCTTGCTTTATTTGTTTTTCTGATATGTCACTGATCAGACTCCTCTATGAATGAAGGTATTCCTACAACATTTTTATATATAGCTCTATATCTCTATTAAAACCACTTCACATATTTATAACATGTTAGATAATTGTTTTCAAATATGGTTTATATAACGCTAAACAATTATAATAGGCTGAGCGCAAGTGAGATTTGGGTTTGTTTGATGAAATTTTGCAATGGGCTGCCCCCAAGATCTGGATCATGGACAATAATTTCTACATCACTGAAATAGGTAACACTGAACTAAGGAGAACTAAGGTAGAAGTGACGAAGCCCTATAGTGGGTGAAACATGTAGAGATATTGCTATAGAGATTGTTGCTACCCTGTGTCCTTGGTAATGCCAGCATCAGACCACTACATTGCAATGGCAACTCACGTGGAACCATAGCAGTAACCAAGAGCTTCAGCTACCAACTACCAATTGGTTTGGTTAAAGGATTACCTAAGGACTGTTGGAATTTTGCACAAAAGATTGTTTTTGCAATTCATTTGAGAAACAATAGCATGTTTTAATATAATAATCTACATTCCTTTCTATAGATCTGATTGCCCCTCCCAGTAAAGGAAAACTGGGTATATTCATTAAATTATAACCTATTTTATTCCTACTTTCTAAAATATGTTGTTCCTTATCAAGGTCAAGAGTACACTTAAATATGAGACATTAGAAGAATTTATGAGTTTGTACATTTATTTTTGTACAAGCAGAGTAGACCCGACAGACAGCAATACCCAGAACAGGAATAATAAATGTAATATCATTAGAAGCATCATGAGAGCATTTACAGTACTCGCTGTTCCTTAATTAGTAAAAGTGCTGTGCATTGGTAATAAACATACAATCAATAGGAAGCATGCAGCCTGTACAGATCGGTAATTAATCAGTAGTCAGGATGATGTCGGCTGGAACATAGTCATTAATCACAACACTTTCAGGAAGATTCATTTTATTGGTTTTCCCCATATTCTGACAGATTGTCAGTGGAGTATATTCACTTTAAACACAGATCGCTGGATAATGGCGTGTTCACACGTGCATAGAGGGATGTGCAATACCTCACTCATAAAGATATACAGTGGTGTTGAAAGGACAGGCAGGGACAAGTCATTACGCCAATTTGTAAATAGCAAAAAATACATTTTGGTGCCTCTGTTGGACCCTGGAGGTATTTATGATACATTAGTAGACTATCAGCCCTATTAAATTCCCCCAATGTTAAACCTGTTGCCCGTAATGGAGCCTGCTAGACTTACAGCTATTAAATTGGCCTCTTACAGCTACCGGCAAACAATCTGTGGGTTACAGGCGGAAAAACCCTACGGGATGTTGAAATCAGAATTCTGTTGCAGCAAAGCCTTTGATCTGTCAAGCGCGTAAATGTTAAGTTCGCAAATCGCTATTAAACTGCTACGAATCCACTGGCGTTCAAACCCGTAAACCGCAAATGGAGCCCAAAATCTTATGGTACTAGAGAGGACAAGGGAGTTAAAGACCTATCCGTAGCACTGTAAATGCAAATATCAACACACTACTGTACTTTAAAATAAAGGGAAAGTAATGTTAGGTATTAAAATTAATAGCACTACATTGTCAAGCTCGCAAATCTGCAATATAAAATACTTTTTTCTTCTGTTTAATTTCCGTGTTATATCGATCCCGGCAATCAATGTGTTAATACAAATAATGGAACTCGCATGGACTTGAATATGAATATTTTCTGATTTATTAATATTGCATAGTTTCTGGAATACGGGTCCGATCGTAACTCGTAATTCAAACCCGTAAGAGATTGAAATCTAATCTCTATTTTTCGATGACGATCTCACGTCCTCGCAAGAATGGTTTACAGGTTTGGATGTCGGCAACGTCTGTTACAGGCTTGGCTAATTTTATTGCTCTGTAACTCCGCCGAATCGTACCGAGTGTACAGCTGGCGCTATGGGCATGGAATTTAATATGGCACTTTGTGTTTGTGAGAGGGGCCTTAACATTTCTGGAGAACAATACTTGTATTTCCTGATGCAACAAGTCTTCAACAATTCTGATTTTCCTAAACATGATTTTATGTCTATCTATCTATCTATCTATCTATCTATCTATCTATCTGTCTCATGTCTTTCTATCTATCTGTCTATCTATCTATCTGTCTCATGTCTATCTATCTGTCTCATGTCTATCTATCTATCTATCTATCTATCTATCTATCTATATATCTATCTATCTATCTATCTATCTATATCATGTCTATCTATCTATCTATCTATCTATCTATCTATCTGTCTCATGTCTTTCTATCTATCTATCTATCTATCTATCTATCTATCTATCTGTCTCATGTCTATCTATCTATCTATCTATCTATATATCTATCTATCTATCTGTCTCATGTCTATCTATCTATCTATCTATCTATCTATCTATCTATCTATCGCATGTCTATCTATCTATCTATCTATCTATCTATCTATCTATCTATCTATCTATCTATCTAATTATCTATTCACCCATCCATCACATTCACATATCCATCCATTCATCTATCAGTCAGTCCTCCATCTTTTCATCCATCTATCAACATAATTTAAGAATGACTTCCATAGAAACCCCAAATGACCAGTTGCCAACCACATACCTAGTAAGTTAATGCATTTTACAGAATGTCAAACTGGCAGCACCCACTTTAACTCTTACACTTAACTCAGTGTTTATTTTTCAGTTGTTGTACTGTTCATTTTATTAAATTAATATAATTTAGTTTCCACAGGAAAAAAACAATCTTTTGTAATGTTTTAAACACAATATTTTAAATGCATGACAGCAAGTTGGGGACTACAATGGCCATTTAAAATATTGGCATATGACAACTTGCATTACCTGCACCCCATGTTTTTTCTTTGTTTACCTGTAACAACTCTGACCTTTAAGATGATATTTGTTGACAACTGTGAAATCATCTCTTAATGTTCTGTCTAATTTTTACTCCCCAAGGGTAATATCTTTTAAAATGTTATAATTCTTTCTGACAGAAAATGCAGAGGCAAAGAACACTGAGACATAGAGGAGGCATGGCCATGAATTCCTTGATTTGACACAGCTCGGAGACACTCAGAGGAAAAGGACACACAAGACATAACAATGTTATATGGAATTTGAGAGACAATCATCTAGGAGAGATGGCAATGCTATATTTATTTACCTGTATTTATTAACCCTTTCACTGGCAAAGGGCCTAAACATGTGTTGTAGTTCTGTGCATTGCAACCCCTCTGTCCATGAAAGGGTTAAAGAGAAAGCTTTCCTGATTTTTGTATGAAGAGTCAGTTTAGAGAAGTTCAAATATATATGGAAGTATCCAAATGTTCTTTGTTGGAGGAGGCAGATGGTGTGAGCTGTAGAGAATACATGTGACACAAATAAATACAAATTTGAATAATTTTTGTGTACAACAAGAAAATACATCCAAATCTTTCTCTCTGTGTTAATACATATCATTGAACTTCCATGGAGTAGAATAGTACATTTATTGATACTTATATATTGCTAAATTTCTGGATTGTGAGTCCGATCTCAAATCAGACTTATAATTGACTGCAGTTTAAACGCCATGTTTTGCTAATGTCATGATAATAATCTCATTTACAATTGGCTGTTTTTCAATTGCAATTTACGGGCTTGCTTAATAGATCATCATCATGCCCTGAAATGCTACATATGGAAGCATGGTTTACGGTTTGGGATTTTGGCCATGTAGTTGCAGGCTTGTTCAATTTAATCGATCCGTAACTGCTATAAATTTAATGAGGCCCTAGTAATTTTCTTATCCTTTATTTGAAACGAATGATAAATAAAATGCAGAAATATAATATTGATGAGTGATAAAATTTTTGAGCCTGATTCAATTGAGTTCTTGATCGATCCGGTATCCCATAAGTGAGGTCGCAAGTTAATTTGCTATTCAATTGGTGTCTTTTTGCGGGCTCGAAGCGGGTTACGAGTTACGGCCTTGAAAAAATTGCAATGGTTAAACCGTAACTTACAGCCTCCTGAAGCCTTTGATCTTTCACTTTCGCAAGAGTTACGATGTCTAAAATCGCAAATCGATATTCAATTGATCAATTTCCCCAAGCCCGCAAATGTTTTCACACCCGGAAATGCCAAAGAAGGAGAAAATCCCATGAGTGCTAGAGAGGATCAGTAAGGGGCTTAAACAGCTATTCATAGCACTGTAAATGCAAATAAAATATCAATACTGCACTGTAAATAACGGGGAAAGCGATGATAGACATTAGAATTAATTGCACAACAGTCTCAAGCTCGCAAATCGGCAGGAAATGTAATTTATTTGTATGTTTCATTTCGGGTTGTATCAATCTCGGGAATCAATGAGTTAATACATATCAGGCCACCCATATGGACTAGAACTGTATTGGCGTTCATTTTCATAATTCTGTATTTTGAGGGTTTGCGAGTCTGATTGCATATGGGACCCCCGAACCAAATTGATTGACACGTAACCTCTATGTTTTACTGCTGTAATAAAAACAGTCTCATTTTCTATTGGCTGATTCGAAATGGGAGGGTACGGGCTTGCCTAATTGATCATGTTCCCGCCCTGAACTGCTACGAACCAGTGAATGGTTTATGGTTTCAGCTTTGGGACAGTAACTTGTGTACTTGAGAAATTGAATAGCATCGTAATCAGAGACAAAAGGGAGCCAACACCACATCCACAGACATACGGCCTACTACCATCGAGTTGCGGGCTTGCTATTGAATTGGGCCCTAAGTTTGGCTTAAAATGTGAAGTACAGGTGAGTCTACCTAGAGGATGAGCCCTGTATTGGACACCTTTGTAAAGCCTCGAGGATGTAACCGACTACAATTGTAGCAAAAACTACATGTAACTCTGTTTGATGACTTGTCCTCTTTAAAAAGCAGTTGTATACTATTTACCTATTTGATAACTGTATACTAAAATAATTTGAACATGCTATATTTGTAATGCAGAATAAAAATGTAGCATTTTATTTTTTTAAACTTATTTTATTAAAATTAATACAGAATAAGTGAAATAAAACATAAATGAGAATATTTAAAAAAAGATATGGGGTTTCTAATACCAAATGCAAACTAGGAGATGAGGGATTGATAATAATTCAATTAATAAATTAATTAATAATAATGACAAATAAACTGAAAAATGGTAAAGTGTCTATTTCCAGAATTGCATATAATTTTATAACTGTATATTCTGCCCAAGTTGAAATTAAAATGTTTATTTATATTTGCCATTCACCAATTAATTGCTATTTTAATAGTAGCCATGAGACAGAAACTTCTATTATCATAGACAATAAATCCAGACTGCCCTGTCTTCGCCCAATTTGTACATTTATATAGACTTAAAACTGGTCTTAATTTTGCCACATATTTTTTTTTTTTATTGTTTTTAGAAACAGACAACCAAAACAAAATACATACAGTAAAACAATACTTACATCTAAATCATACACAGTCACCCACCTACATACCCCTCACCCAACCCTTGGCAATATTCTCATTATTTACAGAAGGAGGCAATACCCGAAAACCTATCATATAATTAAAGTAACCTCGCTAAAGGCAACAAAAACAAAAAACAAAAAAAATATATCTGTTAACAAAAAGGCCCGGCAAACATTTCTTCGTCCCATCTTGCCTATTTCTTAACCACTGATAATCTTAACTTGGAATCAAAACTTAAATATTCCATTTCATACTGTTTATTCTTTTCCATAGTACTACAGATCTCATTCCATTTAGGCAATTCCCCACTTCTCCATCTCCGTACAATCCACCATTTAATTACCATGAGAACCTGCACCACTATCCCTATTGTTTCACTAGACCATTCCCTTGGAAAAATATGTAATAGAAAAGCTTCTGGGTTTAAGGTAACTTCCTTGCATCCCATACCCACCAACTTGGTGACACACCTTTCCCAAAGCCCTTTGATCTTAGCACATTTCCACCACATGTGGCTTTGGGTGCCTATTTACGAGCACCCTCTCCAACACAGCTCACTATATTTGCTTGGATCTATTTTAGACAGAAGCACTGGAACTAAGTACCATTTTTGTGTAATTTTAAAATGGATTTCTCAGTAAGTTGTACAAATCAAGTTATCTTTTGTTAGCTGATATGCTTTTCCCCAATCCTCCAAATTTTTCTTAATTCTAAAATCAGTTTCCCAGCTTTCCAAAGGCTACAGATTTTCCAGAACATCTGTACTCGTCTAAAATTTTTAAGCATTTCGACACTGAACTCTTATTACTTGTACTTAATGACAGGAATTTTTCGAGAGGTGTCAAATCCCTGACTGATCTTACATCAAAACCTTCTTTTGTTAATGTCTTCTTAAGGGTCAGAAATTGCTGCCACATTGATAGTGGGACCTCTTTCACTCTCCTCAGTTCCTCAAATTTAATAAAGCCCTCATTTCTGATTAAATCCTTAATTTTATCAATACCCCATTTCCCCCACTCTACCTTATCTATTTCGGGGTGTATATCGTAAATTACTTACAATGGTGTTAATGGAGATGGAAACGGGAGCAACTTCAATTTTGAGTTCATTTTAAGCCAACTAGCCCAACATTGTTTCCCTATTCTGAACTCTATCTGAGTCTTAAAGTTGGACAATTTCTTATGCCATAGAGCATTCTGCAGAACTATTTTGGGGCTTAAGGCTTCTTCTAACTGGACAAACTTGGGTCCTTCCACTCCTTCTGTCCATCTCAGAAAGTGGTACAATTTTATAGCCTCTGCATACTTCCAGAGGTTAATTGCCCCTAATCCACCTTCTATGTACTTTTTATTTACTTGGTCTTTACTGACTCTAACCCTATTTCCTTTATATATAAAATGATCTACCACTTTCTGAAATTTAGTAATACTTCCTCTGGATATAAATAGAGGGATTGCTCTTAAAACATAAGTAAGTTTCGGTAGAATAAACATCTTGACACATACGATTCTACCTGACCAGGTTAGGTTTAGCCTCTCCCATGACTTGAGTAGTTTGCACACTGAAACAAAAGTTTTTTCCAAGTTATTCTTTAACATGGTAGCAACAACACGGAGTCAACTCTATTCCCAAATGTTCTAGTTTATTCTGCTCCCATCTAAATGGAAATTTCTCTCGTAACAAGGTTTTAGTTTCTAAGTTCACATTTAGCCAGATAACCTCTAATTTGGAAGAATTAATTTTATAATATGATAGGCAACCAAAGGTTTTTAACTCCTTCATGAGGTACACCAATGATTCTAGTGGCTCTGATAAAACTACAACTGCATCATCTGCGAATAGAGTGATCTTCGATTCTACTGTATAGCTCCACATATGATTCCTCTTATCCTATAATTCTTCCTTATCATTTGAGCAAGCACTTCTATACACAAGTTGAAGATCATTGGGGATAGCGGACATCCTTGTCTCGTCCCATTGCTAATCTCGAACGATTCCGACTGAAAGTCTATACCTTTTATGAAGGCTGAAGGGTTACAGTATAACGCCATAATTGCTCTTGACCCGAATTTGCCTTCTAGGGTACACTTGATAAACTCCCAGTTGAGCCTGTCGAAGGCTTTTTCCGCATCTAACCCTACTGCCACCAACAGGATTTTATTATCTTTAGAGTGTGCCAATATATCAATAGGCTTTCGCAGGTTATCTGTCCCTTGTCGGCCTTTAATAAAACCTGTTTGATCTGACTCAATTAACTGGTCTAAAAGAGGATTTAATCTTTGTGCTAGTATCTTTGAATATATTTTGATATCGATGTTAATTAAAGAGATGGGCCTGTAGTTAGCACAATTTGCCAGATCTTTTCCCTCCTTCGGTATCATAATTATTGCTGCTTCTAATGTCTCCTTGGGAGCCCATCCTGAGTCTTTAATTTCGTTAAATACTTTCTCCAGATGAGCCCCCAATTCTGGCAAGAATTGTTTGCAATACAGTATCGGGAACCCATCTGGTCTTGGGGATTTTTGGACATCTAAACCGGACACACAGTTCTCGATTTCCTCCAATAGTATCTTCCCATTTAGTAGTTCCTTTTGCTCGTCGTAAAAAAATTTTAGATTCAACTTTTTAAACAAATCTTGTATTTGCCCTTTATCAGGTTTAACCCACCCTGGTTTCTTTTCCAGATTATATAAGGTGCTATAGTACTCCGCCGCAATTCTACCTATTTCAATACGATCCTTTTTTATAATTCCGTTGGAATCGAGAAATTTCACTATCCTTTTGTTGCTCTGCTTTTTCCCAATAAGGTCCACTAGTGATTTATTTGCTTTATTGCCTAGATGCTAATTTTTTATTTTTAGCTCCCTTAACTTCTTATCTATTTGACTTTGATCATATTTATCTGTGCTTGTATCTTATAGATCTGTTCCGTCAACAAGTTATCCTGGCATTTTTTGTTGGCATATGATAGCTTATAGAGTTCTAAATATAAATCATAAAGCGATTTCCCCCTGGCCCTCCTCTTCTTAATCATTCTTGTTTTCAAAATACCCCTCATATACGCTTTATGCGCATTCCAAATACTTAAATCTGAGGATATAGAGCCACTGTTAACTCTAAAGAACTCTTCAATTACTTCCTTAATTTCTTTTTTTTCTTCTGTTGTATAAAATACTTCTGAGTTAATATTTTCTCTTTTTTTTCCATTGCTAGTCCCCCGACCTTGCAGTACTATTTTTACCAGGGCGTGGTCTGACCATGATATAACCCCTACCTACACATCATCCACTTCTCTCCATGTCTCTATGTCAACCAGTATGAAATCAATCCTTGTGTATAGCCTATGTCTCAGAGAATAATAAGTATAGTCCCGGACCTCAGGATTTTTTAGCCTCCAAGAGTCATATAGTTTGTATTTCAACAATATCTCATTAAATCTTCTAGACAATCTTTCCAGAGCTAAATCGCTCGTCCTTGAGCTCCTATCAGTTTTCATGTCCAGGACCATATTCAAATCCCCACATATAATAAGCTTACCCACTTTTAGTTTGAAAATAATTTTTAAGCACTTACTCAAAAAGCTTATTTGATTCACATTCAGAGAATATAAATTGGCAATTGTAAATGACTGACCACAAATGATAAATCTCCCTTCTCCATCATATTCTACATGGTCCGTTACAATCACATTCTTATCATGAAACAAAATAGCAACCCCTCTAGCCTTTTTCCTGAAGCTAGACGAGAAACCCAACTCAAACTGTTTGTATCCTATTCTAGGTTCTTTCCCCTTTACCCAGTGGGTTTCTTGTAGACAAATAACATCCAATTCTTCTTTTATAAATTGACGGAATGCACAGTGCCGTTTGCCGGGTGAATTTAAGCCTCTAGCATTTTGCGATATCACTTTTAACATCAAAGTGACTTACTTGATAACCTCAGAGTACCCTCCTTCCCTATCATACAATTTTTATTGCCTTCACTTCCCCTCCCCTTCCAACAACATACAAACTCCACACATACTGTTTCCTCCCGATGGCAAGAAAAACTTAATGCCATCTTTTAAGATGTCTGGTCCTCCGGGGCGGAGAAAAAACTTCAAAAAGAAAAAAAAAACCCCGGCAGAATCTTGGGAGTGTGCCCGTTGCCCCCTCACCCTACTCCTAGAAGCACTCAACTACACATTAAATATTTCCTTCACGTCCAAAACTTTTAATTGACCCTACAATAGAATGTTAAAACATTTCCCAAAGTTATCTCGGACAAGTAGCATAATTTTATACATTTTATTTTCCTTTTTTTCCCTTTCTCTCTATTCACCTACGTACTTCACTTTCACTTTCCCGTTTTACCGCCTCCATCGAAAGTGGGGCCTTTCCCATCCTCTCTCGTGTCTTCTTTTTCTAATTTAAAACCCCACTTTTCCAAGCACTGCACACATTCTGCGACGGAATTGATCACCTCAGTTTGGTTACCTTTAGTTATAATTAATTTAACAGGGAACCCCCATTTATATAATACCTTTTCTCTTCTGAGCACTTTAGTAATAGAACTTAATTCTCTTCTTTTAGCTAAAGTTTCGCTTGAATAATCTTGGTAAATTTCTACCTTTTCATAAGGGCTCTCAAACTGTCTTTTTTCTCGACAACATTTAATTATCCGTTCTTTGAAGGTGTAATTTTGTAACTTTACTATTACATCCTGCTATCTCCGCCCTATCAGTCTCCTAGGTAATGGGAGCCTATGTATCTTCTCAAACTTACCTTCCAAAGCGTTATCATTCCCTGTGATAGATTTAAAGAACTCAATCACGTACTCGCCTAACTCATTGTCCAGGACCTTCCCTGAAATCCCCCTCATCCTTAAATTATTCCGTCTAGAGAAATCTTCGATTCTACATAATTTGTTCTTGAGACTTACGACTTCATCCTCAAGCATCCCAACTTTGGTCTCTAATCTCTGATAATCCTCCACAAGCTTTTCTTATTTACCTTCCAGCTGGCCAATTCTCTTTAGTAACGCATTCACTGCTTTTGTATTCTCTGTAACCTCTAATAGTATATCTTTCCTAATTCTGTTTTCAAAGTTATAGAACAACCTTTCCATTGCCTCTACAGTTAATGCTTCTGATTGACGTGTGTTCAATCTATCGGGGAGGTCTACTATCTCTGATGTATTAACGTGTTCATTGTTTTCTATGTCTGCTTGGGATATATTCGATTGAGAGCTAGATAAATTTGCTTTTTTCCTTTTCCCTGTTTCTCTAGTTGTTAATGGGCTTTTTAGAATAGCACCCTGCAATTTGGTATCTTTGCCCTTGTTTTTACTTCTTGCCACTGACACATCCTTCCTTATCATATTCTATTAGCTACTCAATCCGCACACAAGTTACCCGCACACAACCACTACGGGCCAGCCAAAGACGTAAAATCGCCCTTAGAACTCCATTGGTTTTAGCACAGCTTGAATGTTATGAGCTGTGAATAGGTAAAGTTACAAAAAATATATATTCTATTAGACCCATAGCTCTAGCTCGCAAATAAAGTCTGATCCTCAAATGCAAAAAGTATTGTATAGTAAGTTTCTGTCAAAAATATTACGGGTACTAAAAAGGGCTCACAAGGGCTTTTTCAAACACTTATTAGAACTGTAGCAGCAATTAAACTCACAATACTGTACTTTAAATCCATGGGAAGACATGTAAAGACATTAGAATTAATTGCACAAATAAAAAAAAAAAAGAAATATTTTTTTAAAGTTATTTCTGAGTAATATCGATCCCGGGACTCAAGGGTTAATACATATCATGAAACCCACATGGACTAGAAAATATGATCCAATGCATTTTATAGAGTGCTAGATTGTGAGCCAGATTGGGTAATATTACTTATTGGCAGTAATTAATTCTTAGCTTCTAATTGCAGGTAACTTCTAACTTCCATTTTTTTACTGATGTCATGATGATGATGTCATTTACTATTGGCTGTGTCTAAGAAGTATGTTACGGGCTTGCTTAAATATTGTCAGATCATATGATCACACCCCCTGAATTCAGATTTACGAACCCAGAGATTACAAGAATTTGCAATCTGGAGTCAATAAAATACATCTAAACATTTATAAAAAATAAACACCCATAGCCAAATTGTGAGTGTGAGGCATTTGTGAGCAGCTAATAGAACATGGCCCTAAGTACTGCTTTTCTTCAAAGCAATTTACAAGATTGAAAGATTGAAAGATTTACAATCTAAAGGGAGTCTGAGAGACAGAAATGAGGAAGGGATATAATGGCAAGATTAAGACATAAATAACTACTGTATTTCAAGAAAAAAGGCACTTGTTTGTGAAGCAGTGGCAAAATATAAGCCACAGCAGCTGTGTAAAACATGGACATAAATATTTTTTTGAAGACTCTGTTTATTAGTAGAAGAATCCTTTTTGTGTTTGTTACACCATGAAATCTGGGCCAGGAGGGTGTGTTTATTCATCTATCAATGATAGGAGGGCAGAGGAGGAAGGGAGTGGCCTGAAGGTTTTGTAAAAATTTGGACCTGGCTGAAATTGACATCAGAAACAGACTGGTTCAGCCTCTGTGGTAAGCCCTTGGTGTTAGGGTGGTCAGTTATGTGAAATCATACCCAAAGAGAATGTAATGTTTTATAGATACATGAATAACTGATGTAATATTTTTAAATAATGAAAAGCACAACACTCCAACAGCTATGTGTGAGGGAAATGCAAATACAATAAAAGTTATTAAAAAATAAAAGGTACCGGATTTAAACCAATACCCATGTGCACTACAGAAAGACACTCTAGGTCACTGAAGTTTACTGCAGTGCAATAATGTATCCATCAAGAAATGCCCATAGATATTAATGGACTAACCTGTACACTGAGCTCTGGAAAATGTTTAAAGGCTTGGAGCAAAAAACACCCACCCATCCAGTTATATACTAATGTTTTACCTCTGGGGCTAACATGTTGGCCTCCATCCCTACTCTCATCAGTCATAATGCTCCTAGAATGAAGGAGAGTATAAAAATATATCCAGCCACCACACTATCACCAGTGGGCTATGCACCAAACTATTATCAATGGAGTACGCACCACACTATCACCAGTGGGCTACGCTCTACACTATCACCAATGGGTTAAGCACCCTACTATCACCAATGGACTACGCACCCACTATCACCAAAGGGTTGCTGTCATGCCCTGGACCTGACTGGACTGTTTTACACTATGGCCTGGGCCTGACTGGCCAGAGTTAGCCTGTTATTATTATTATGGTTATGTATTTCTTAGTGCTTATTGTAAGAATATGATTACACTGTTATACTGTAAATATCTTGGTTTATGCTCTGCATAACATATTAGCTTTTCTGCAGGCTATTGCATCAGCCATAGTCTAAAACATAATCCTTTTACAGGGTTTCCCAGTAAGCAGGAGCAGCCTATTATGTACAGTGTTGTTATCTGGTGATAACTCATTCAGCCCACCTAAATATAATTAGCAGGATGTGATTAAAGATCTGATTTCATAAGAGGTACAGGAGTTCCCAGTAAGCAGGGGGCAGCCTATTATGTTAGGGATGTGGCTTACTGATTGGCCAGCCTGTGCGCCAGAAAATTGTATAAAATGTGCCAATAAAGGTATGTCAGTGGTATCTACTTACATAGACAAGGTGTAAGTGTCATTCTGTGCATTAATCCTTATTCTAGGGGTTATATGGTGGTCCTGATATCCTGAGGCCATCTTCTGTACCAGAGGTAGTAAGAACTAAACGGTGCTGCTGGGTATGCTTGACCTAGGTTCTTGTCAAGCACCATTGAAGAAGCAGGTTGTGACAGTTACGCATCACACTATTACCAATGGGTTATGCACCACACTAACACAATGGGTTGTGCACCACAATATCACCAATGGGTTACGCACCACACTATCACCAATGGGCTACACACCACACTATCACCAATGGGCTATGCAATAATATCAGTCCTGAGTGAATTCTGTACAGTTTTGGAGTATAATTGCAGGAGCAAAAAGTGCTTCTGACTGTTCACATTTTAAAACTGTCAGACTTCAGAAGATGTGCTTGTCTCCACCATCCCCCAGATGTCCAGTGGATCATAAGTGGTCTAACCCATTTCTAGACCATTCATAAAATATGTAGAACAGCCTCCAGGTGGATCTTCTCCCACCTCCTGGACACCTGAAAGGGGTGGAGCGGAGGAACTCTGAAACTGTAAAGTCTCACTGTAAGTGTTAAACACTACAGTGAGTTTGTTATCTTTAGATACTGGTTATAATGTTGATTATTTACTAAAATATACAAATGAAGCCCTGTTGGATCTGACCACTGCAGCGGCTCCTTTAAAATTAATACAACATATGCCCTTTACCTGCTGCCTGGCACTCCTTACTATTAAGTCAATAAAAAGTAGTATTTTCTTCAGCCCTTTAAGTATTTAACACGTACAAAATTATCCTGTTAAATTATTCTGCGCGCCGTGTGGCCCGAACACGGGAATCTGCGCCTCTGTTTTATTATCTGTGCCTGATTTATTTCCTTTCCACAGGGAGAGCAGTAAAACAGCTGTTCTGCATGGGTATTTAAAATAAAAAAATCTGTTCTTCGTTTTATGTGAAATCCCAACTCCCCCTATCAGGCTGAAATATTTATTTAGATTGTCAGCGAGGGGCCCGGGCGCCTTCTGGGGTCTGTTTGAAGCTTACTTGCATATTATGAAACTTTGCAGCAGTTTTAACTTGTGTATTCTGTGGCCCCTAAGTACCTAAACTAATCACAGTAAGTTCCCCCCAGATATCTCTACCTCTGAACATATCCATCACGCCATAAAAATGTCGCCACAGCTGGCGCTCCGCTCACAACTGGGAGTATTTTTAACATGGAAAATTTGGTCTTAACAGGTGTGCTTTTTATTGGAAGGTTTATTTAGATATAGTGAATTAATAGACACTGAAACAGGAGCCCTCAGAATATACGCCAACCTTGCCCAAATAATGGTGGGAGTGTTGAAAGGGTTTAAAGGGACACGGACACCATCACTACTCCTCTTCATCATCAAACAGAACACTGTAAATCAAGTGAAATGCTATTTTAAATATTAAAAGTGATACATATTTCCCAGTTTTGTAAGAGTTTTTACATGACCTGATTATTCCTTTAGTTGCTGAACGGAGCAACAATTGCAAGCACCCTGCAAATAGCAATACAACGCTCATTGATGCAAATCATCAGCTAATTCCGCTGGGTTCTTTAGATAATCTCAAAGGGGAAGAAAGGTAGACTTTACAAATGCAGTAGACAAATATGAGAGTTTAGAGTGAGATTTGAGTTTTTGGTTCATTCAAGGTTGGATATAGTGTTTTGCAGCTCAAGAACCCATAGTCACAAGAACCAAGCACATGCAATCTGTATTCTGAAACAAAAATGAAAGCTTTTTCCTTTTTTTTTCCATTTTTCGGACAATCTAAGTCTAAAGATAAGCAGGTAAAATCTATTAATGCTGTGAACAGAGTATGTAGGCATTTAGAGGGAGTTTACAGTTATGGTCCCTTCTCTCATAAGCTGACTATACTGAATGGTGAAGCTGAAGTGATAATACTCAAGGTATGTAATCAATTTATATGCTGTTAAAGCTAGAACTTTGTTTAAAAGCAGTGAAAACACCTTCTAATTTATTTTTTTAATGCTATTCCACTTAGTTTTGCCGACTTTACTGGATTTTGTAGAGCAGTATCTATGAGCTCAGATCCCTCTACCAACATTCAGTATAAATCTGATTTTGAGCAGCTTAATTTGCTAGTTCTTATCTTCTCTTTTTATTAGCAGTTTTTGCATTAATCCTCAGTCCTGCTGTTGCAGAACACTCCCCTCGCACTTGTCCTAATGCAATGGCTGCTCAGGGTGTAGTTAAGAAGCTGCCTCCTACTGATACGCTGATTATCTCACTAACTGCACCCAGAATTTACATCACATTCAAACTACTGCACTTTTTATGGAGATGAAGCACCACTCGACTCACTTGTTCTATGTGGACGGATTAATCTGTGGGCAGAAATAGTTCAGCAGTAATGGAGGTGAATCACAGGAGGGCCTATTTCAAGATGCTTTGTGTAGAGGAAATGGGATTCCAGCATTATTTTATTAGTTTAATAGGGACTATTCCTGTCTGCAGAACTCTGGAGTCAGCATTGGGACCTTTTTTAACTTTAATGGTAAATTACTTAAATTTAATAGATAAAAAAAAAAAAAAAAAAAAAAAACACTGGTGTCTCGTTTAAAGATAACATCTTTATATTTGATATATTATAGTCTAACAATATAGTTAGGCAAGGAATATGTCATACAGCAATTCTGTTTTGCAGCCTCTACAAGTGAATGGCGGCATGCATGATACATTGGTGAAGGTTGTATGTAAGAGAGGGGTGTTTATATTTATGTAAGAGGAGGGATTGCAGTTATATTTGCTACTCTTAGTTCTGAACATGTGTGGAGGGTATTCTAAACACTCCAATGATATGATCCCGACCATCTCTCTCCTGTTCTGTCCCTCCTCCCTCTAACAGAAGCACACTCTTCAGGCTCCAAGCTAGCAGGGAATGCTGAAGTCAGACACAAACTGGGTCTTCAAATTTAAGTTTTTCTCCAAAATTATTTTATTAAAATGAGTTAGACACCTGCTAATGATGTTAGTTGTTACCGACTTCACAAACATATAATGTTTTACTGAAACTACAGTGTCCTTTCATTCCCCTTTTAGTCCTATTAATAAAACATATGTTCAAGGTATTTTTTACAAACTGTAGTAATGCATCATTAATACAATAGATGTATAAGCGTATTAGGGTTATTACCGGAGTTCAACTAAAATACTTATGAATTATATGAATTTATCGAGCAGGTGGGTTAGCAGGTGGGTCTACTGCAGCTTTACATTAAACTGACTTATTAGCAGGTTTTGTATCATTAAAATGTACAGCTAATGACAACTGGTTATGGTAATACATAACATGTATAAGAAAAAAGACAGTTCTTTATCTCATCTCTATAGCAACACCCAGTAGGTCACTGCAGTTCACTGCAGTGCAATAATGTTTCAATTAAGAAATGTCCATAGATATTAATGTACTAACCTGTAATGTTTAAAGGCAGGAAAAAAAAACACCCTCACACCCAATTATATAATAATGTTTTACCTCTGGGGGCTGCCATTTTTGCTTCCATCCCTCCTCCTATTAGTCATAATGTTTCACTGTGTGAAGTGGATGAGCGGCAATCTGTGAACCTGCATATTGCAGCATGGGTAGCAGCTTCCTATTAGTTCACATGGTCATGTTATGAAAACTCCTGCACTAGAAGATGCAATATGGAATTTCACAGAATACTGTCTGCCTCTTCCAAATAGTGGGGAATTAGAGGAAGGCCCCAGAATGGAAATAAGAAAGATAACAATAATTCATAGCCATTTATAATTGGGCTAAAATGGTATTTATTATGTTACAATTTAGAATTGTATTACGTTGCGGTGTATAATTTTATTATGTTGCAATGTATAATATGAATTGCTCATGGATTATTTTACCACTATATCTTTCCTCTAAAATAATAAACTAAATATGAGCAAATATATAAATACGTTACCAGCTATATGCTTAAGAAAATATTTGAATATATCTTTGATCTTAAGATTCAAGGCTAACTGTATTCTACTACTGTACCATAATATCCAGTTATAATTAGAACAGGGAGATTATCTCTGCATCTGAGAAAATAGAAAAGCGTCAAATCCCAAATGAATAGTGAGTCTTTTTGGTGAATTGCTATAAAAGTGGATGTTTGAAATGCAGTGCAGTGAGTGGGCTGGAGACCAATTACAACGGTCCCTGATCCTCATGATACCTTATAGCCAAGATGTCACTATAAGTTGAAGGATAATACCACATGAGCTTTTATTTTCTTGAATAATACACCCTCACAAAATAGATATTTTTAATAAATAAGAAAAATGTCTGGAAAATGTAAATCCATCAATTAGGCTGCTCTCTTTTTAACAGCCTAATGAGGGAAGTCACATTCTCTGTGTTGCCAGTGGGAACGAGAGAGGTTACAATGGGTCCCTACTAATGCACCGAAAGGATTCCAAGCAAGGCTCTCATTTCAGATTGCATACATTATATTATATTATATTATCTGCGGATAGAGCCGTTTAGACATTGATGATTATCCGAAATGTGTGGCTGCCTGTATTATTGATTTGTACCTAATCTATCAATATGTTGAATGCAGTCTGTCAGTTATAAATACAAGTGTTTGTTGGTAAGGGTGCCAGTGTAAGCACCAAATATAGGGCTGTAAGTATCGACTACTTGCTCTATTTATAGTGTAATTGTTTAAGAATTATTTATCTGAAAAACTTCTCTGTGCCATTTAGAGACTCCAGGGCAAGAGTAGTGCGTTCCTGGTGAGTGATTATCAGATATCCAAATCTTTAAACATCATTTGGATTCTAAAGAGCCATTTGTTATGTTTGAAGGGGGAGTTCAATAAGATTTCAGTACTTTGGCCTTGTGTGACACCAGTGTTTTATGGCTGAATTGATTCGGGGAATCCTTCTTTAAATAATAAAGCATATGAATAAATTAATAATAATATATCATGGAAAAACTGCAAATAAAATAAAATAGAATATGTCTGATATAGTGTCAGATCTAGACGGAGAGATTTCTATCTAGTGTAGTCAATCTCAGCTTTTCACTGTGTTGGTTTAACAATTCAAGAAATCAACCCAAGACTGAGGTGAAGTGTTTTGTCCATCATCTAAAACAAGGTGGCCGTACTCCAGTCCTCCATTGTTGGTATCACAGTGGATTGTTTGAGTAAAGATATGTCAGAGTCTGTAATTTTGAAATATTTATAGTACCTGTACTCACATTGGATATTAGGTCTGAAGTTTTGAAAACTGGATCTGTTCAGGACTGTTGTAGAACTAGTTGGAATCCCCCCATCCCTGCACCATCCCCTGATCGATTAATCATTGGCTGCATCCATGGCTAATGTTCCATAACTTTTTATATATTACTCTCTTGTCTCCTATATTATTGACTGCTAGTTGATTCTACTATATCTACCCACCCCTGGTACTGGAGATTACTTTATTATGACCCACTCACTGCTATATGTTTGCTTTAATACGCTTATACTGTATATGTTAATTATAAATAGTCAAACTCAAGTCAAACTCAAGATGTAGTGAAAATGTTTAAACATCCTCAACAGTATTAACTGCGCACATGCTCAATCTTTGAGGATGCTATCCATTTCTTATTTTTCTGCCTTCCTTATCACCATCTTTCTCATCCCGCCACCAAACCCATGGCACTGCTCTCCTAAATATTGGTTTTGTTGATAATAAATCTGTAAAGGTCTTACTACTGTGGCCACATCCTTCTCCAATTGGATGTTACATCAACATACTGACCTGAATATCATTTTGCAAGTATAACATATAGTACAAAGGCTGTAAAAATAAATGGAAAATAATAGATAATCTTAAAGAACTCTTAGAAACAATGTGTCCTTTATAACAGAGCATAAATAATCTTAATAAATATTTTTGATGTTGTCCAGTCCTTCAGTCATGTCCGACTCTCAGTGACCCTGTGGACTGCTCACGCCAGGCACATCTTGTGCTCACTTATATGTTTTTCATGGCAAAGATAGAAGAGTGGGTTGCCAGTTCCTTTTCCAGTGGACCGCGACCTGTCCATCTTGAGTGACCCTACATGGTGTAGCTCACAGCTTCATTGAGGTACAAACGCCCTTTTACCATGACAAGGTAGCGATCCAGAAGGGGTTTATAAATATAATTGTGTAAATAATGCTCATGGCCCTTGTACTACTCTATACTTAAACTGGATCACTTTTAAGCTGAAATCTGAGATATTTGCAGCTTCACTCAGTGATTCAGTGAAAGAAGTTTATTAGTATTTATTTAATTTAAACCCCTCCCAAACTCCTCATAGAAAGGAAGGATATTGAGCTATAAATGTCATATACATACTCAGTAACATTGTGCTGGCAAAGCGAGGGGCCGCATTTGCGGAGGTGGAGGCTCTACGGCGCCTCACAAGCGGTTACAAACAGCCACAGAAGCGGGATGGGCAAGTCGCTAGTCCATTATAATTACAATAAAGACAATTAATAAAGAATAAATGTTTTAACAATTTACTAAATAGTTAGTTTTTGATGCTTCTTTCCATATTTCTTGTAAACCTCTTTCATCTAGCCAATATTTAAGAATGTATTACCCACTAACCAAATCTTGTGCTCTTGCTTTCAGTTTGCTTTCAAATGTCAAAGTTTATTTTTTAATTTATATTTTTCCATGCTCTATATATTTTCAAGACATATCTGTGAGACTCTACAGCAGACCAAACAAGTATGTAGAAAATCTCGAGAGTAGAAGATCCGTCTGGAGATGAGAGAGGATCTGACAAGAGCGAACACGAAAACTCAATCATCTCCACTTCATGCCCATAGACACCAGGGAACAAAAGCAGGTCAATCTGGGTATCCCAATGGAAATGTAACATTGTCTGTTTGCTAAAAACTCAATCCACTGTTGGTGAGTGGTCTTTGGCTTTTTCAATCATGCTTAATTAGCAGTTTAATTAAATAGTTAGTCCATGCGCTCAGTCAATTATCAACTGGAAAGTGAATTGCAAGCACAATTTTGTTTTCTTAATATGATCAAGGTACATATTGACTGGAATCTTCATCAATGTATGAGGGGCAAAGAACACATTGAGTTAACACCTTCACTGGAAAAGATGCTGCAAATCATTTTAAAATGTATTGCTTAACCGCTGGTAGTGAAAGGGTTAAAAGAGTAGAATTGCAATATTTAAAAGGTTATTGAAAAAAATGTGTTTAAGGACCTTGGTTGATGGATCATAAGTCTACTTTATTTTAGATAACCATTAAATGATGATGAGGAAATGAAAGTGATAGCACTCTGTACTCCAACAGATCCTCTACAAAATCCTCACTCCCTTCCAGTACCCAAGCTATAATTTCCTACTACAACAAACCTCTTTCTCTACGTCGTAAGCCAGTGGTTTCTCAAAGCACCCCAGACAGGCCATATTTTTTTTATTTCACTGTGTGAACACAGGTGAGAAAATTAGAGGCTCCTGTTGAATACTTATTGCCTTACCTGTGTTCACACAGTGGAATCAAATACCTGACCTCTCTGGGGTTCCTTGAGGACTGGTTTGGAAACCACTGTCCTAAGCATTCAGCCTATAACCTGAAACCCTGGCTTTATACTGTACCTCTGAGCCTACATCATATCTCCAATACCTCATTGTTTACCTCCAAGACCCCACTCTTTATCATTATCTGTGCTTTCTCTCGAACCCTTACGCAAAACACGGCAGCTGCAGTGCCGCCGCCAACCGCTAGATGGGGCTGCTGATTTTCTGAATACTGCTGCCCATTGCATATAAGGAGCACCGACAGAAAAGGCCTAGAGCTATGAGAGGCGTGCCCAAGTGCCTGCGCTGAACATAGACATGGCCTCGCTGTCCATTCAGCGCAGTCGAGTTGCGCCACATTGGAGGGGGCAGTAATTCCCTGAAACATGACGGCACCATCTAGTGGATACTTGCTGGCACTGCTGCAGTCAGTGCCGGCGATTTCATATGCATACACATCGGGATAGATCCTAATTATCTATTATCCAAAATATCTCACTATATTTCAACCCACGTTTTCTATTTTCTTCATTTCTTATCCTAAGACCATATTCTCTACTGCTAGGTCTCACTAAATATCTCCACACTTTCTCAATCTACTCGTGAGTCCTAACTCTTTACCACAAATCCCTCCAACTGTACCTGAGCCTAAGTTTTCAAGCTTTCACCTTCTATTACTTCAGTTTCCCAGTCTTCCAGTCACGGCACTCTCTCATTCCAAGACTTCAGGTTATCTCTAAAGCTCTCACTGTCTAGTCCCAGGTCTTCCCTCTCTTCCACTAACCCTCACTAACTACCTCCTTAGCCACCTATGTTTACCCACAAACTCTCACTTATTACTGTATTGTCCATGCCCCCAATCTCAACCACACACCTTTACTATTTAACCTTTTGATATCTGTCTCCAGATAATGAAGGGATCTGTCAGCGTAATATGCCATTTCTTATTTCCTAACTCTTTCTTCAGTATCTACATACACATTTCACATTCCCTATACTTACTATCTCCCTCTCTACCTTCAACCATCTCCACCACATATTATTTTCTCATAATTAAGATGTGTGTAGACCTTTTCAAGCCTTTAATATATAATGTTTTCATACTACACTAGTTGGTCCTTTTTACTCTCCTCCCTCCCTCCCTTCATAGATTAGAAGTTATATTAATGTTTTACATTACAAATAAATTTGAAATATTTTCAAGTGTAGTTCAAGTTTAATTCAAGTGTAGCTTTTAAAACTTAAATTTCAAGTTTAGTGTTTTAGATTTAAGCAGATCTGCTTCTCTCTGGTGTCCAGGTGGGTGGAGAAGATCTGCCAAGGAGGGCTGTCGTCCTGATAGAAGTCCTTATCTGTTGTCCTGTTTCTTTGCCTCTTTCCTTGTAGTGACTAATGGTTGCAAACCTTCACCAGTCAAAAAATATTTAGGACAGCCTCCTGGGCAGATTCCTTTTCGCACCTAACAGAGGGTAGAAAGAAGCAGAACTGCTGAAAGCTACAATACTAAATTCAATATGTTTAAAAAGTAAATTAGATTTATTTTCTTGAAATATTATTATTTTTATAGTTTATTAATAATGTGCCAACTTATTCCGTAGCGCTGTACATAAGTTAGGTTCAGACAAAGATAAATATAAATTAACATATAGCAAAGCAAGGCGGGCCCTGTCTTTGAGCTAGGAATCCAATGTCCATGGTGAATCCCCAAAGTACTTAGGATAGAAACTCGCAGACTTACAAACTAAGGAGGAGAGAGAGGTGATAAGCGTGTTAGGGTGGAAGGTGATACGCTTCTTTAAAGAGATGCGTTTTAAGTGAGGTTTTAAATGTTTGAGGCAAGAGGATAATCTGGTGGAGCGAGGCAAGGAGTTCCAGAGACTAGGGGCAGCACAAGAAAAGTCCTGGAGGCGAGAGTGAGGGGAGGTGACAAGAGTTGTAGAAAGAAGAAGGTCATTAGCAGAACGAAGAGGGCGGGTGGGGGAGTATTTGGAGATGAGAGCAGAGATGTAAGGTGGAGCATTATTGTTGAGGGCTTTGTAAGTTAGAAATACTGTTTTAATTGATAATCAGATATTAAATAAACAAATTAAACCATATTGTTTGACTGCTACAGTGGCCCTTCAAAAAGATTTGAAAGTAAAAGTTACTGATTTTTTTGCTACTGTAACACTGTTTAATTATACAAATATACAGTATATATTCCAAGGGTATAATTTAAACTGAGTTCTCCAAATATTTTATGAAACTGCAATAGTGAAAAGAAGATTTGCGCAAGATCCCCATACTATAAATACAAATGTCACATATGCTCTCGCGAAATCTAAATGGCAAGCGAATAAGGGCTTTTTACAGAAATGAATATATATGAGCATAAATAATACATGTTATCAAAAGACCTTCAATGGATCTTGTGAAAATGGTTCAAAAGCTAATTTATTTAAACAATCAAATCTTATAATATCTGATACATATTTCTCAGCTTGTCACTGCCTTAAAAATAATTTGATTTTTTCCACAGCTACAGAAGATATAGCTGTTACATTCTTGCCTATACAAATTCCCATAATGTAGAATTCCTATATGTAAAATTATAGTTTTCTGCCACTGTAGATAAAATATAGTTTAGTGATTAAACTCCGTTCTCCTTAAGCGGAACACTTACTACAACTGTTGTAAATATTAATAATAAGAAGAAGAAATTGCCTTTAAAAACAAATGTTTTTGTAACTGAACGTTATTAAAAAATATTTCAAAAATGTAATGACTTACAGTGGATATAAAAAGTCTACACACCCCTGTTAAAATGTCAGGTTTCTGTGCTGTAAAAAAATGAGACAAAGATCATTTCAAAAAATGTTCCACCTTTAATGTGACCTATAAACTGTACAACTCAATTGAAAAACAAACTGAAATATTTTAGGTGGAGGGAAGAAAAATAAAAAATAAAAATAATGTGGTTGCATAAGTCTGCACACCCTCTTATAACTGGGGATGTAGCTGTGTTCAGAATTAAGCAATCACATTCCAAATCGTGTTAAATAGGAGTCAGCATACACCTCCCATCATTTAAAGTGCCTCTGATTAACCCCACATAAAGTTCAGCTGCTCTAGTTGGTCTTTCCTGAAATGTTCTTAGTCGCATCCCACAGCAAAAGCCATGGTCCACAGAGAGCTTCCAAATCAGAGGGATCTCATTGTTAAAAGGTGTCAGTCAGGAGAAGTGTACAAAAGAATTTCCAAGGCATTAGATATACCATGGAACACAGTGAAGACAGTCATCATCAAGTGGAGAAAATATGGCACAACAGTGACATTACCAAGAACTGGAGCTCCCTCCAAAATTGATGAAAAGACAAGAAGAAAACTGGTCTGGGAGGCTACCAAGAGGCCTACAGCAACATTAAAGGAGCTGCAGGAATATCTGGCAAGTACTGGCTGTGTGGTACATGTGACAACAATCTCCCATATTCTTCATATGTCTGAGCTATGGGGTAGAGTGACAAGACAAAAGCCTTTTCTTACGAAGAAAAACATCCAAGCCAGGCTACATTTTGCAAAAACACATCTGAAGTCTCCCAAAAGCACATGGGAAAAGGTGTTATGGTCTGATGAAACCAAGGTTGAACTTTTTGGCCATAATTCCAAAAGATATATTTGGCGCAAAAACAACACTGCACATCACCAATAGAACACCATGCCCACAGTGAAGCATGGTGGTGGCAGCATCATGCTTTGGGGCTGTTTTTCTTCAGCTGGAACTGGGGCCTTAGTTATAACAGAGAGAATTATGAACAGTTCCAAATACCAGTCAATATTGGCACAACACCTTCAGGCTTCTGCTAGAAAGCTGAACATGAAGAGGAACTTCATCTTTCAGCATGACAACGACCCAAAGCATACATCCAAATCAACAAAGGAATGGCTCCACCAGAAGAAGATTCAAGTTTTGGAATGGTCCAGCCAGAGCCCAGACCTGAATCCGATTGAAAATTTGTGGGGTGATCTGAAGAGGGCTGCGCACAGGAGATGCCCTCACAATCTGACAGATTTGGAGTGTTTTTGCAAAGAAGAGTGGGCAAATCTTGCCAAGTCAAAATGTGCCATGCTGATAGACTCATACCCAAAAAGACTGAGTGCTGTAATAAAATCAAAAGATGCTTCAACAAAGTATTAGTTTAAGGGTGTGCATACTTATGCAACCATAATATTTTATTTTTACAAGATTTCAGTTTGTTTTTCAATTGAGTTGTACAGTTTAGAGGTCACATTAAAGGTGGAAAAAGTTCCGAAATTATTTATCTTTGTCTAATTTTTTTACAGCACAGAAACCTGACATTTTAACAGGGGTGTGTAGACTTTTTATATCCACTGTAGATTCAATTTAGATTCAAGTTGTTATTTTAGGACTAATTTTTACCCTGCTTCCTTATGTTATCTAATAGTTATAAGCATTATACCTTCCCAGTAGGGGAGCTAGTGAGTGGAAGAACCCCGTGCACCCTCCACCCATGGTACCCCCCTGGTGCCAACTCATTATATTTCATATGTATTATACAAACAATGAATAGTACATTTGTGACTCTGTTTGAATGTCAAAAGAGTAAGTTAATAAACTTTTTTCCTGCTCAGATTACTCAGAAATACAGTTTATACACTGCACTATGAGAAACAGGGTGGGGACATGCAAATGAGACTACAATGCACGCAAGAAATACTTTATTAACTTATTTTTAGACATTCAAATTAATCACAAATTTATTATTCATTGTTTGCACAGTGTAATCTGGACGATGGAGGGTTTCTATGACTCTTCAAACCCACCATAAGATAAATGATTGCTGAAATATATATATATATATATATATATATATATATATATGCAATAGTACCTTGGGTTACAACGCCCTTGGGTAACACTGTTTTCGAGTAACACCGCTTCTCCTCTGCAATTTTCTGCATTGGGTTACAACACTACCACAGGTTATGCGATTGAATCCGAAAGATGCCTATGAGCCAATGTGCCTTCCTGTGCCTATGAGCCAGTGTGCCCAGACTGTGCCCATAAGAGCCAATGTTCCAAGCAATAACCTGTGTCCTGCTTCTTCTCCTCTTAATCCCCACTAACCCATTGGGCCTTCAAGTACTCTTAGTACAGGTAAAGTGATGTTAAATTGTAAGTTATTTGATGTAGTTATTGTTGTTTATTAATTTCTGTTTAGTGTTAAAGGTTTGTATCCGAAAACAAGACCATTGGTTCAACCTTCAACATTTTCAGTATCAAGTGCAATTCTAGTAAAAGCCTAGGAGTTTAAATAAAAGGAGGGCCTTCAAAGAAAAGGGAGGGCAGATTTATAGTGCAAAGGAGGAAAACTTTATATAAATATATTATATTATATTCTTTATTTTTCCCACTGAAATTTCGTAGACAATAATAATAATTATGAGTCAGTCCAGTGGCAACCTTATTCAGTGTACATCCTGTCAAATGTATGCACTACTGGAACAGATGATCCAGGGTCCATACCTCTGTGGCAGGTGTGAGCATGTTGCCTCTTTGGAAGCTCAAATTGAAGATCTGGAGAGGAAAATTGCAGCACTTAGTGATATTGCTCCACTGGAAAGGGAGTTGGTGCTCACGGAGCACAGTTTAGCTGGGCCTAGTATGGAGGGAGGAGCTGGGGCTAGTGAGGATGGCCAGGGAGGTAGCTGGGTTACAGTTAGAAGGGGAATCAGAGGGTACAGGAGGAGGCAGGCCAGTTCTGAGTTGGCAAACAACAACAGATTTGCCAGATTGAGTGAAACTGTTGGCGATGTCCATTCAGGAATGGCAATGCCAGATAGAGCTGTTCCCTCTAACAGCCGGGAGAACAGTTCTACTGGAGGAGAGGGAGGGCAGAATAGGCAGAGCAACAGACATGTTTTGGTGGTAGGGGACTCTATTATTAGGAAGGTAGACAGGGTAATTTGTCACCCAGATCCCAGCAATCGAACAGTTTGCTGTCTCCCGGGTGCTCGGGTTCGGCATGTTGTGGATCGGGTGGATAAATTATTGGGAGGGGCTGGTAATGAACCGGCGGTCTTGGTACACATTGGTACCAATGACAAAGTTAGTGGAAGATGGAGCGTCCTAAAGAATGATTTTAGAGAATTAGGGAATAAGCTTAAAGCAAGGACCTCCAAGGTAGTATTTTCTGAGATACTACCAGTGCCACGTGCTAGCCCAGGGAGGCAGAAGCAGCTTAGGGAGGTTAATGTGTGGCTAAAAAAGTGGTGCAGTGCAGAGGGTTTTGGGTTTTTAGAGCACTGGGCTGACTTCTCACTTGGGTACAATCTCTATAGCAGGGATGGATTGCACCTTAATGATGAGGGCGCTTTTGTGCTAGGGAATAGGATGGTAGAACGCCTGGGGTAGTTTTTAAACTTGTAGGTGGGGGGGAGGGACTATATACAAGTATTGGGGTAAATAGGGTAGAGAGGGAAAGGGATGAATTATTTACCCATGGGGGAGGAGAAGGGGGGAGGGTTACAATAGAAAGTAGGGAGATATTAATAGGGGCCTCAAATACAGTGGCAGGCACTTCACATCAGCAGAGCCATAGCAACATAAAGTGTATGATTGCAAACGCAAGAAGTTTGCCTGGGAAAATGGATGAGCTAGAAATATTAGCAGTACAAGAAAAATGGGGCTTAATAGGCATTACGGAAACATGGTGGGATGAATCTCATGACTGGACTGTTAATCTGGATGGTTATAACCTATTTAGGAAAGATAGGGGAAATGGTAAAAGAGGAGGAGGGATCTGTCTTTATGTTAAGCCTGAATTTAAGCCTATAGTTAGAGAAGATATTTATGCTGGCACTAACGGCATCATTGAATCCTTGTGGGTTGAGCTAAATAGTGGAGGAGCTAATTCTAAATGCATATTGGTGGGAGTATGCTATAAACCCCCAAATATAGCTGAAAGTGAGGAAATACAATTATTGTTACAGATTGGAAATGCAGCTAAGCATGGGCAAGTTCTAATAATGGGAGACTTTAATTACCCTGATATAAACTGGATAAACGAGACCAGCAGCTCAGCTAAGGGGAGCAGGTTCTTGAGTACACTCAGGGATCATTATCTAGCCCAGGTAATACAAGAACCTACTAGAAATGGGGCCATCTTGGATTTAGTCATCACAAGTAATATTGATATAATATCAAATTTAAAAATAGGGGAACCCTTGGGGAACAGTGATCACAACACAGTCTCATTTGAGATTGAATACAAAAAACAGAGTTGTAAGGGGCCAACAAAAACTCTAAATTTTAAAAGGGCTAACTTTAATGGGCTACGGGCAGCAATACAACATATAGACTGGGACAAAGAACTTACAGGGAAGAATACTGAAAATAAATGGACAACATTCAAATCCTTACTAAATAAACATACTCATCGGCATGTACCATGTGGAAATAAAATAAATAGGAGTAAATCACATCCCATGTGGCTTAACAATGACTTAAAGATCATGATGAGGAAAAAGAAATATGCATTTAAATTATACAAGAAGGAGGGAACAGAGGCATCTTTATGTGACTATAAGGAAATCAACAAGGCTTGCAAAAGGGCTATTAGACTGGCTAAAATAGAAAATGAGAAGTCAGTTGCAATGGAAAGTAAGACTAACCCTAAAATATTTTTTAAATATATTAATGGGAAGAAGGCCAGGAAGGAAGCTATAGGAACATTACAATGTGACACAGGCCGTCTGATAATTAGTGACCAGGAAAAGGCAGATGAGCTAAATAGGTTCTTTTCGTCGGTTTACACAAGGGAGGTACCAATGGTTGGGACACCGCAACATAATGGGGCTACACTACCTTCGCTAAATAATTGGTTAACGCAGGAAGAAATACAAAAGAGGTTGGAGAAAATAAATGTTAATAAAGCCCCAGGTCCTGATGGAATACATCCAAGGGTACTGAGGGAGCTGGGTTCTGTAATAGCCAAACCATTATATCTAATCTTTAAAGACTCGCTCACTACAGGGTCTCTACCAGATGACTGGAGAAAAGCAGAGGTGATACCTATATTTAAGAAGGGATCTAGAGCAAATCCGGGGAATTATAGACCAGTGAGCCTCACTTCTGTAGTTGGGAAGCTTTTAGAAGGGTTAATAAGGGACAGAATACAAGAATATGTCTATTTGAACAGGATCATAGGTAGCAGTCAACATGGATTTATGAAGGAAAGGTCGTGTCAGACCAATCTAATTAGTTTTTATGAGGAGGTTAGTAGGAACTTGGATCAGGGCAACTCAGTGGATGTAGTCTTTTTAGATTTTTCAAAGGCATTTGATACAGTGCCACATGGAAGACTAGTGAGCAAACTAAGGGATACAGGAATTGCAGTAAATATCTGCTCATGGATCGAGAGCTGGCTAAAAGACAGGAAGCAAAGGGTTGTTGTAAATGGAACATACTCCGATTGGTCTAATGTGATAAGTGGGGTTCCTCAGGGCTCAGTATTGGGTCCTCTCCTTTTTAACATATTTATTAATGACATTGAAGTAGGACTCGAATGTAGTGTCTCCATTTTTGCTGATGACACTAAGTTGTGCAAGGTAATAAAATCAGATAATGATGTACTTTCCCTACAAAAGGATTTGCATAAATTAGAGAAATGGGCGGCTAAATGGCAGATGAGATTTAATACAAATAAATGTAAGGTTATGCATTTGGGAAGGAACAATAGCCAAGCAATCTATAATCTTAATGGAGCAAATCTAGGGGTATCAGATATTGAAAGGGATTTGGGAGTACTAGTGGACAACCACCTAGGTAACAGCGCTCAAAGCCAAGCAGCGGCTGCAAAGGCAAATAAAATATTAGCATGTATTAGGAAGGGTATAGAAGCCAGGGAAGAAGATATAATTCTGCCACTATACAAATCTCTAGTACGCCCTCATTTGGAATATGGAGTACAATTTTGGGCACCACCTCACAAAAAAAACATTTTAGAGCTGGAAAAAGTACAGAGAAGGGCTACAAAACTAATAAGGGGAATGGAGGGGCTAAGTTATGAAGAAAGACTAGCAAAATTAAACTTATTTTCGCTAGAAAAAAGGCGTCTAAGAGGAGATATGATTACGTTATTTAAATACATCCAGGGTCAATATAAGGCTTTGTCAAGTGAACTTTTTGTAGCAAGAGATTTTCAACTGACAAGAGGACATCCGTTGAGGTTAGAGGAAAAAAGATTTCACCTTAAACAAAGAAAAGGGTTCTTCACAGTTAGGGTGGTTAAACTGTGGAATTCTCTACCAAAGGAGGTGGTGACAGCGAATTCGATAGACAACTTCAAAAAGGGGTTAGATATATTTCTGAATAAAGAGGGCATTCAAGGCTATCCTAGATAACTAGCAAGGAATATTGATCCAGGGAGAAATTTGATCGCCAGTTTCTGGGGTCAGGAAGGAATTTTGCTTTTTTTTCCCCTTATGAGACAATTGGCAAAGTTTCAATGGTTTTTTTTTTTTATGTTTGCCTTCCTCTGGATCAATTAACAATTAACAATAATTAACAATTAACAATAATAATAAATAGTCCAAATTAAAAAGATCAATAGAGATCTAAAAAGGTTGAACTTGATGGACTAACTCTTTATTCATTCTCCAATACTATACTATTAATAATTATTTAATCAATAATTTAATTAATAACTAATCCGCATATTGCAGATCAGAGGAGATCTTAACAGGTTGAACTTGATGGACTGAAAGTCTTTTTTCAACCTTAATTACTATGTAACTATTACTATGTAAACTGTGAAAAATCTGGGGTCCGGAACAGATTAATTAAATCTACATTGATTCCTATTGGAAATGCTACCTCGGGTTACACCGCCTTCGGGTTACACCGTCCCGTCCGGAACGGATTAACGGTGTAACCCGAGGTACCACTGTATATATATATATATATATATATATATATATATATATATATATATACATACATAGACAATATATATTATAAAGTATAGCTTCGTGGTTGTAGTCTTCTCAAGCATTGCATTAGATAAAATGTAGCTATTTTAGAAAAAGAAGACCTCTGTGTAAATCTTGAATCTTCAAACATGGAAGCTGGTGAACTTATCTTGCACAATTTATCAATGCTTTCAATATTATAATATGAGACAACAAACATATAACTAGTTGGACTGCACAGTAATATCATGATGGACCTCCATTTTGCTTGTGCTAGATTTGACAATATGCCCAGCTGGAGTATTCAATAGTATACAATAGTTGGCTTGTTTGGAATCAGAGTTCTCTATTCCAAATTAAGGTGGTTATTTACTAATGAATAGTTGTAAATTTGTATCAAATAAAGTGCCTTGGCAACCGTCACACCCCTAATGGCAACTTAGACTTGTTTATTTAACAAATATTGCAATAACCATCACTATAACTTCCTGTTTATGCTTTGCTATAAATGTGGTGACCTTGCCATGCGGTGTTGACCTCTACCTTGTATATGGTTGTGTAGGTTGTGCAGGTTGTCCTAATGAGCCAATAGATTTGGTTGGGTCCCTCAGCCTTGTGTGATGGAACAGCCGAAGCTAAGTATTTAATAAACTTTGCTATATGATTATTATTACTCTTGTGTCGCTTGATTTGTTAGTGTTGGGTACATATACCAAAGGAACTCAGTAGGTAGGAGTTTCCATAGAATCCTCAGGACACCAATACAATTGTGGTGGCTGTGATGTGCTCTGATAATCTGGGAAGGCAATTTTCCTGCCTATACTGCATGTTGAATACTGGGATGTGCATCTAATCCACCACAGTCCTTTAGTAATTATCCCCACAGGAAGCTTAGACCCTTTATCCAATGTAGGCTCCTCAGTTGTTCTCCAAAGTTCTATCCACAAAATTCCTCTAAGACCTGAATGCTTAATAAAAGCCCACTCATCAAACATACAAACCCCTATAATAAATGCATAGAAGATAAAAAATTCATAGTGTATTATATATTTTTTAGCAAACTTGAACAAACCAGGTTTGCAAATAAGAAAACGTATACAATCTGATGTCTTGTGATGAGTCTCAACCTACCTGGTTTGGGAAGGCATAATATTGATGTTTAAAATGGGTTTAGTAATTTGTAATAAACTGGGAAAGCTTTCTTGTGTGTGCTTGTTCATAGGAGTTTTAGGGTGTGATCACTCTATTCATACAAGAGGTATTTAGACATTATCTGGAAATACAAGATTCCATATGCACTAAAGGTTGAAGCCCCTTCTGGATCTCTACCTTGTCATGGTGAAAGAGTTTGTGTGAGCTATACCACAGGGTCACCCAAGATGGTCAGGCCATGGTAGAGAGGTAAGAAAAATCAATGCCCACTGGAGAAGGAACTGGCAACGCACTTCAATATCTTTGGCAAGAAAACCTTATATACAGAGGGTCACAAAGAGTCGGACACAATCGAAATGACTGAACAAGGCAATGTGGTTGAAGTGCAGGTACTGGTGAGGGGGAGCAAGGACTTCTCCATACAGTTGATACCAGCCATCCAAAGTCAATCATTTCCAATGCTGCTGCATGTTACTTTCTCAGATAAGTGTGTCCTTGTAAAATAAAAACTTTCACATTAGTCCTGCTAAGAGAGCTGCCCGAAATAATTGCTACATTCCCAATGTGGAGACAGACACTTACAGCCTTATTAAATTGCAATTCGGTAAATTCTAAATGGCTCTATATAAGAACACAGCATATTTTTTTTACAGAAGTTTTTAGTTAGTGAAGACCTTGCTTTTGGATAGAAGTTTACTAACTAAAAGCTACTGTAAAATAAATGTGCTGTGTGCTTATATAGAGCCCTTTAGAATTTGCTGAATTGCAATTTAATAAGGCTGTTAACTCTGTATTACATTTTTTCTCCCACATCAGAATGTTGATCTGCTGAAGTCAAAATGGTTGATACCACAGCAGCAGAAAAGTTAATAATGGCATATATTTAAGTGTAGTTCTACAATACAGTAAAATGTTATAATTTCAGTTGAGCCAATGGGCCCAGATGAACTAAATGTTGTACAATGCATGAGAATATTTTCTATGAGGTATATGTCTTAAGACGTAATATTGCCAAGAATTCTCTGACATGTCACCACCTTCTTATATACATGTGGCCTTTTTATAAACTGGTTCTTTATTGGTCTCTTGCTCTTTGTTGGTTGTTTAATTAGAAAAGGTTACAGAGCTCTGTTATAAACAAGTGTAGGTCTCGTTCATTTAATATATCATTGTGTCTAGAATGATTCCCAGTAATCTTCCCGTCTACACACAATATTCTACTGGCTGAGCAGCAGACGAGGGGTCTTCTCCATAATGAGATATGATAACTGTACATATTTTCTTGCATTTTACCCCAAAGACTAGAGATTAACACAAATCTTGGAGCATCTCTATTACAGCTTTGCTTTGGTGAAGAAGCCTCCAAAGAGGGAGGAATTGCTAAGTAGGTCGAGACCATCTGTCCTCTCGAGGAGGAGAGAGCCGTCTTGTTTGAGTGACACCTGCTTGTCAAGCAAAGCCTACTGGGAAATTTAGCCCTGGATCACTGAACCCTGGTTTACGCTACCTGCATCTGAATCATTCCGTACAAGTCTTCCTTTAGGAATGGAAAATAATTACTTTGAGTAATTTATTGCAAGAAGACATAGTATTTTTTCCATCATAATTTTATATTTTGATGATTTAAACAAATACAAATACATGTTATTATGTCAAATAAACATATTTTCCGACAACAAATGATCTCTTATTACTAACCAATTATAGTCATGAATAGCAATTAGCGTTCAATGCTTATTTTTATAATTAACAATTCATTCCATCCTGTATGTGGATTTCTATATATATTCCCACCACTGCCATCATAGTTTTAAAGTTTACTCTTTGGAAATATTTTCATGTTGTCTTCTGTACATAAAGATATATGGACATCTATTCCAGGAAGACCAATAATACTGGGATTATATATTAAATTCAGGTTTTATTGGAATAAATTAAAACTTATTGAATATAAAAGTAAAATAAAGGCTAAATCTAGGAGGAAATGCAGCTTCTACTCATCTATAAATTATCTTGTTATATGTAATTCCTTCACTGTAGGAGAAACTGCTACAGTATAGTATCTTCAGTACTATATATGACTATATGTGACTTTCTATATATATATATATATATATATAATATATATATATATATATATATATATATATATATAATATATATATATATATATATATATATATATATATATATATATTATATATATATATATATATATATATATATATATATATATATACATGCATACATAATATATATACACACTAGAAACTTGCCCGTCAAAAATGACGGGAATACAATTGTAAAGCTGGCAATGCTGTTTGCCACACAATGTGAGGCTTTTGCTCCTCTGAGCACCTTCGGCGCTCATTGTGAGCCTCTCCCCCCCCCCCCGGTACTTCAACTTCCCTGCTTTGCAGCGATCACCCTCGGTGCTCAATGCAATCCCCACGCTGAGCGTCTTCGGAGCTCATTGCAGGCCTCTCCCACTTGCGGTGCTCATTGCGAGTCTTTCCTCCCGCCTACTGTCATTAACCTGCAAGTTTTGTGCTTGGGAATGCCATGTGTCTCTTTCCAGCATCTCCCCCCTGTCTCTTCCCTGTGTGTTTCTCCTCTGTGTGTCTGCTGACTGTTTGTGTGTTACGCGCTGACTGCTGTTGTTTTTATTCTCAAAGTCCCGTATGCCTGGCAATGTCGGTGTAAGTGGTACTGCCTTCGCCGTCGTGTTTTTTCTAAGTGCCGAGTGCTTGGCATTTGTTTAGCCTCGTTTTCATCCAGTTTCACGATTTCAGTATCACGAGCAGTGCAATGAGAGCCTTTTGTGCTCATTGCAGCCTCGCAGTTGTGGCCCTATGGGCCGCAATTGCAGCCTAAGTCCCGCATGGTCGACGGCTCGCCTTGCTTTCTTGAGACTCACAGTTGCGTCCCTATGGGCTGCAAACGGCTTGCCTCGTTTCGCAAGGCTCCCAAGTGCATTACCACCATCGTAAGTGCTCCAAAAGGCCAAAGTCACTCATCACGAGGCCTGAAAGTTACAGGTTTGACGGGGGCTACAATGAGCGCCAAAGGGGCTCATCGCAAGGCCTGTATGTGACTGGCTTGATGGGCCTGCAATCAGCGACAAAAGCACTCATTGCGAGGCCAATACCTGACTGGCTTGAGGGGGGGGAGAGTCTCCAAACGGCTTACGAGTTACATGCTTCAAAAATATTACTGCTTTAATGGCCAACATTTTTTTCAAGCCCGGAACTCGGAAGCCACCGTAAAACCGCCAAAAGATGCCAATTAATACAAAAATGTACTTACAACCTCACACGCAGCACAGGGGAGAGGCAGGGAGCCTGTAAGTGAGGTTGCAAGCTAATTTGATAATTAATTGGTGTTTTTGGGAGGTCTGAAAACGGCTAAGGGAGTTAAAAAATGGCGGCCGTAAAGCCGTACATTTTTTTCAAGCCCGTAAATCACATTTCGGGCTTGGGGAGAATGACCCTCGCATTGTGTGGCAAACAGCATTGCCAGGCTTCAAATTTTATTGCTGTCCCTTTTGACGGGCAAGTCGCTTGCTACATACAGTATAATAGTTGCAAAATGTAAAGGTTTTATATATATTCTTGATACATTTTTTTGCATGTGTCTAGCTACAAACTGTTTGTGTGTATATAAAAGACTGATACCATTAACATTGCATTCCTCTCCAGTACTATATATGCTGTTACAATATATATATATTTATATATATATATATATATATATATATATATATATATATATATATATTAAATATATTTTATATAAAATATGATTTTTGTTAAATTTTTTGGTTTCAAATCTCTGTATCCATTACTATTATGATATTCCCCAACTTGATGTTTATTGCTCTATAATAACTATATATGAAATGATCAAATTCTTAGTAGATTTGAAAATAAATTCTTTAGATGTGCTATATCAGACCAACAGCAATCCTTGTTGATTATTTATGAGCTCTCACAGAGCCCCAAATGAATCTCTTATTTTTTCTGTACTCCAGACAAAATATCTTTGGGGCCTTTAAAAAACATCAAAGAAACACCCCAGTGATTTTTAATTTGTAGAGACATAATGTAACCTGTCTGAGAGATCTCATTGGAATTATTTTACTCTGCACAATATTTCCTGTAGGGTAAACAATTAGTTGTCTAATTAATTTTCAAGTTCATTACTTCATTCTATCCCAGGGTGTACTGTTGTGGCTGATTTGTCATCAGATAATCCCAAAGACGAGCTCTGGATTTCTATTATGGAAGACTCGTTTCTTTGGAAAATAAAATTTAAGGGACAGAAAACTCTCAAATGATATGGTGTACATTATAAATAACATTACAAAGACATTCATAGACGCCCCACCCAATCAAACTCTTCAAGTCTCTGTGGTAGAGGGATTGTTTTTGTACAAAGGGAATTTTAAGAAACTTAGACAACATGGCTGGGTCAAGTCCGAAGTCATGCCAGTGTCAGAATAAATCCCAATGAGAAGTGTGATGCCACCCGGAGAATGGATCTATATGAAGTAACTAAGTACCACTTCTTTAATAGTAAAAATATGATCAAGAGAAGAAACATGTATACAAATGGAAGCTCCTGATTCCCTGGCCACATCTGGTCTTGCCAACAAAGTCCCAATCTATCGTTGTAGGCACTTGTTGTTTGATCATGGAGACTGGGTCAGCTGACAGAATCCTAAATGAAGATGAGTCTATAAATGAGTAAAGTTTTCTCCTACTTTATGCCTTTCCCAGATATGATATTACACAACATGTTTGGATACACCCCCTTCTTACAGACTTTTGTTATGGATCAACAAAATATCTAAATGTTGTATTTTAAAAGGATATGGAAGGCTCTCTGGTTTTAATATTAAAATAAACTACTAAAGTGATTGTTGCAGGTTTAGGCCTCATTTTTATTAGCAAGAGCACAAAAGCTCTGTTTTAACTCATTGAAACATTCCAAACAGACCCTGCAAAGCCCTATAGCTCATGGCCACAATGTCTCTATAGTACTAAATGCACTAGATATACTAACCAATTACAGTTTGTCTCTCAGCAGTATTTTAAAACATGCTGGTGAGAAACAATCTGTGATTGGCTGGTACTTCTAATATTAATAGGAACCCTGTGTGCATGAGCTGCTAGGGAGGAGCTTTGCAGGGATTGTTTGGAAGGTTTCAGTGAGTAAAAACAGACTTATTAAGCACTTGTTAATAAAATGATGTTTAGATGCAAGCATACAGTTAGGTAGTCTCAGGGGCATAGGAACTGGGGGGATGGGGGGGACAAATCATGCCCAGATTATATGAACAGGGGACACAAAAAAATAGCAAAACTAAACTTAATAATGCATTACCAGATTAGGGAGCACTATGGAGCAATATGCCTTTCCCATGAATGCTTTGGCTCATAATTGATCTCCCACTGTGCTGTATGTGAGTGTAAAAGTGAATTTGAGGCATATTTGTTTTTTTTTTTAGGTCTTTCCAGTTCCGTGGTTCAGCCGTTAAAGCCAGATTTTTTGTGAGGCGCAGGGTGTATATGTTTTGGTCCTAAGTCCTATGGGTCATAAGTCCTGCATGCTTCAAATGGTCACCTCGCAATTGCAGCCCAAGTTCTGCATGCTTCAACTGCTTGCCTCGCTTCACAAGGCTCGCAGTGCAATGAGCGATTTTGGCGCTCAATGCAGCCTAATGCCAGCGTGCTTCAACTGCTCGCCTTGCTTCATGAGGCTCGCAGTGCAATGAGCGACTTCGGCGCTCTTTGCAGCCTAAGTCCCGGCCTAACGGCTCGCCTCGCTATGCAAGGCTTGCAGTTGCAGCCCCCACGTGCTGCAAACGGCAAGCCTAAGTCCTGCGTCAATGGCTCGCCCCGCAGATCCACAACTATTATAGTGATGTAATATATATAATTTGTAATTATATTGGGGGCAAAGGAATTGGCAGTAGATCCGCCCCTGCTGCCTGTCCTGGGAGTAAAGTGTTTTTTGGGTAGTATATTTTAATATTAAAAACAGGGATCGGTCCATATCCCTTTATTGAGCTATTAAAACACTTTTTAGAATGATTGCTACATCTTGATGTCATTTTGGGTGATAGTCCATCAGTGACAAATAACTTGTCAGCGCATATACCCCACTGAACACATACAAGTCATAACATTTCTCGTACATCTCCCAGTTCTCCTTTCCTGTGACAATATCATCTCATCTTCTTAGTCATGTCCAGCAATGTTTTGTCTTTGTGAACCCTCATTCATTTGTGAATGGTTGGTCTCACTGTACTCTGAATAGGAATTTTAATATTTGTGGATAAAATTATGGGTAACTTGAAAATATCTTAACAGTATTTTTGTTTGCTTTAAAAAGTCTATTTTTTATTACTTTTGCCCCTTTCTTGATGACAACCAAAATTAGAGAATCCCTCTAAAAATAATCATCACCCCTCCATGACAGTATATTAAGCTTTATTTTAAAATGTTATGCAATTTACAAAATGAGTCAAATATTTAATAAGGAGAAGGTGACAACATGGCAGACTATTGGAATCAAGCTTTACCAAGTATCCTCCTTGTTCTGTGCATGGGCAGTTTAAGCCATTATATATCTAGATGAATAAAAAAAGTATTGCAGTATATACTGATAACTTTTTTATTGCACAAACATACTCATTGAAATGATGAGCTTTCAAGAGATGCATCTCTCTTGATTAAGTTAGAAGTAATACTGAATACTGAAAACATGGACCACAACACACCATGCTGATTCACTTGGTATGCATGGCAGAGATACTGGAGTGGGTTGCCAGTTCCTTCTCCAGTGGGCCACAGCATACAGCTCCTGGTATTCCTGGGTGGTCTACCATATATATATATATATATATATATATATATATATATATATATATATATATATATCTGTATTTGTCTTTTGTGTTTGCATATATGTGTGTTTAATTAATAACATTTTGTATACATTTTTATAATATATATATATATATATATATATATATATATATATATTTATGTATCATGTGACAAAGTGCCCCAATCAGGCTACCAGTGAGGCTCTATAGGATGCCTGAGGTGGCATTCGCTGAGGCTGTATGGACTACAGTATTGAGAAGCTGTTTACCTGCATTCTGAGTGAGGGCTGCTTTACTGGACTGCTGGTAGCAGGGATAAAGGGGCCGCCTGTGAATGGACTGCTGCTAATCAGTCAAAGAGAAAAGCTGTGATAACTATGAGAGGCTAATGATAGCAGCGAGAGACCCTGGCAGTATAAATTATTGAGACAGGCTTGTTTGGTCCCTGGTTAGTGAGAAAAAGGCCACTTTATGTACTGTTGTTAGAAATGGTAGGGAAAGAGGAGAGGAAGGGTGGGAGGGAGAGAGGGAAGGGAGGGAGGGACTGGAGGGAGAGTGGGAAATGAGAGAGAGGGAGGGAGAGAGACAGGAGGGAGAGAGAGGGAAGGGAGAGAGGAGGAGGGAGAGAGAGAGGTTGAGGGAGAGAGAGAGGGAGAGAGAGGGAGGGAAAAAGGGAGGGAGAGAGAGGGGGGGGGGGAGAAAGAGGGGAGGGGAGAGAGAGGGAGAGAGAGAGGTGGGAGGGAAAGAGGGAGGGAGAGAGAGAGCGAAGGAGAAAGAGACAGAGGAAGCACACAGAGAGAGAGAGAGAGAGGGCGCACAGAGAGGGAGAGGGCGCAGAGAGAGACAGGACAGTGGAAGATATATATATATATATATATATATATTTATATTTATATGACTATGGGCCTCAATCAATTGCGATTTGGCCAATTGAATAGGGCACATAGCATATTTTTTTACAGAAGTTTTTAGTTAGTGAAGGCCTTTGCTTTTGGATAGAAGATCACTAACTAAAAACTTCTGTAAAAAACATGCTGTGTGCTTATATAGATCCCTATTCAATTGGCCAAATCACATTTGAATGAGGCCCTATGTGTGTTCATATATGTGTTTGTGGTTTTGCATGTGATTCTTTACATTCATATAATTATGTTGGGACATTTTTGGTGGGATCCATATTTTTTTCCCCTTTTAGAAAAGTTCTGACCACTCAGTATTGGTTTATGAAGCTCAGAATTGAAATACAATATGGTACTAGATTTAAGTATTATAGGAAATTTCAGAATGCAATATATGTCTTCCTAAAAGATAGATGGTCTTCAGCAACTCACTGCAACTTCCCACAGCCCCATTTCCCTGTGATTATTCCACATAAACACTGTGTGCTGACCAGACTTGTCGTTCCATATATTTTATTTTGTATTTATACTCAGCAGTAAATACTTGTGCGCTACTTTCAGTCACCGTTTGGTACTTTATGGGTTGTGTTGAAGGTCAGGGGCCCATAAGATTCAGCGGATGGTTATTCCTCACAATTTACCTTCTGTTCTCATTGTCACTTTCCCTTGTGATCTAAGACCCTCACTGAGCAGCTCTATATCTGTTTCATTGGTATCAGCACATTTATGGTACTTGCTGTATCATCATTTTTCTGTGTACTGTTCTGAGACATTTTACAGTCATATCTATAAATCTGAGTCAGTTGGTGTAAGTCAGTCCCAGAATCCCGGTTATAAACCATATTTTGGATGCTAATCTTTGTACATTAACCCCTTCATTGGGGAGATAGCAATGCATTGCTCATATATATTATACAGTATACAATAAGCGATAATGTAGTACTGAGGGACACTATTTTGTTGGGTATGCAGATAAGCTTAAAAATATTGTTTCGCTCTATCTTTAAATCCAAAAGTGTTTTAACATGGCCTCGTTATAGCATGTCTGTCATTATAACACAGTATTTTAGTATAGCACAGGATGGATATGCATGAGTTGGGTGACCTTCCCACAGTAAGCACTGTTTGATCTTTTTGAATCTCATCCTCATGGGGAGGTCTTCTGAAATTTATGACAAGTCTACTATCCATACAAAAGTTCTATTTTGCGTACTGTAGTTTGTATGGTGCAGGGCTGCAATAAATATTTTATCTTTGTGGTTAGTAGACTTGTAACAAAATGCATAGTATGAGTAAGAAGGCATATAGATGACGTCCAAAAGATTGAAACAGTGCTGCCTGTGAGTAGGTTACTGAGTTACAGTCATATTCATCCTGCTCTATGCTCAAAAGCTGTGTTATTACGAGAGGCAAATCCTACATAGAGCTCACGTTAAAATGTGATTTTGCCTTTAAAGAGGGAACCATATTGTGACCTTTTTACATGTCCCCACCCAGTTTACAATGGGAAAACTATATTTATTGCGATTATAGGCTGGATACACGTTTTCTGACTTGTTTTATACCTGCACACAAGTGTACTATTTTGGCTTGATATATTTAGAAACACCATTTTGAAATAGGTTACAATGTGCCAGAGATATAAAGTGTAACTTGGAGCACCTCTGGTATTCTATGGGTCAGACTTACTATGATCGGACATCTCCAAGAGCTCACAAGCTTCACACCATAGTACATCTGGCCCAACATTATACTGGATTCCAATGTAATGATTAAGCAGAAATTTGTGTGATGAAAAATTTCTGTTACACATAAAGTATCCGTTCTATTTAGGATACTTTATGGCCAAAATCCCAATGGCCTGGACAATTGTAGCAGCTTACTTACATAAACATGTGCAGAATAAAATGTCATTGTGACCTGGCCGAAAGATTATACATTTATCATGTATTGATACTATTGTAAAAAAAATTTTTTATTTCAGGCCTAGTTTTTGTGCAATTTTTGACCATTGTTTTGGTTTTAATTTTATGATAGCCTTATAATTCTGTACAAAGGAAATTCATATATAAACTAAGCAAAAACGTGTTTGTGAAAAGCAAAAATAAAACAGATTATACAGTTTATTTTTTATTTCCCTACCAACAGGAAGTAGAAATCTATATTTATTATATCTGTTTGTAAAGTCTAAAAAAAAGTATAATAAATACTAATCCAAATCTTGTAACATATGTATTTCAAATAAAGGCCAGCGAACCAAGAATAAATCAGCATTAACTAGGAATCCCCTTGTGTTAAAAATATGAATTTCAAATCCATCACACAAAGGACTGTAATAAAATACCAATTGACCTTAAAATGCTTCAAACAATTAAATTGTAAAACTGAAAATGCTCTTGAATTTGAAAAAAAGATCAACAGGACAAGAATTTAAAAATATGTTTAGAATTCCGAGCATCATATCAATCAACTGTTCTTCCATTATTTTGGCCTTTTCCTGAAGAGATCAATAAATGATTTGCATATTTTGTTATCAATATTTAATGGCGTGCAGCAGGATGCTTTTGATGAGGGGGCTCAGCCCTTTAAAATGACAGAGACTGAGGGCACAGCAGGTGCCAGGTCAGGATGGAGCGGAAAGCTTCAGGGACCATCTTGGTCATAGAAACTAGAGAGTGAGGACAGGGAGGAGAGCTCGGGGAGCAATGTGATGAATTTTAACGATTTAGGAAGACAAATGAGGCTTGGCTTCAGTGCAATTAGTAGGCAGTGGGAGACGTGTTGGGTGTAAATGAGGGATATGATCTGCTCTTGACTCTCAGCAAGGAAGGAGCCCCCTGTCTAAAGATCATAATGAGGAAGTTGGATGAGACCCCGGACAGGTTGACAGAACAATTAAGGAGGAGGCAAAAGATGTTGAATCAACAGCCAAGATCCTATCAATATCCCTGTCCAAATACTAAATACTACGCCTTGTTGGTGATCATCTACAGCCTTTCAGTAGAAATAAAATTGGGTACTTTTGAAGTGGCCTCATCATTCAGGTGCAAAATCGTTAAGTAATGCAACATATAATTATTCACTAGTATTAGTATTAAAAGATGTATTCATGCATTATCTCAGTAATTTGCTAAAGACCTAACAAAAGCATGGATATAGTATATTTTGGAACATTTGATTGTTTTTTCTTTTTTCTTTTCAAATAAACATTGTGCTTTATTTTGCCCATATTTGTGTCATATACAATTCTTGTGCATCTTCTTTTGAATGTTAGTCTCTACATATTATCTGTGTTGTTTCGAAAACTGATATTAAATAATTATAAAATTTCTGAATAAAACCATTTTATAAATATGTGATTCTGTTAAATTATGTTTGATTTTAGTTTTTAATTTTTTAATCTTTGTATAATAGGGAAATAAGTAATTGTATATGACTTTGGCCAGTTTGAATCCCAACTAGTATATGCATGTGAAACTAATCTGATGATGGTGTCACCTAACATGTACATATCAACTTGGTATCCACCAGTTTTTAGAATTAAATCCCATACACAAAATTACTTTTTGACACAAGTATTCATATGAGCTTTGGTGGGTTTAGGGTTGGGCTTCGCATTTTGATTCTAGTTACAGTAAACTGATAAGATTTGTTCATAAAATTTTAATTTAAGGATGGATATTTTGGAGTTAGAAATGATAAGCTTGTGGTTTTAGTGAGATGCTAATAACCGTTACTTAGAAGACATCAACATGTGTGTACAGCTGTATGCAAGGGAAGGTACAATCAATACTGTGAGTATGTGATATAAAAATACAATTAATTACATTCAGAAGGAATACAGGGACTTGATCCTCTAAAGAGATTGTTTTCCAAGTGATACCAAAGTAGTGGGTGGGTGCAGATTCAGTAGAGATCAGTGTTTGCCATGGTGAGGAATGAACCAGGGGATGATGGGAAATTGTGTGGGTTGTAGTTCTTAAAGAGCATGAAAAACTGGCTTTATGTTATGTTATCCATTTTTTCTGAAGTGAATCAATACTGGCAAATGTCATGTTGTTGTGCATGCAGTTATATGCAAATGAACAGTTCATGTATAATTCAGGTGCTAATTAGGATTACAGTTTGCTTGTCTTTCTCTTTAGTGGCCAAAATAAAGACCTCTAATATTATCTTGCAGTTAGACCCCTGCCGCACATTAGCATACTGAGCCGCACATTAGCATACAGGAGCTGTAAAATCAATACTAAATATTTCAGAAAATATTTACTGTAGAGAAACACGGCTAGTACAATGTATAACCAGTTTTTAATGCTATTTAAAATTAAATCCACTTCAGTTCAGGCGAAAGAGCCCCTCTAAAGCTCTGAATTCTACAGGAGAGTCCGACAGAGCCAGTTCAGGAATTCCTGTAGGTAGGTAGTTATATGAGGAGGTAATGCGAGGGTGAGATGAGTGAAACAAAGAGAATATCTGCTCAGAGAGATTACAAACACTATTAATTCAGAAGTCGACTGTGAGCTTGGACTGGTTGAAACTCATCTCATTAATGGAGTGTTAATCTTGGTGTTTATACTGGTGCTGTGATGACCTCACTTCTAGATAAGACACTAACAATGGTATCATCAGCACATTATACACCTTCTGGGTTTAATCCTGTTTAGAGAAGCAGCTCAAATAATCCTAATCTGTATTGATTACTTTCACGCTCTGTCATTGTGCTACTGAAACCTCCTCATGTATATAACCCAGAGAATTTTCCTGTGTAGTTTGGTGTGATATTCTTATTCATAGTTTCTGAGTGTACAAAATTAGTATCTCATCAATACTCAAACCAGTCTTTGTGGTTGTGTCTTGTGGTCCGACTCTCAATCAATAGAATTGGATCAATTAATACCCGGCCTATAACAACACACGGTTCGACTTGGGAACAGCTTGAAAACTATTGATATCAACAAATTGGCAATGGTGGAAATATCTAAAATATTTTAACAAATTAAGGGGAGTTTTTGATCCTTTGGTTACCCTTTTTTTATTTATTCAATTGCTTCTCAAGATGTTTGTCATGCCACCGACTTTTGTGTGTTTTGATGGTTAAACAACTTCTGTTCTGCCTTAAAAGGCCATTATAGTCTTACAAGTAATATTGTAGATTGGTAAAATCTGTAACAAATTAATAACAGTAGCAGCTGTGTAAATCATTGGCCCCATTCTGGATTGCTACCTTGTTGTGGTGAAGCGGCTTCTGTTCTTCAATGAGCTGTTAGCTATACCATGTAGGGCTACCCAAGATGGGAAGCAGAGAGGTCAAACCGTGGTCCACTAGAGAAGGAACTGTCACCCACTCCAGTATCTTTACCAAGAAAACCTTATGGATCAGCACAACCAGAGACATAACAATAGATGTGCCTGATGTACTGTGGTCCGTAAGGTCACAGAGAGTAGGAAATGACTGAACAACTAAACAATAACAACAAACCATGGGCATACACACATTTTTAAGTAAAATCTTTATTTTGCGAGACATTGCTTTTGCCTGAAGGACGATGTTTGAGTCTTACACACTTCCTGCTGGTTTAAAGACTGAGTGGAGGTGTCCTGCTGAAATTTTGTTACCTATTCAAAAGTGTAAGGAGGGGGAGAGAGGAGTAAGGGGAATTAGTTGACTGATGGGTGAATTAAGATACAATTTCAGCACAGGACATCTTCCCCCTCCCTCTGATGGGTTTCGTGGAGGCAGCTTGCAAGCATATTTGCAATATCTTGCCCACACTGCTCTGTTATTGTGCCTTAAAAAGCAAGTCTGACTATCATAGCTGCTTCCATGAACAAGCAAAGCCTGTTAAAATCAATATTGTTTTGTGAAAACATGTTTATGTCCATGACTTGCATAGGAGCTAATGTTGTTAGTTTGTTGCACAATTGACGAACAAGGAACATTTTTTCCTAAAGAACAGTTGTCCTTTCATATATATACTCTTCAGAAGATCTATGCATAAAAATATACAATTTTTTTCTAAAACTTAATTGTCATGCCTAGGAGAACCACTGGACTCTTGAGCTATCGTATTGTTGTGTGCCCCAGGCTGGCATTAGTTGATGCTGTGTGATATAATGTTATTGAAAATTTTATTATTACTTATATCAAACAGCGACGAGTAAAATGAATAAAAACAGGGGAGGTGAAGGGAAAATTTTAAAAAAGGGCAAATGCAAGTACAGTAATCCTGGTTCTATACAGAAACTCTGTATTATAAATTTTCTCCAATTGGAGGGATACTGATACTACAACTAGTAGTCACAGCTATTACAATTCTAATGGAAAATCCAAATATAAGGATGTGCTTGCCTATATAGAGTATCCTATGTGGTTCAGTCGTTGGCGATTTGACAATAAACTGACCATAGGCTTATAAGAGTGTGGCTTGCTATACAATAAACAGTCCCAAAATTACAATCAAGGAAGTATCTCTACTTGACTTATAGTAGTTGGCAATACCTATACAGCACAATATAAAGGAATTGTGCAGTTGCTTGTAAGTAAACAGTCCACAGTGTGGCAATCGTGTAATGGTATATATATGAACCCAAGGGTAAATCCGTTGGTCTCCCAAGGGCAAGTACCAGATGTCAATAGGACTGTCTGTGAGTATATCAGAAATATAAAGTGATATAGGGCCTACTGCAGGATTATGAGGGACATTAAGCTAGGCCAGGACTCTTAGCATTTGCAGGCCGCACACAGCGTGACTTCCTGGTTGGTAACGCGCATGCGCACGTCTAGCGTGATGACGTGCGCTGCGTGGTTACAGAGGCCTGACGCGTTTCGACGTAGACACGTCTTTTTCAAAGGTAGAATGAGAAAAAGACGTGTCTACGTCGAAACGCGTCAGGCCTCTGTAACCACGCAGCGCACGTCATCACGCTAGACGTGCGCATGCGCGTTACCAACCAGGAAGTCACGCTGTGTGCGGCCTGCAAATGCTAAGAGTCCTGGCCTAGCTTAATGTCCCTCATAATCCTGCAGTAGGCCCTATATCACTTTATATTTCTGATATACTCACAGACAGTCCTATTGACATCTGGTACTTGCCCTTGGGAGACCAACGGATTTACCCTTGGGTTCATATATATACCATTACACGATTGCCACACTGTGGACTGTTTACTTACAAGCAACTGCACAATTCCTTTATATTGTGCTGTATAGGTATTGCCAACTACTATAAGTCAAGTAGAGATACTTCCTTGATTGTAATTTTGGGACTGTTTATTGTATAGCAAGCCACACTCTTATAAGCCTATGGTCAGTTTATTGTCAAATCGCCAACGACTGAACCACATAGGATACTCTATATAGGCAAGCACATCCTTATATTTGGATTTTCCATTAGAATTGTAATAGCTGTGACTACTAGTTGTAGTATCAGTATCCCTCCAATTGGAGAAAATTTATAATACAGAGTTTCTGTATAGAACCAGGATTACTGTACTTGCATTTGCCCTTTTTTAAAATTTTCCCTTCACCTCCCCTGTTTTTATTCATTTTACTCGTCGCTGTTTGATATAAGTAATAATAAAATTTTCAATAACATTATATCCCCTTCACTTTGCCATATTGTATTTGGGGTGGAAAACACCCTGGGGAACCATAAAATTCCTCACATTACCTAATTTGATGCTGTGTGATGTTGTATAGTGTTGTGAAATTTTCGTCATTGCAGAGTGTTGTGTCAGGGCCACATGTGTGTTCTGACTTTTTCAACCATAGTGGCATGGCTGTGTTTCTGTGTTGTTAGGTGGTATTTCGCTCATGTATATGATGAGCTGCATGGAAGTGTTGTCATACTTGGTGTTTACATTTAGAATTTTCCTTGTGTGTTTTGGTGGAACATGTTGTGTGGGACACCCAGGGAGGAGGGTGCTGGATCCCGTTATTGCCGGTTTGGGAAGCAGCGGAGGGGGGGACCTTGTCCATGCAGTTGGAGGGACCGGTGTATGATTGGGGTTGGCTATGGAGGGGCATGTGCATGGTTGGACATGGTGTCTCACCATTGTTCTGACTGATGACACCCTGGGGGATCGCCTTTAGGGCTGGGATCGGGGAGGGGATTGGGCTGGCAGTTGGCCTGTCTCCTGGCCAGCGGGGGGTAATCAGGGAGGATGACATACTTTGATGGACAGCTCCTCCATGTGGCTCGGGGTATGGACTGAGGGGATTGGTTCTAAGGTTGTGGCTTGTTGTGATTGGTTCTTGTTTTCTGTAAATGTAATGTACTGTTCCCATTAAAGTTGTGCTCTTTTTGACTGTACATAAACACATTATGTATGTGTCATTCTAGATTAGTCCTCAAACTATGGCCGGCGGGCCAGATCCGGCCCACCAGTCTCCTGAACCTTGCCCCACCTGCCCCTTCCCCCAGGCCTCTGCGTCTCTCTGTGTCTCCACAGCCACAAGACTCTGCCAGGGGGAGGAGAAACACACTGACAGCATGAAGGCAAGGTAAGGCAAGGGGTCAGTGAAGGAAAGAGAGAGACAGATAGACAGACAAGGGGGAGTGTGGTAGAAAGACAAGGGCAGTGAGGGAGAGAGAAACAGACAGACAAGGGGGAGTGACGTAAAGAGACAAGGGGAGCGAGGGAGAGAGAGAGACATGGGGGAGAGAGAGGGGGAAAGATAGAAAAGAGAGAGGAGGAAGGGAGATGGTCAGAGAGAGAGAGAGAAAGGAGAGATAGCGAGTGAGAGAGAGGGAGAGAGAGAGAGAAAGAGAGAGAGAGAAAGGAGGGAGAGATAGAAAAAGAAGAGGGAGGGGAGAGAGATCAAGAAAGAGAGAGACATGGGGAGAGAAAGTGACGAGATAGACAGGAGAGAGGAAGGAGGGAGGGAGATGGAAAGAGAGAGAGAGATAGGGATGGAGAGAGAGAGAGAAAAACAGAAGAGGGAGGGAGAGAGAATGAGAGAGAGAGGAGAGAGAGACATGTGAAGACAGAGTGAGGATGAGATAGAAAGGAGAGAAAGGAAGGAGGGTGGGAGATGGATAGAGAGAGAGGTAGAGAGAGAGAGAGAGAGAGAAAGGCTAGTTATGGAGGGAGAGAGCTGGAGAGAGATATGGAGAGATGGAGGGCAAGAGAGATGGAGAGAGGGAGGGAGAGAGAAGATGAGATAAGGGATAAAGGGAAAAGGGAGAGAAATAAAAAGGAGGGACTGACATTGGCAGAGAGAGAGAGGGAGAGAGAGAGAGAGAGGAGAGAGAGGGATAGAGAGAGAGACAGAACAAAAAGAGAGAGAGCAATGGGAAGAGAGAGGGAGGAAGAGATAGAAAGGAGAGAGAGGAAGGAGGGAGGGAGATGGACAGAGAGAGCGAGAGGAGAGATAGGAATAGAGAGGGAGGAAGATATAGAAAGGAGAGAGAGGAAGGGGTCAAAGAGATGGACAGAGAGAGCGAAAGGAGAGATAGGAATAGAGAGAAAGAGAAAAGGGAAAGAGACATGGGAAGAGAGATGGAGGAAGAGATAAAAAAAGGAAAGAGAGGAAGGAGAGAGGGAGATGGACAGAAAGAGAGAAAGAGAGAGAGGAGAGATAGGAAGGGAGAGAGCTGAAGAGAGAGTGAGAGAGAAAGAGATGGAGAAAGAGAGAGATGGAGAAATAGGGAGAGAGAGAGGGGGAGTGAGGGAGAGATAGAAGAGGCAGAGAAAAAGAAGAGGGAGAGATTGGGCGAGAGAGAGAGAGTAGAGGGAGAGATAGGGAGGGAGGGAAAAGAGAGAGGAAAGATAGAAAAAGGAGAGGGAGGGAGAAAGAGAAAGGAGAGTGAGAGAGAAAAATGAGAGATAGGGAGGGAGAGAGAGAGTGAAAGAAAGAGGGTGAAAGAGAAGAAGGAGAGATAGAGAGAGATGAAGAAAAATGAGAGGGAGGGAGAGAGATCGAGAGATAGGGAGGGAGAGGGATGGAGAGAAAGAGGGAGAGAGAAAGATAAAGGAGAGAGAAAAGACAGAGGGAGGGAGAGAGAGGGGGGACATAAAGAGGAAGAGGAGAGCGAAGGACAGAGAGATAAGAGACAGAAGGAGAGCGAGAGAGGAAGAAGAGGGAGATGGAGAGATAATAAATGGAGAGAGAGGAGGGAGATAAAGGAGAGAGAGATGAAGAAAGAGAGGAGATAGAAAGAGGAAGAGTCCGGGAGAGAGAGAGAGAAGGGAGAGAGAGAGGGAGAAGGAGAGAGAGACAGGAGAAGGTGAAGGGGGAGAGAGAGACAGAAGGGAGAAGGAGATGGGGAATGGAGAGAGAGGAAGAAGGGAAATATAGAAGTTAAAAGGAAAGGGGGAGGAGAGGGGGAGAAGGTGAGAAGGGGAGAGAGCATGAAGTGAGATGTAGGAAGAATAGAGAGAGTGATCAGGGAGACGGAAACTAGAAAGGGAGAGGGAGAAGTAGAGAGAGGGAGAAAGAGAGAAGGGATAGAGGAAAAGGGGAGAAGGGACAAGGGAGAGAGAAGGGAGAGAGAGGAAACAGGGAGAACAGACAAGGGAGAGAGAGAAGAGAGAGGGAGAAGTAGCGAGAGGGAGAGGAAGGGAGAGGGAGCGATAGAATAGTGGGAGAAGGGGAGAGGGAAGAGGGAGAAGGGAGGGGATAAGGAGAGAGAGTGAGAAGGTTAGAGAGGGAGAAAAGGAGAGAGGGAGAAGGGACAGAAAGAAGGGAGGGATATATATAAATACACTGTATAGGAATTTGTTCATATTTTATTGAAATTATAGTCCGGCCGCCAACAGTGTCTGAGGGACAGTAAACTGGTCCCTTGTTTAAAACGTTTGAGGACTCCTGTTCTAGAGGCAAGGCTTTCACTATTTTACTAAGTTTGCTTGTAACCTGATTTTCCTCCTGGGTCCTATCTCAGAGGATCTTTGCCTGCTCCTGTGATCCTGGGTCCTGATGACTGGTCCTCCTGAGCTAAGTGAGCATGCTGAGAGCTGAGAAATCCAAATCTTCACCATCCGGTGGTTGTTACTGTAAGCTGAAAGCAGGAGAGTTTAGGGTGTATGTGGTCCATGGGTCGTGGGTGTATGGGTGTATGTGATCCATAGGTCGTGACAGTAATCTAAAATAATACAACCTCAAATGTATTACATTTTTTGCACAATTATGCTACAGCTGAATGAAACATTTATTGTTTTCTGGTGATCAACTTCGTGCTCATGGCCAACTAATGATTGTTCTGCTTCTTCTTATAATTATTAATATTATAATGCTCTGTGTGATACAGTATACTGTCACTTTGTAATTCAGGTTTATGCAATTTTATTAATGTTGTTTATTCATTTTTTTTTTTTTAAATCCTGGAACCCACTGACAACGGAATATCTGCAAACCAAATTCCCTGGTTTCGCAAACACTTAAAAAAAAGGTTTGAAACAGTGCAAAATGTTTTATTTTGCCACAAACTGAGCAGTGCAGGGGTTAAAACATTGCCCTGTAATTAATATATTCATTAATTAATATTATCTTATATCCAGTCACTGCACCATCTGAGTTATGAAGCTCTATGGAGAAATCAGCTGACTCTCCCAAATTAGAATGTGTGTCTGGGGAGGGCCATGCATTGTTAAGCGGCATTTACAGTATTTGGTGAACTATAATACTTGAATATAATACTTGAGTAATGATCTGATTTTTTAGTTACATGCTGCAATATATGTGTTCTATGTGCCTTTAATTATTTTACATTTAATTCCAATGGAAATATCACTTCCAACAACTACATCTCATAGTGTAGAGTTGAAGTGTTTTAGGATGTAAATAATATTCTGAGTAATTTAACAAAGAGCTGCAGAGTAAATTGCTTTTTCTTTATAAATTGTAGAAATAAAAAAACAGCACAGCTTTAAAAGGTAAAAAACAATTACTCTCCAAATAATACAGTTCTCAGGATGCCTCCCTAATGTATACACTCATCAGACACAAAGACACAATGGATATTGTCATTTCCAGGCTATTCTTCTCAGCTAAGCTGTGGAATTAGTCACATTCCTGATTAATATTCAAACTTCATTTTAGATAAAGAAAATAATACTGCAGTACTATTAAATAAAGTAAATGACTATTTTTATTGTTAAAATAATTAATATTAAAATTCATTATTTTAAATAATTGTTTTAACAGCCACAGCACATAAGAGACTATGCTACTGAACATTGTTTCCACTTTATGAAAATTCTTTAGATAATCAAATAATTCAAAAAATTTCTCATCTAGAATTATTACCTCATATAATTAGAAAGAAAACTCTAATTTTAGTAAATACAAAATACACTTTTGTTGTTGTTGTTTAGTCATTCAGTCGGGTTCGACTGTCAATGACCCCTTGGACCACAGCATGCCAGGAACATCTGTCAGCCACTGCCCATCTGAGCTCTATAAAATTCATGTTTGTTGCTTCCATGACCTCATCGATCCCTCCCTGCCTCCACTGTCCCCTTCCTCCTGTGTCTTCAATCTTCAATCTGAGCTTTAAGTTCATTATCAAACCTTCCAATGAACAGTTTGGCTTAATTTCCTGTAGTACTTATATATTGGATCTTCTTGCAGTCCAAGGGACTCTAAGCTGTATTCTCCAACACCACAATTCGAAGGTGTCAATTCTATGGCGCTCAGAATTCTTTATGGACCAACTCTCAGATCCATTTGTTACCACTGAGAATACCATAGTTCTAACTATGCAGACATTAGCTGATAGTTTAATATCTTTACTTTATATCAGCTTGTACAGACTTCCCATAGCTTTCCTCCCTAGGTATGTCTTTTAATTCCATGGCTGCAGTCACCACCTGAGGAGATCTTGGATCCCAGGGATGTAAAATCTGTCAATTTCTCCACTTCTTCCGTGTCTATTTACCAGGAACTGAGATACTATTTAGGGCTTAATCCGCTACAACCTTTTATTTTACATGTGTAAATATAAATTCCTCCCTAACGCTTAAAAGTAGAAATCAGATTTGTAAGTGAATTAATTACAAATTGTTCTATGCTGCTTGTCATTTGTAATTATGTATCTATTACATCATTTGTTAAAAGTTCTGATGAATGTCCCAACACATTGATGGATTGTAAGGTCTTCATAGTAGGAACCTCAACGATGCTGCTACAAAATATCTTATTGCATTATATTGTATTTCATTATACCTTAGTCTTATTAGATGTATTGTACACTTTTAAATATAGCTATGCAAAATATTGGTTCTTTATAATAAAGATCAGTAATAACAAAAAATAACAAAAGAGTCATTTGTATTGTGAAGCGACATTTTATCTTTAAAGGTGGAGTCTTTCCTCAGGTTTCAAGATACTTATTTTTCTTTGGATGTAGTAAACATGTCATATATTTGGGGCAATGCCATATAGATTTGTAAAACTGGATAAAACTAAATCCTGTAATGTCTTCTCTCTTGCAATGCTATCGGTGCAGAAGCTCCTAACATGGGAATCATGTGTTGTATGGTCAGACTGGGGAGTAGGGAGCACGGCCACTATGTTTCCTGGTAAAGTACCAACGCCTGCATAGATAGCCCGGGCAAGCTTTTTATATGACGTATGTGTTTGGCTTCTGTTCAGTTGAGCATTCCCTTATTATGGTTTTGCACCTGGACATAGTGAGGGAGGTGTCTCATCTTCCAGCTCCAGCTCAGCTCTCCAGGAGGGGAATTAAAGCTGTCTCTTATAACACTGCAATTTAGCATCATCTCTCATTCTACATGACTGGTTCTGCCCATCACCTCTCACCGGTGTCCCACTGACATAATGTAATGAACTGGCATAGGTTTAGCAAAAAAAATCCATACACCGTGTGCAGATTGTCTAAATGTATGGTCAGATATGGATATTATCTGCAGGAGCTCAAATAGAGACCAAGGAATAAGTAGTGGATCTCAGAACACTCTCAGTCCTCTCAGACTATTTGTGTTCAATGGATTGGATAAGTGATTCTATTCTAAAGCATAATCATACATCATTATAATGCCCCTGGCAACCAATATGAATATATATATCATGGCTAACTGAAATGAATCATGCATTTCATTCTCTGGGAACACATGCACATATGTACACATAGACACACAAACTTAATGTCACCCCCTGTTAATATATATATATATATATATATATATATATATATATATATACACACTCATATACAAACTCACCCATGCACACACAAACACACAGATATATACATACTAGAAAATTGACCATGAGCCCTGCCCTGAGCCCCTCTGTGCTCATAATGTGGCTCGCAATGAGCGCCTTCAGCGCTCATTGAGAGCCTCTACCCCTGTGTACTTCAACTTTCCTGCTTTGCACTGATCACCTTTGGCGCTCATCGCGAGCCCCCCGCTGAACAGCTTTAGCACTCATCGGGGGGCTCTCAATGAGCGCCTTTGATGCTCATTCCTCTCCCATTCACGTGCTCATTGGGAGCCCTACGATGAGTGCCTTTGGCGCTCATCACATGGCTTGTAATAAGTGCCTTTGGTGCTCATTGTGACCCATTCCTCCTGCCTACTGTACGGGTTTCGTTTACCTACAAGTTTTGTGCTTGGGAATGCCATGTGTCTCTTTCCACCATCTCCCCCCTGTCCCTTCCCTGTGTGTTTCTCCTCTGTGTGTCTGCTGTATGTTTGCGTGGCGCGTGGTGGCTGCCGTTGGTTTTATTTTCAAAGTCCTGCGTGCCTGGTGTTGTTGGTATAAGTGTTACTGTGTTTGCCATCTTGTATTTTCTAAGTCTCGCGGGCATGGCTTTGCTCAGCCTCGTTTTCATCCAGTTTCAGAACTTTTACGTTTTTTGTCCACCATTTCTTTCCTCACTTAGGGCCTCATTCTATTATCGGCCGTAAAACGGCCGCAAGGCTGCGATTCCTTGCAGGGCTCCCGTTACCTTGCAATTCTATTAAACGGCCCCGCAAGGATCTCCTCTTACGGCAGGCCGTATATCTTGCAACCGGCCGTAAGCTCAGAAATCTTTAAAGTCAAAAATAAATTCAAGACAGCTCTGTAAAGCTCTGTAAATGCTAGGGATCATATTGGGGGACATGAGGATTAATAGTAACCCACTCTCAAGCTTGCACATCAGCCCAAATCCAAGTTTACTTTAACTGTTTATTTTCCGGCCGCAGCGTGGCCGGGTCTGAGGTGCTCCAAGCTCTCTGGACTTTTTCCATGGTGTAAGTGATATATGTATTGGAAATATATTTTAAAAAGTAATAACGGATTACATGTAATCCGTTATTACAAATTTTTTTTTTTTACGGATTTGAGTATAGGGGAATGTTGTGCTATTTTTGCTAACACCTACAATCACTTTATAGTCTCCTCAGAGTGCAGGATGCCTTTATTTCTGCTTTATAATGTGCTTAATTGGTGCTAGCGGGAGCTTTTTCCTGCAAGTAAGCTGCGGCTCGCTTTTAGCCTTGCAGAAAGGGCCCCCGGAGCAATAGAATAGCAACCGGGGCTTTTCTTGCGGCCGAAACTCTTGCGGCCGTTTTAGATCACAGGCTTTCCTCCGGCCGGAGGGGAATAGAATAGCAGAATAGCTTGCGGCCGGTCCTTGCGGCCCCGCAGCGCCAACGGCCGTTAATAGAATGAGGGCCTTAGTCAATTTTGTATTGACAAAAAAATATGGCTCAAATTTGCTTGCCACCTTACTCCCAGAGTGTGTTATTATGTTTGTTAAATTAATTCAATAACATTTTATGATACCATCATTTATGACAGGCAAGTTACTAGTTAAACATATCTCCTTTTTTATGATAAGATATTTCAGGTTTGCTATAATTGTCATAAATTAATTGTTTGAGTTCAGTTTATTTTGCCCAGCAAATTTATCAGAGATTAAAAATGAAAATAAAAACAACTGTTGAACGATGACCAATAGTGTGAAACCATTTTGATAAGTTTATTAAATACAAGAATAACATTAAACTCACAAGTATAAAATGGAAATAGTCCTGTATGGGATTGTATTGGTTCTAAGAACTTTTCAGTATGACCAGTGATAATGAGCTGTCAGTCAATTAGATCATGGCTCATAAAATATCATTACTGGAAGCCCCGCCTCTACGAGGTTTTTGGCGCAATATGTCACTTCCTCCAGGTTATTATCTCTAGTTTCTTATGTATCATTTGGTTGCACCACTGTACATTAAACACATATCCCTTATTTGTAGATTATTTCATTTATCCTTCAATACGTTGACACATTTTATTTTTTCACTGCCTTAGTTTGTTTTTATTCAGATTTTTTAGATAATTGAAAAAAATATTGGTTTATATTGTAAAAATATACTGAAATAAAGAAAGTGAACCATTGACTAGACTGACTGATGATCATAAAATGGTATTAACATGAGGTCCACGAATATATTTGACATTCATGTAAATATAAATCAAACAGCTGTGAAGATAACTACCAATGGCCATGTACTATATAATACATGCATTACCTTACATTCAGTGATTGAATATAAATAAACAGTTCCCTTACAAAATATGTTTGAGACCTTTTGGTTTGCTACTCTGTTGGTGAAGGTGCTTGTGTACTCTATGAAGCTGTGAGCTATACCATGTACGTTACCCAAGATGGGCAGGTCCCAGCAGAGAGGTCAGGCAAATCGAGGTTCACTGGAAAAGGAACTGAAAACCCACTTCAATAACTTTGCCAAGAAATCCTAATGGACAAGCACAACTAGATACAAGATGAGCCTGGCATCCATAGGGTCAAGGAGAGTCAGGCATGACTGAACGACTAAACAACAACAATATTATGAGATTTTTTATTTTTAAACCTGACCAATAGGTTTTACTTTAGTTTCTTGTGAGGAGTGAGCATCATATACACCTCTCACTTTGAATAAATCTCAATTCCACTATATTTTATCAGCAGAAGCATATAATAAAATAGAGGAACTAGTATACTTAGGCAAGGACTATGGTATTTAAGATGATATAAACTCATCCTAACCAAGACCGACAAGGAAGCCGGGTCAGAATGTTTTGCTTCTCCTGCCAGTTCTTCTTTTATAGTAAAAGTTCCAGTATGGCTTCTCTGCCACTGACAGGAGCTATCCCAGGATGCCTTCCTCCATTGGCTGAGAAAGATCTAACACTATATAAAAGTACTGAAGGATTGGACCATATCCTTACCTAGTCTCCCTATTGGCCAGCGTCAGGATGAGTTGATAACATATTAAACATTTTTAGCACCTCAACTCCTATATTTTAGGTGCCATTTTATTTCATGAAGAAAAATAAAGGAGTTTCAGTAGCACAAACTAATTAAACATGCAGACAGCATTTATCTCGTGCTAATTGGACTTCGTAAATAATGTTAGTAATGGTATTTTTCTGCTTGTGTCACATTAGGTGGATTATGTAAATTCCATCATTTTCCTGCTGTTGTTGGGTCCCAAAGCTCCTGGGATGTTACTGATCCAGAAGGTTGAGAGCTTATCTGGCTGATGGAGAACTTGATGCAACCCCTGACATTCAGTAATCTGGATTTTAGCATTCAAGGCAAAGACTCAAATCCCTTAAAGCACCAACAGACTGAGATTTCACAAATCTGTCAGTCTGCGCCATCATTTGCTGCATCTCATCCTGTATAATATCTCTTTACCTCTGCGGTGTTCTTACAAAGGATTGAGGTGTGAGCATGTCCATGCGTATAATGCTGCAAGAACACTTCAATTTAAATGGATATTCAGCTTTATACACTGAAATAGTCTATGTTTAATTTTACTCATATATTAAAAGGGATATGGAAGTTTCTTGGGTGTTACTAGGTATATAATATCTCTGTATCTATTAACTGACATGTACTTTATTTACATTTACTACTGCTTCATAGACTATTCTAAAGCCTGTGACTGTGTGGATCACAACAAAATGAGGGAAGTTCTTAAAGAGATAGGGGTACCAGATCATCTCCTCCACCTCCTGGGGAACCTGTATATGGACTAAGAAGCCACGGTCCTAACCGAACATGAGACAACAGAATGGTTCAAGATCGAGAAAGGAGTGCAGCAAGGTTGTATATTGTCACCTTATTTATTCAACTTATACGCAGAGTACATCATGTGTAAGGCTGGACTGGATGAATCCAAAGCCGGAATCAATATTGCCTGAAGAAATATCAACAACCTCAGATACATAGGATGATACTACTTTGATGGCTGAAAGTGAGGAGGAACTAAAGGACTTATTGATGAGGGTAAAAGAAGAGTGCGCAAAAGCTGGCCTGCTGCTCAATGTTAAAAAGACGAAGATCATGGTAAATATATAGGGAAGAAGTGCAGGCAGTGACAGATTTTTTTTCCCTGGGCTCTAAGATCTCTTCAGATGGTGTGTTTAGCCATGACATTAAAAGACATCTGCTTCTGGGGAGGAAAGCTATGACAAGTCTGGACAAGCTAATAAAAAGTAATGATATGTCAATCTCAACAAAGATCTGCATAGGTAGAACTAAGGTATTCCCAGTAGTAACATTCAGATGTGAGAGATGGACTATAAACAAGGAAGAGAGCTGTAGAGTCCATTGGACTGCGAAAAGATCCAATAAGTCAGTACTTCAGGAAATCAAGACAAACTTTTCACTAGAAGTTTTGATCATGAGACTGAAGCTCAAATATTTTGCCCATATCATGAGAAGACAGTATTCCCTAGAGAAGACTCTGATTCCTAAAGGAATACTGAAATTATTTCAGAAATAAAATCTACACATAAACAGCCTTATTAAATTGTGATTCAGCAAATTTAAAACGGCTCTATTTAAGCACATAGAATATTTTTCTACAGAAGTTTTTAGTTGGTAAACTTCTATCCAAAAGCAAGGTCTTCACTAACTAAAAACTTCTGTAAAAAATATGCTCTGGGCTTAAATAGAGCCGTTTTAAATTTGCCGAATCGCAATTGAATAAGGCTGATAATTACCGGTAAATATAATTAAAATTGTTTTTTTTAGTAAAAGCGTTAAATTATTAAGCTTGAAAGTTGCATAATGACATGAAAAGGTACCCCCTCTGAGTTAATATCACAATAATAATAATAAAAATACAATTACTATTGTTATTATAAATGATTATAATAGTAATAATAATAATAATATTAAGAAGAAGAACAACAATAACAATAAAAACCTTTATTTCTTCTGTACAGGTCACTGACAGGGTGACAGGGTGATTATAATATATATATAAATATATTGCAAAAAAGAATTACAGATTATTTGCTCTTGCATAATTTATTACCTATTTATTCCTGAATAATACACATTTAGTTGAATAAATATAGACAAATGTCCTCAAAAAATACCAATACAACAAAAACCTTCCAATCCCACTGCAGATAATAAAACAGAGATAGTGTGGGATTTTTTCCACCCTAAAATAACAGAAATTCATTTATTGGAGATATACCAGAGCTGCTTGGTACAAGCCTGTTGAATCTTGCATTAAATTGGAGCTCTAAGCAAACACGGGTGGAATGTGAAATTTTCTGTGAAAGATACAAATTGCTTTGTTACGGCTGAGTGATACGTTCAGTCAAATCCCTCAATACCTGAGCTCTGTGATGGAGATGACTCTCGGCACAAATTGTCTTAGAAACTTTCCAATCCACACTTACGTCTTCTGAAACAACATTTTTTTGGCACCTAGAAGAGAGTTTAAATTTATGTTTAAGTTCTCCGCCATGACCCATAATATGTGAAAATACATGTTTTAATTGCAGACATTCTATAACAAATATTGTCTTTTACGTGTCTACTTGATTAACAAAGAAACATAAATTAGATGGCAGATAAGAACCAAAAAGCTCATCGGATCTGCCCATACCCAAAAGCCCCAGGAAGGCATTATGCTTGTCTCAGGCATGCCTAAATCCCATACATGTTTTTAAATCTACCACTTAAAATGGAAGGCTGTTTCACTTATCTACCACTCTTTCTTTAAAGTAGTATTACCGCTCATTACCCCTAAATAGTCCACCTTCGAATCAACCATGACCTATTTATCTTGCTCCTTCTTTTATTAAAGACACTTCCTTTTGGACCTTATTAAATCATTTGATACAGTTTTTTTCTCACATGCCCCTCTGCCCCTCTCCCTTCTGTCATCTAATATATATGTATATATATATATATATATATATATATATATATATATATATATATATACATATATATTCAGATCATTAAGTCTTTCCTTGTAAGATTTTTGTATGTATATTTTACTTTGACTACAAGTTCAAAGAAATGTAGTGTTAACGGTTTTGAATATAGGGAAAAGAGGTACATTTCTTTCAGTAAGTAAGTAGTATATTCTAGCATATATCATATTGTTATTATTATTATTATAATAATAATAATATTTGATAATTATTTATTTGTAGGGCACCAGCAGCTTCCATATCATAGGGATCATGAGTGTAGGAATTGGGGGTGCCCCCCCCCCTTCCCCCAATTTTGCTGGATTTGTATGTACAGTATCTCACAAAAGTGAGTACACCCCACACATTTTTGTAAATATTTTATTATATCTTTTCATGTGACAACACTGAAGAAATGACACTCTGCTACAATGTAAAGTAGTAAGTGTACAGCCTGTATAACAGTGTAAATTTGCTGTCCCCTCAAGATAACTCAACACACAGTCAATAATGTGTAAACCATTGGCAACAAAAGTGAGTACACCCCTAAGTGGAAATTTCCAAATTGGGCCCAAAGTGTCAATATTTTGTGTGGCCACTATTATTTTCCAGCACTGCCTTAACCCCCATGGGCATGGAGTTCACCAGAGCTTCACAGGTTGTCACTGGAGTCCTCTTCCACTACTCCATGATAACATCATGGAGCTGGTGGATCTTAGAGACCTTGCACTCCCCCACCTTCTATTTGAGGATGCTCCCCAGATGCTTAATATGGTTTAGGTCTGGAGACATGCTTGGCCAGTCCATCACCTTTACCTTCAGCTTCTTTAGCAAGGCAGTGGTTGTCTTAGAGGTGTGTTTGGGGTCGTCATCATGTTGGAATACTGCCCTGCGGCCCAGTCTCCAAAGGGACAGGATCATGCTCTGCTTCAGTATGTCCCAGTACATGTTGGCATTCATGGTTCCCTCAATGAACTGTAGCTCCCCAGTGCCGGCAGCACTCATGCAGGCCCAGACCATGACACTCCCACCACCAAAAGTATACATCTATACTGAGGAAAGCTGGTTGAAATAATCCCTAAAAACACTGATATTAGATGAAAACCTCAGTTTGAACGTAAACAGTGATGCAGAGAGAGTGGAGGCAGCATCTGACATCATCAGGTAAATGCATAAAGGGGGAATCAACACAGCATATTATAGAAAACATATATACACATATAGACATATTTGTATATATGTTTGGTCTGGGCCTGCATGAGTGCTGCCGGCACTGAGGAGCTACAGTTCATTGAGGAAACGCAAGACTTTAAAATGTAAAAAGGATTAAAGCTGTAATGAGCGCCGAAGGCACTCATTTCGAGCCCCGCAACACTTTAAAACAGCCTAGACATGAGCACAGAAGGCGCACATGACAATGGCCGCGATCAGTGCCGAAACGCATAGCACTTTGCTGCTAAACGCGAGGCACGCAAAAGTTTACAATTTTAACCAACATTTTTGGAACCGCGTTGCTCGAAAGACCCCCAAAAAAAACAAATTATTACAAAAACTAACTTACACACTCACATACAGCACAGGGGGAGAGTCAGGGCACCCGTGAGTAAGGTTGCAAGCTAATTTGAGGCATATTTGGTGTTTTTTGTTGATCAAAAATTTCTTGAACAGGATCAAAACAGTAAAGAAAGCCAATAACACTTAGCGAAACAACTTTGAAAATAAAAGCAACGGCACTCATCGCGAGCCACACAAAACTTGAGCAGAGACACAGAGGAGAAAGACACAGGGGAGGGAAAGGGGGAGATGCTGGAAAGAGACAAAGGGCTGAGAGATGGAGGAAAAGAGACACAGGGGAGGGAAATATGGTAAAACAAATGACACAGGACAGAGAGAGGAGAGGAGGGGGAGGGAGAGAGGGGGAAACAGACACATGGAAGGGAGAGGGGAGAAACTGACACAGGGGTCAGAGATTGGGAAGGTGCTCCGCGTGAGGCACGAAAGTGGCTGGTTGCAAGACCTCTGCAATGAGAGCTCATTGCAGGGCTTGTGGTGAGCGCCAAAGGTGCTCATCCCGAGGCCCGTAAACTACACAGGGGGAGAGGCTTGTGATGAGCGCCGAAGGTGATCATTGCGAAGCACAAAAGTGGCAGGTTGCCGAAGGTGCTCATCGCAAGGCCGTAAAATAGACGTGGGGAGAGGCGCCGAAGGTGCTGAGAGGGGGCAGAGCCTCGCATTGTGTCACAAACAGCATTGCCAGGCTTAACATTTTATTGCCGTCATCTTTGACAGGCAAGTCGCTAGTATTATAACAACAACCAAGGCCACAATTTAACTTTCATATTTTGATACTCATTGTAAATTTATATATGGACCTGTACACATTAAATAATGTTTGGAGACCACAACATGATCTTGAAGACAGTTTTGTAAAAAAGAATAATGCCTAACTCTCTACTGAATATGTATGAGCCGCCATCTTGTTTTGTTTCTATTCCTAATCTGCTTGTTTGGTTTTGACAATTAGTTTCAGAAACAGTACAAGGTGACCTGTATTACTGGCGCTCCTTGCCAGCAACTACGACCGCCGCAAACTTTAAATTGTAATGCAAACAACACGACACACCAACTGTGACCCTCGCAATCTTTACGTCTCAACGCCAACAACATACGAGACACGTTACCACTCATTACGACCTCGCAAAAATCGGCTGCAACTCGAGAACATGAAAAAATTCAAATCACAATAAATACACACAGCACATACATAAAAAGCTTACCTACAGCAAGAGGGAGCATCCAGGACCTCAAAAAAAAACAACTTACACGTTCATTTAACTCCAAATAAAAGAGTTTAGACACTAAAAAATTCTCTAAGCGAGAGAAAAAATGGCCCCCGAACAAAACGAAAACGAGGCTACAGCACTCTAAACACGCAAAACACCACAAGAAACTCGCAAAACACCACAAAAGACCTACGGATATTCCGCTAAGACGCATACCACACATTACTCACCATTTTACAACAATGCGGAAGTACACGAGTACGCTAACGGTTTGGTCTCGCGCACGCACACTATTACACTGCACACATTCACCACGCTTACACAGCAGCTCCACACCACTAATGCTGCAGCAACATCAAAACAGATTGCCAGCTCTTCAGCACAATGCTTCAAAATACGTAAAGTATATTCATTTATTAATGTATTATATATTTCATTATTATATACCAAACAGCATTAGCTACCTTACAATTTCATTGCCGTCATTTTTTGACGGGCAATTCGCTAGTATGAATATAGTGTTTGTAAATAGCACAGCCTCCATCTAACAAACTCAGACTTGACCATCTTGTGGAGCTGCACCAGCTGAGTTATGGAGCTCTATAGAGAACTGATTCCCTTCAGACTGATTTGCTGCAGCTGATGATCCCACTTTAACAGCAGGTTTTTCTAACATGTATTTTTTATGTTCTTTTAACTGCCCTATAGAAAAACTAGTGAGTGGCTTGTCTGTGTAATAAATAAATGATCATGGTCTCAGGTGGTGTAGTGTTGGTACAGAGGGGAGATAGCAGAGTAGAGTGCGGGTGTAAGTACCTGTTATACAAATGTACGTGATCAGCTGCCCCTCGCTCTCCATCATGGGCATATCACTCTCGCACAGATCATTATGTGTACGTGTGATGTCAACCATCAAATTCACTAGAAACCCCTCATCATCTGGTTTGTAAATGTATTACTCATTGTTAGAGTAGGTACTTCTTCACTGCAAGGCAGCAGCGCTACCCCGGGTTAAACCTTTATCCAAATGCCTGTGCCACCTGTCTATCTCCTTGGTTCAGATATCAGAATGATCAATACACACAAGGTAATATCAAATTGTCTCAGTTTATTAAGAGCAAAAGCATGACATTATATGGGGTTTCATCATTGGCACTATTATCAGGTGAGTGTGCTCAGATAGTTATATGTGGCCAACCATTACAGGACACTGCTGGATTTAGTGAGACACAAATATATTCCAACCATTAATCCATTGGAGCTGTGCTTGCAATATTCACAAAGCATGCTCATTATTATATAGAGAGACCTGGTATTATTTACAGCAACACTGAAGTCATATATTTTTCATTATTATTTTTAATGATACAGATTTTCAAGTATTATTATTATTATTTAAAAACACAAATTTAAACTTCACAATAGTATTTATCTGTATAAAAACAAGTCTTTCAAATATAAAAAAATGTGCTTTATATACCTGCATAGAAGTTACAGCAGAACAGCGAGACACTTTAAAGGGCCTCTGGACAATGAAAAAAAAATATGTTTGAAAACTTTAATTATGACTAAGAGCATAATTAATCAGGAAAAAAGCTAGTTTTTAATTAGAAACAAAAATCTGCCTCTGCTGAGCCCTTGGGAGATCCAAAATACATTGGTGGAAGTTGTGTTTGTGAGGGGTGTTAATATTTTGCAGAGAGATGTGGTTGCATTGAATGATGCAAGGTGTCTGCTCCTGGGAAAATTTAGGAGAAGGGGTGTGGTATCAATTTTAATTGTATCCAGCTATCAAACAAAGGCTCTGGATGCCTGTTCACACTTCCCCACTAATCCCTCCACTGATAACTACAAACACATATCCCCATCATTCAACTCTCAGGATGTGATGTAATCATTAACAGAGTCTGCAAAGAACCAGGTTTTCCCCCCAAAAAATTATGTCACTGTTTTACACAGCTACTAATATTGTTAGTTTTTCCTCAACTGCAGTGGCCCTTTAATGATATCTACCAGTCTTGTTAGGTTGTCTGGTGGTCCACTGGTTAGGGTTTGGTGCTTTCACTGCTGTGACCTAGGTTCAATTCCAGTCAGGGAACCAAGAGTTCACACCACTGTGAAGCAGAGCAGTGTTGGGCCTGGTCAGTACTTGGATGGGAAACCCCATAGGAATACCAGGAGCTGTATGCTGTGTCCCCCATGGAGAAGGAACTGACAACCCACTCCAGTAACTCTGCCATGAATACCAAGTTGATCAGAATGGTGTGTTACGGTGCATGAGGTCATGGAGAGTCTGACAAGCAAGCACACACCAGTCTTGTCAGTTGATACCTGGCGAGTGTCTTTGTGACACTCTTTACCTCCTATTACAGTCCCACAAGCATACGATACACAGTTGTATTTGGATATATTTAATGCAGAAGAACAAAACCCTGATCTCCAACACACAGTAATATTTGCAAGAATAAATATGTATATGAGAGATTGTATTACTGCGGTGTCTGTGTGACAGTTTGTATTGTCTGACTATGAGTGTGAATGTCTCAGAGTCTGCCAGGAATGTCTTCTATTCTCTAAATGTTGCTTTTGTATCAGCCTCAAATTCCCAAAGAACGTTGTCAGATTTGATGTTTTAGAACAAGCGACTGATACAGTATCACGTTGGTATTTAGAAAAGGACGAAAGATGGAGGGTCCAGAAGGTGAGAACCTGTTAATCTGGAGGCTTCTGAGAAGCAAGAAAGAAGCATTTTTTGTGTTTTGTTTACTTACTACTTGGAATCTTGGAATTAACATGGATTGTTTGATGATTTGCATCATTTAATTTACAGAACATGCCCACAACTTTGAAGATGTTTTTTTTTTTTTATTATTGTGAAGCAAACAACAAATAGGACAAAATAACAGAAAAAGTCAATGTGCATAACTATTCACCCCCCTAAAGTCAATACTTTGTAGAGCCACCTTTTGCAGCAATCACAGCTCCAAGTCGCTTTTGATAAGTCTCTATAAGCTTGTCACATTTTATTAGTGGGGTTTTTGCCGATTCCTCCTTGCAAAACTGCTCCAGCTCCTTCAAGTTGGATGGTTTGCGCTTGTGAATAGCAATCTTTAAGTCTGACCACAGATTTTCTATTGGATTGAGGTCTGGGCTTTGACTAGGCCATTCCAACACATTTACGTTTCCCCTTAAACCACTCAAGTGTTATTTTAGCAGTGTGTTTGGGGTCATTGTCCTGCTGGAAGGTGAACCTCCATCCTAGCCTCAAATCACGCACAGAGTGGTACAGGTTTTGATCCAGAATATCCCTGTATTTAGCACCATCCATCTTTCCCTCAACTCTGACCAGTTTCCCAGTCCCGGCTGCTGAAAAATGGTGTTCTTTGGGTGATGTGATGTTTTGGGTTTGCGCGAGACATAGCATTTTCTTTGATGGCTGAAAAGTTCAATTTTAGTCTCATCAGACCAGAGCACCTTCCTCCATACATTTTGGGAGTCTCCCACGTGCCTTTTCGCAAACTCAAAACGTGCCATTTTGTTTTTTGCTGAAAGTAATGGCTTTCTTCTGGCCACTCTGCCATAAAGCCCAACTCTATGGAGCGTACGGCTTATTGTTGTCCTATGTACAGATACTCCAGTCTCTGCTGTGGAACTCTGCAGCTCCTCCAGGGTTACCTTAGCTCTCTGTGCTGCCTCTCTGATTAATGCCCTCCTTGCCCGGACCGTGAGTTTTGGTGGGCGGCCGTCTCTTGGCAGGTTTGCTTTTTTGTCATGTTCTTTCCATTTGTTTAAGATAGATTTGATGGTTCTCCTGGGGATCATCACATATTTTTTTATATTGTTTTTATACCCTAACCCTGACTTGTACTTCTCAACAACATTGTCCCTTACTTGTTTCTAGAGTTCCTTGGTCTTCATGGTAGTGTTTGGTTAGTGGTGCCTCTTGCTTAGGTGTTGCAGCCTCTGGAGCCTTTCAAAAAAGGTGTGTATATGTAATGACAGATCATGTGACACTTAGATTGCACACAGGTGGACATCATTTCACTAATTATGTGACTTCTGAAGGTAATTGGTTGCACCAGAGCTTTTTATGGGCTTCATAACAAAAGGGGTGAATACATACGCACACGCCAATTTTTTGTTTTCTATTTCTAAAAAATAGTTTTATGTATATATTTTTCTCATTTCACTTCACCAACTTAGACTATTGTGTTCTGAGCCATTACATAAAATACAGATTAACAAAACATTGAATTTAAGGCTGTAATGTAACAAAATAGGTAAAAAGTCAAGGGGGTGAATACTTTTGCAAGGCACTGTATGTCTAGGAGCATGAGGGGCTGAAACTGGTTTAAATAGCCAGGAAAACTCCTGTCATTCAATATTGATACTATCATATCATAAACTATGATACTATCAATGATACTATCATAAGAGCAGTACATTTTCCAGTCTATTGGCATTTGTACCATTTGTATGAGTGACAAAGCTCATTTGATGAGCTTTTAATCGAATTTTATTTGGATATTATGTAGTATTCATTGCTATATGCGTAATCTGTACATTGTCACTACTTTTCCCTAAATGGTACTTTATTGCAGTCTATATCCATCACTTCATGGGATTATAAAAAATAAACTAGACCCACAGTCCTATTGGAAAAAAAAAAGCAATCCCAAAAGAAGTGTAAAAGGACAGAACCTGACAAGATCACATAGAGATCACCTGGAAGCCTCAGGACACTTGCTAGTATGAAAAAGTGGACCAGAGGGCAGATCTGAGGGGTATCAGTCTGGTCCAAGAAAGTAGATAAGGAATTCACATGAGCAACTAACATACCTCACAAATTTGAAGCACGAAAATGTGAGTACCTAGCTTATATTTAAATTCATGATGTGGGGTATATCAGGACCTTTGAGCTACTGATCCGCACTAGGATCCGGGTTGGACTCTCTCTCTCCCACCACCCATATTGTATTGCTTTATTCAAGGAGCACATTTGTGAACAGTGTTTATTTAGGGACCTGCACACCGCTGGAAGTGTCTATCTCCCATTAGAGTTATCTGGTACATAGGAACACAAGCGACACAGATCACATGCTAGGACTGTGACATTTTTAGACCTGTGTGGTCAGTATTATAGGTAGATTTTTCTCTACCATTAAGGTTGGATATTGGGAATCATCCTTTGTTTTCTAGATGGAATTGCTATACACATGACTCGTTGGATGGAATTGCTATAGACGTTATTAATATAATATTACTTGTAAGAAGGGAAATTAATAGGTGTATCATACTTGTACATTGTGTTTGGATCAGTCCGATTTATACTGTAAGTGCTCACTTTGCTATGACCTGTTCACACAATGTTGCATAAGGATCTTTTTAAGAATATTTTCTGATACCAGACAGATGCAAAATGAAATGTCACTAGGGAAAATACTTTCTATAAGTCCAGCTCTCTGATTTAGTGTAATGACAGTGATTTAGGTAAATGTCAGACGCCAAGTGGAAGAATTTTCCTCCGTGTGATCCATCAGTTGATCGTTTGCTCTTTAGAGTTTCCAAGTCAAAATTATATATCACATGCTGGAATCATACAGTTACCATTGATTAAAACCCCCATAATTCTCTCTCACTACAGACATCTATTTTCTGTCAAGGAAAGAAAATGCCTTTTAATGTTCAGATTAATTATTGATCATCAGCGGCTCTGTCTGATATTTGTATCTCGCGGACCACGTCGCTGTTCTGATATATGGCGCTTCAGTGCTGCAAGGGGTGGTGGTCCTGTGTATATCGTTATAACTCCGGCACCACTTAATTAGTGATTACTGCTTAAATAGTAGTTGCATTTAATGCCCTATGTTGAAATGTTGCATATTAAAGGGCCAGTGTAAGCAATTTTCAAGTTAAACCTATATTTTAGTTCACCATTAATTAACATTAAGAGTACAAACACTAGTAAAGCAAAGCATTAGCCAGAAAATATATTTTAAAAACACAATTTAACTCATTAGTGGTCGCTGCTGTACCCCTCTCCACCTCCCTCATTGTCTTGAGTGCTACTGAAAGGAAATGAAAGATTTTAACTGATAACATTATTGAAGCCTTATCAAGACAGCCCAAGAAATGTTATCACGGTTCAAAAAGTCCACTTCCTTTCAGTAGTAAACAGTACATTGTTGGAGGTGGGAGGGGTACAGCAGTGGCCATTAATTAAGTAACCTGTGTGTTTAAATTATATTTTCTGGTTAAATTTGTTTGTTGCTGCTTGCATATGTATTTTTAATGTTAATTAATAGTGAACTAAAAAATAGCTTTACCATGAAAAGTGTGTACACTGGCCCTTTAAGGATTGTAAAATTTGCCATTTGCTAGTGAGAAACACATTAATACACATTTTTGTGGACAGGATATTTATTGCATTTTATTACATACATTCTATGGGAAGCTTTAATGACTAATGCTTCTTGGAGAAAAGTATGGTAACAAGCTACCAACTGTAGTAGCTATGCGCATGAAGAATAAGAGCACCAAACTTTTCAATTTAATTGTCTATGCTTGTGTCATAGGGGATTTAATCTTGTACAGCTTGTCTGACTGTAGATAGGAATTGGGTGATTTAACTCTTACTATTGTCAAGTGACTATTTACTACAGCAGTCTTTCAACAGATCTAAATAGAGATCATATCTGAATACACACTTCCACCCGCTTCATGAAGTGGTTGGGCCAAAGCCGAGTGGATACCCTTCTGTGGATGTGTCTGGAGGGGGAGGGAAGTCCGCTGCTACAAAGATCATTTCAGCATAGGAACCTGGAATGTTAGAACTATGAGCCAAGGCAAACTTGAGGATTTAGATGTCAAGGTTAAACATAAATATCCTGGGAATTAGTGAACTCAAATGAACTGGAATGTGACATTTCACATCAGACAACCATCCGATCTTCTACTGTGGTCAATAATCATACAGAAGAAATGGAGTAGTCCTGATGGTCAATCAAAGGCTGGCCAAAGTAGTGCTTGGTTACAACCCAATAAATGACAGAATCATTTCAATTCAAATTCAAGACAAGCCATTTAATATCACAGTGATACAAGTCTATGCCCCAACCATGGATGCTGAAAAGGCTGAAGTTATCCAGTTCTACAAAGAAATTCAACACCAAGAAAAGATGTTACTATCATTCTAGAAGATTGGCCTCACAGTATCTCACAAAAGTGAGTACACCCCTCACATTTTTGAAAATATTTTATTATATCTTTTCATGTGACAACATTGAAGAAATGACACTCTGCTACAATGTAAAGCAGTAAGTGTACAGCCTGTATAACAGTGTAAATTTGCTGTCCCCTCAAAATAACTCAACACACAGCCAATAATGTCTAAACCGCTGGCAACAAAAGTGAGTTCACCCCTAAGTGAAAATGTTTAAATTGGGCCCAATAAGCCATTTTCCCTCTTCAGTGTCATGTGACTCGTTAGTGTTACAAGGTCTCAGGTGTGAATGGGGAGCAGGTGTGTTAAATTTGGTGTTATCACTCTCACACTCCCTCATACTGGTAACTGGAAGTTCAACATGGCACCTCATGTCAAAGAACTCAAAGAAAAGAAAAAAAAAAGAATTGTTGCTCTACATAAAGATGGCCTAGGCTATAAGAAGATTGCCAAGACCCTGAAACTTAGTGGCAGCACGGTGGGCAAGACCATACAGTGGTTTCACAGGGCAGGATACACTCAGAACAGGCCTCGCCATGGTCTACCAAAGAAGTTGAGTGCACGTGCTCAGAGTCATATCCAGAGGTTGTCTTTGGGAAATAGACGTATGAGTGCTGCCAGCATTGCTGCAGAGGTTAGAGGGGTGGGGGGTCAGCCTGTCAGTGCTTAGACCATACATGCACACTGCATCAAATTGGTCTGCATGGTCGTCCCAGAAGGAAGCCTCTTCTAAAGATGATGCACAAGAAAGCCCGCAAACAGTTTGCTGAAGACAAGCAAACTAAGGACATGGATTACTGGAACCATGTCCTGTGTTCCGCTGAGACCAAGATAAACTTATTTTGTTCAGATGGTGTCAAGTGTGTGTGGCGGCAACCAGGTGAGGAGTACAATGCCAAGTGTGTCTTGCTTACAGTTAAGCATGGAGGTGGGAGTGTCATGGTATGGGCCTGCATGAGTGCTGCTGGCACTGGGGAGCTACAGTTCATTGAGGGAACAATGAATGCCAACATGTACGGTGACATACTGAAGCAGAGCATGATCCCCCCTTCAGAGACTGAGCCACAGAGCAGTATTCCAACATGATAACGATCCCAAACACACCTCCATGATGACCACTGCCTTACTAAAGAAGCTGAAGATAAAGGTGATGGACTGGCCAAGCATATCTAAACCCTATTGAGCATCTGTGGGTAATCCTCAAACGGAAGGTGGGGGAGTGCAAGGTCTCTAACATCCACCAGCTCAATGATGTCATTATGGAGGAGTGGAAGAGGACTCCAGTGGCAATCTGTGAAGCTCTGGTGAACTCCATGCCCATGAGGGTTAAAGCAGTGCTGGAAAATAATGGTGGTCACACAAAATATTGACACTTTGGGCCCAATTTGGACATTTCCACTTAGGGGTGTACTCAGTTTTGTTGCCAATGGTTTAGACATTAATGGCTGTGGGTTCAGTTATTTTGGGGGGACAGCAAATTCATACTGTTATATAAGCTGTACACTTACTATGTTGCATTGTAGCAGAGTGTCATTTATTTAGTGTTGTCACATGAAAAGATAAAATAAAATATTTACAAAAATGTGAGGGTTGTACTCACTTTTGTGAGATACTACATATACACACACAATTTCATATACTTTAGCTATTTAATCTCTGAACATTGTGATCGATCTATGGATTGCTTTTAGCGTACTTAGCACTACCAGTGGCTTCCTATAGATCCATTATACAGTAAAGGGCCATGACTTGTTTTTCTACAACAGAGTTCCTTAAACAAACCTTTTTACAATTGTAACTAACATCACTAACATGACTATGGGGTCTGTATATCCTGACCATCTTTCTCTCATCCTATTCAGTTCTCTTTTTCACCCTTCTACTGTTTTATCTCTCTCTGTGACATGCATATATAGTGTTCTATTCCTATCTTTTAAAACATATTAAAATCCCTTTAATAAAACTATTCTACATTCCTAACAGTTGCCCTGATTGCCTTCCTTCTCATTAGTTTTATATACTACTTTAATTCACTAGCCCTTTATGAAATCTGGCTAATGGTCTGACTGTGACCGCTGTGTTAGAATGGACATTAGCCGCTCAGAGCCGTCAGTAGGGACCTGTTCTGCACTGACTGCTCATTTCTCAGCAAAGTTAATTTCCAGTTTTATATGTATCCTAAGCACTGATCCTTGGGATTAAATCTGAGTTATTTAGGCTGTAGAACTTTCTGCAATATAAAATTAAACTCTATATAAAAGGCGTCCATTAGTGTCCTCCACTGTGCCGCATGGTGCAGCAGGACCTAACATACAGTGCATGTTACTCACACAGAATAAATTGCTCTCTATTCTCATGCTGACCCAGCCTTAGTAAACTCTCCAACTCAGACACATTATTTTTCTTTAAATATATATATATATATATATTTTATTCAAAGAGACAATGAGCCCTATGTAAATCAAGTGCTCTAAGTTAGGGCACTGCTGTAAATTGTCTGTGGGAGCTTTCACTCTCCCAAATTAGAGCACTCAGCCCACAGCCTTAAATCCTGCCTTAGCCACAACATATCTATGTAGGGAGTAACAACAACAAACTTTACGGATGGAACAGGGCTCTAGGATTCAATAGGAAATGCTAATGTCATAAATATTATGAGTGGGAAGTGCAGTAGCAACTGCCACAAGTGCAGCTCCAAGGAAATATTAGAGATATATAAAAAGTCATTGTCTTTTAATTAAAAATATATTTTTTGATATGAAAAAGATGTGACAATTGTATTTATAGTTTCAATCAGTAAAAATGGGTTTATTTTGTGTTAAAATATAATATATTTATAGACAATGTATCAGAGTGTTTGTTCCTAGGGGATATGGTTATGTGACGTATATTTACCCCGTGAGTACTGGGTTGTGTGCTATCCTGGATTTTGTAAAATAAAACTGGCTTACATATCATATTTTTTATTTATCGATATGTTGATATTGGATTGTTAAGTGCCAAATAATGTCGGAATGTCATCATTTTGTAGTGCTTTTTGTGCTGTACTGTTACTTTAGATGCTTCTCGGGGACACAGCAAAAGTTTGAAATCCATTTGCGAAGCGAGGGCCGCTGCTCGCGCAGCGAGCCATGGCCCTCGCGTAGCGAGGGCTGCGGGCAAGGGCCTCAGTTGCTCAGCAACTGAGGCCCTTGCCAGCAGCCCTTGCCCGCAACCCTCGCAATGCACTTGCCCTTGCCCTCGCAATGCCCTTGCCTGCTGCCCTTGCCCGCAGCCCTCGCAATGCCCTTGCCTGCAGCCCCTGTGCGTCTGTGTCAGTGCGCATCTGTTCCCGCCACTGACGTCGCTCTATTGTGAAGCTCCAGGACCATGGCAGACCCACGCGTCAGACACATCAACATTAAAACTGGGGTGGTGAAGCGGTGAGTGGAGCTGGGGGAGGGTTGTGAGATAGAAGGGAGTCCTGGCCTGGTTTGTGGGGACCTCACAGGGGAAAAGGCCTCGCACTGCAGGAGCAGGTGAGGCGTGCCAGGCTGGGCCCTGAGATGTCACATCTCCAGCCATCACTGGGGCCATAATGTGATACATTACATTGGTATTTTCTTACATGCGGTTTTTATTTACAAAAATAAATATCCAATAATCTCTTGGCTTTCCAGCTCTATATATATTGTATATTGTGTGTGTGTATTGTTTGTGTATATATAATGTGTGTGTATATTGTGTGTGTATCAACTGCGGACCTCGCGAAGCAACTGCAACCCTTGCAAACTTTACGTCGCAACGCAAACAACATACGAGACACGTTAACACACATTACGGACTCGCAAAAATCGCCCGCAACCCGCGGACATGAAAAAATGAAAAACACAATAAATACACATAACACATACATAAAAAGCTTACCTACAGCAAGAGGGAGCATCCAGGACCTCAAAAAATTAAGTTACACCTTCATTTAACTCATAATAAAAGAGTTTAGACACTAAAAAATTAGCTAAGCAAGAGAAAAAATGGCCGCCGAACAAAACGAAAACGAGGCTACAGCACTCTAAACACGCAAAACACCACAAGAAACACGCAAAACACCACAAAACAACTACGGATATTCCACTACAGACGCATACCACACATTAGCCGCCATTTTACAACAATGCGGAACTACACAACTACGCTAACGGTTTCGTCTCGCGCACGCACAATATTACACTGCACAAATTCAGCACGCTTACACAGCAGCTCCACACCACTAATGCTGCAGCAACATCAAAACAGATTGCAGCTCTTCAACACAATGCTTCAAAATAGGTAAAGTATATTCATTTATTAATTTGTATTATACATTTCAGTAGTACACACAAAACAACATTAGCTACCTTACAATTCCATTGCCGTCATTTTTTGACGGGCAATTCGCTAGTATATATATATAGATATGTATTTATTTATTTGTATACATATATATATACTGTATATATATATATATATATATATATATATATATATATATATATATTTATTTATTTATTTATATATTTATACACATACACATATATGCAGTACCAAATGTTCGCAGTACAGAGTGTCGGGGGAGAGAAGCCACTACCCCTGGATAATTATCACATGTTTTATTTGGAAGGATCTCCTATCATTATGACTCCCCTCTACATCATCATGTGCAGGGAAGGAGGTATGGAAAGCCCCAGCATCTCAAGTAGATTGGATTCATTTAAAAATATTTTTATTACAGACAGTTGTACTATAAATACCTTTCATGAACTATAAAATGGTGGGCAAGATGCTCACAGCTCTTACATATTTATATATATATATATAATCTTCTCATGTGAAAAATGTGATTTTATAATCTGCAAAATGTTTCTATATATTTTAAAATAATTACATATAGCTTTTAAGTTGTAACTATTGTATTTAATTTTGCATTAATGCTGACAGACATTTTGTCTTTGTTTCTAACATGATTAGAAACCTTGGAAGAGTGGGAGGAACTGTACAATTATATATGATCTTTATTTACTTGTTAAATATTACCTCTACAAAAAAGCACACTTAACAAAAAACTCAATGATAGAGTAAGCCTCCATAAAATATCCCTACCCCATGGCGCAAATTAGCTATGAAGGAACACAAAAGAACTCAGTGATAGTCTAAGCCTCCATATGATACCCCTACACCATTAAGCAGATTAGCTATGATGGAATCCTATGGAACTCAATGATAAAGTAAGTATCCTAGGATAACCCTACCCAATCTGCAGATTAGCAATAATGGAGCCAAACAGAACTCAATGATAAAGTAAACCTCCATATGATAACTCAAGCAGATTAGCTATGATGGAACCCCCATAACACAAGCAGAGTCAACATGATTTTTCATAAAATGTCTTGAAGACCTGCTAAAGTTGTTAGTTTGTTAACTTTTTCACAAGCATGTGAAGTTTTTACCAATGTCATATAACACAATTGTATTTATTCTTGATGAAAGATAATTAAAGTCTTATATTTATAATATATTCTTTTGAATATCTACCATAATGGTAAATGTTTTTAGGATTTAAAACAATGTAAACCGAACCTTTAATGTATTAACTATTTTATTCAATTTTGGATTACAGATGGCAGACCCCTGAAGAATGAGCCTATTGTACATTGCACTTATCATCCTCTAACTCTCAGCCATCATGGAGGTTTGTGAGCTGGAAATGATTAGGACACAACTGGCAACATTCATAAACAAAACTATTAATTAAAAATGTGACCTTTCTGTAAACTGGTTTGTTTTATTGTGCAGATTGAAATAAAACAATAATTGTCTTCACCTGATAGAGAGATAATCACACAAACTAAATATAAACCAATTCTGTATGTCATTGTGTGACTGAATAAATAATATTGTCTTGTATCAATCTTGATGTAGTATCCAGCTGAAATGTAACTGGTCTAATGTTTATTGTATCATTATATATGATGGAGATGATCAATCAGGATGGAAATAACCAGATGAAGTCACAATGCAGTCATGACATTTGGCATAAATACAAAAAAGCTATTTTATTTTGAAATAAATGATCAATATTTAGGTTACAGTATCAATTTCATTTTATTAATGCACCATGAACACACTGTGTAGTTATTTTCCACATCATCACCATTACTTGCACAGGAAATTCCTGCACATCAGCTCTTCTCTATAATCAGATCATGGCCCTTTCAGAATATTATACAGAAAGACAAAGATAAAATGTAGAGAATGATTTTAATGCATTAGCATGAAATGTAAATACATACTATACACTCATATTAGATTTCCCAGTTTCTATTAAATATAATTACCCCTGGGATTGTGGGTTAAAACAGAAAGCTTTCTGTATGTGCAATCACTCAGACACAATTAATGGAAATCAACTCAGTTAATGCTAATTCTAAAAATGAGTTTAGTAGAAAGTGTCGCATATAGTGTTAAAGGGTCACTGTAGGTCCATATTTATATTATGAATTTTGAAGATGTAGACTTGATAATAAATGCAATGTTTTAGAGTGTTAAAAAAGAATAATAAATATAGCTTTAAATTTATCAAAGGACCATTGTAGTTTTTAATTTTTTACATTTTGTTAAACTATATAAAAAACTAACAACAATGACAGCGTTGTAAATCATGAGCATAAAATATTTTTTAAAGCTTTAGCAGATGTGTGAATGCTTTATCTTGCACTGCTAATTGACCTAGAGTTTGGGGAGGGGGCTTATCCTGAAATAGTGGCACCTCAAAGATGTTATTGGAATCCAAAGTACTTCCCATAGGTGCTCATCTGAGCATGAACCTAAGTAGGTTTCCTCTATAGGGGCCTCATTCTATTATCGGCCGTAAACCGGCCGTAAGGCTGCGATTCCTTGCGGGGGTTCAGTTAACTCGCGATTCTATTATACGGCCCCGCAAGGATCTCCTTTTACGGCCGGCCGCATATCTTGGAACCGGCCGTAAGCTGTGAAATATAAAAAGTCAAAAATAAATTCAAGCCTGCACTGTACAGCTCTGTAAATGCTAGGGATCATATTGGGGGACATGAGGATTAAAAGGAACCCACTCTCAAGCTTGCACATCAGCCCAAACCCAAGTTCAAATTAACTGTTTATTTTCCGGCTGCGGCGTGGGTGTGTCTGAGGTGCTCCAAGCACTCTGGACTTTTTACATGGATATTTTACGGATATTAAAAATAAAATATTTTACGGATTTGAGTACAGGATAGTATGTAAGCTCTGGTTACATACTGAGGGCCTCATTCTATTAGCAGCCGCAGCCGTTGCGGGGCCGCAAGGACCGGCCGCAAGCTATTCTGCTATTCTATTCCCTTACGGCCGGGGATTCCGGCAGGCTTGCGGCCGGTGCCTTGCTATCTCTTGCGGCCGCTCGCGCCAGAGGAAAGCCTTTGATCTAAAACGGCCGCAAGAGTTTTGCAATTCAATTGCTCCGGGAAACCTCTCTGCAAGGCTAAAAGCGAGCCGCAGCTTACTTGCAGGAAAGAGGTCCCGCTAGCACCAATTTAGCACATAAAATAGCTCAAATAAAGCCATCCTGCACTTCGAGAAGACTATAAAGGGATTTTAGGTGTTAGAAAAAATAGCACATAATTATCCTGTACTCAAATCCGTAAAATATTTTATTTTTAATATCTGTAAAATATCCATGTAAAAAGTCCAGAGTGCTTGGAGCACCTCAGACACACCCACGCCGCAGCCGGAAAATAAACAGTTAATTTGAACTCGGGTTTGGGCAGATGTGCAAGCTTGAGAGTGGGTTCCTTTTAATCCTCATGTCCCCCAATATGATCCCTAGCATTTACAGAGCTGTACAGTGCAGGCTTGAATTTATTTTTGACTTTTTATATTTCACAGCTTACGGCCGGTTCCAAGATATGCGGCCGGCCGTAAAAGGAGATCCTTGCGGGGCCGTGTAATAGAATCGCGAGTTAACTGAACCCCCGCAAGGAATCGCAGCCTTACGGCCGATTTACGGCCGATAATAGAATGAGGCCCTGAGGGAGCAGGGTCTTTTAGCCACTTGTGTCCTTCACAGCAAGAAATATGCTGTAGTATATGAGTCTGGTCTCACTCAAACGTGTGATTGTGTGCCAAAATACTTCCCATTACTCCTAGGTGTTTAATCTGTACTTTGTAATGTTCTTCATAAGAGTATACTTTAAATATGACACTTTAGTGCAAGGGTAGAATTTGTCTTGTGCCTTAAGCTGCTTGCTCAGTGAGGAGATACGTTGTAGAAGGCATGAAAAGCATTGGCCCACTATCAAGTGCAGTTCTTCATTAGAGCATATTGTAAATATGCGACAGCATTGTGTTGATATTTACAAAATAACCGATAAAATTTTTTCATAAACTAAACCGTTTTTGAGATATAGATACCCCACACAGCACATTCTTGGGGCTTATATGTACAGCTCAAGGTTACAATGTCTAAGTTATGGTAATGTATACTAGCTTGTTTCTGGAATGAATAGGATCTCCCCATGTTATCAAGTTGTAACGCTCTTGCTCTGCACTGAATTTCTTTCTGGTATGATTTATATTAGAATGAAGCAGGAGAATTAAGCCAATTTGATATCTAGTAACATCATAAAGTATCAGAGCAAGTGTTGAAACCATCTGACACCTTGTGAGGTATGAAGGACCACAGATGTGCCAGTCTTAGAAATGGCACAAGTGCCAATCGGAATGAAATCAGTGCAGCAAGTTCTTGTATCTTTTTCATTTATAACAACAGTATTTATATTGGATTAATGAAATAAGTTCATATGAACTATTCATAAAGAATAATATATCTAATCAGTCTAGATTTTCCCTTGGGTTTGAATGTACTTTTTTTTAGATATTAAAGCTAAATGCCAAATGGTATATGTTGCACTTGTTAGTCACAGGATTTATCTGCAGCACAATATTGTTCTATTACCTTTTACAGGCACAGCACATAACATATACAAATGACAATGCAGATGAATAATGCTTTGTGTAGGTGAGTGACAGGCAGGCTCTGTTTGTATCTGCCCTTTTAATTTATTTTGTGTTCTTGTAGCTGTAGAATAAAAACCATTACTCCTCCACAGTATCTCCAATGATGCACAGCCATTCTTCTAGTGGGAGTGTGATAGTGTATCAGTGAATAGTGGGGGTCTAATAGTGTATCACCGAGTGGTGGGGGTCTTTCAGAGTATCATTTTATCTTCCTGCCTTGTCAAGGTCTTGATAGAAGATCAGTCGGAGAATTCTGATTCACCTACAACATGGGGAGTTTGAAGCTGTCAGGCTCACACAGGTTGGAGGAGCAGAGACTGTGGAATTACCCACTGACAATATGAAATTGAATATGAAATTGTGCACTGTTTGTGGCTCTTTTAGAGCTTATCTCCCACCAAGCTCTAGAACATAGACCATGGGCCCGGATGTGGGTAGCAATATCCATTGCATTCTACAGTTTTGTCCTTGACTTTTCATTCTCTCATCTTACCTTGATCCCTACATATTCAATCTTATTAACTTTAAGCTTGAATATGTAGGGATCAAGGTAAGATGAGAGCATGAAAAGTCAAGGACAAAACCGTAGAATGCAATGGATATTGCTACCCATATCCTGGCCCATTGTCTATGTTCTAGAGCTTGGTGGGAGATAAGCTCTAAAAGAGCCACAAACAGTGCACAATTTCTGGATATCCATACTTGTGTGCCACAAGCAAGTAATGAAGCAGTTACAAATATTGCAGTTCAGTGAAGGTGTCTGTTTTCTGTGGATAAGAAAGTTAGGTGATGCCAGGGGGTGAAAAAGAACTCTAAAATATGCAGATGTTTTAGAACCTGAGAGTTGTAACTGTGAAAACTGTGGCACCAAAAAGAAAAAGGAGACAAAGGGTCAACTCTTTGTTTTGCTTTGGGAAATACCTAGAAAATATGAGGATGTCCAGCTGAGTGCTTGACTATACCATCTCTTTGTCCTGGAAATCAACAAACTTATATTATATTATATTATATACACTTATTTATAATTATTTTATCAATGTACTATGTAATTAAACATTATATACATATTATTTTATTAAGATCTGCCTCAGTTCTCTTAAGAAGTTAACATTACTGAAGAAATGTTTAAAAGTCCTAACTTGTGACCAAATTGTTGTTTTCAGTAACTTTTGTTGTTTGGGGTAACCAAAGGCTCCTCTAGATTGTTATATGGTAATGGGCCATTTACCTCACTATAAGTGCTCTTCATGATGTGAAAGCGCACAGGATAATAATTTTAAAATGACCTATTGCTTTATTTTTTTAATTACACTAATAACAGCTAAAAATATGCAGTCTTACATCTGTTTACACTCCTGACTGTTCCATGATTAACAACATTTGCAGACACTGGCTAGTGCAGACTCTGTGAACACAAGGGCCTACATTCAATTGAGTTTTCGGGAGATCGGGTAGCCCGTAAGTGAGGTTGCAAGCTATTCTGCTATTCAATTGGCGTCTTTTTGCGGGCTCGGAACAGCTTCCCAGTTACAGGCTTGAAAAAATGGCGATGGTTAAACTCGTAACTTACAGCCTCCAGATCTGTAAAGGCTGCATAACGTCCGATCGTGAAAATCGCTAATCGCTATTCAATTGCCAAAATCGCTCAACACTGTAGTCGCAATCAAGCTCGCAAATGCCAAGTGGCGACCCAAAGTTAACGGGTTCAAAATAGGACCCGCAAAGGGTTTACAGGCTAGTTGGTAACACTGCAAATGAAAATATATAGACTCCAATGCACTTTAAAACATGGTGAGAACAATGGAAGGCATTACAATTACTTGCACAACAACTCCCTAATATCAAATATTTTAAAAATATTTTATTTTCCTCATAGGCTGTAATGGTCATGCATATGCCAATATGAACAGTCATGCTGCAACATGCTGAAAGCCATTAAAGACACACTACCTCATTAAATTGCAATAAAAATACATGCAAATGGCTGACACATTAACCCTTTCTCACTCACAGAGGCTATAATGTGGCCCCTAAAGATACAAACATCATCTGATATACATCTCACTCATCAAATCCAAATTACAACACCACATGACATATATCAAGTACACAATGAATATTTTATTATTTGTTTTTCAGTCCTTCAGTCGTGTCCAACTCTCTGTGACCCTATGGACTGTAGAATATTTAGCCAGGTTTCTGCCTGTACTGTTCTACAAGGTTTGCATGCCAAAGATACTGGAGTGAGTTGCCAGTTCCTTCTCTAGTGGACTGGGATTTGTCTGACCTCTCTGCTATCACCTGCTCACCTACACTGGCCCTACGTGGTATAGCTCACATCTTCATTCAGCTACACAAGCCCCTTCACCACTACCACTTAGCCATCCACACTAATGTTAATTGATAAATATCAGAACATAATGGGAGGTCACAAAAGAGGAATGGCTATACATCCTGGCACATGGCAACCAGCAATGGCGTGGGACTTTCCAGGATGGGCATAGCGGAGATTATCCCTGATGGCTAGTGAGTTGGCTAGATAATGTGCGTGCCTCTGCAGAGCCTCCATGTCATTTTGTGTCCCCTCATGATGGGTTAGAGTAGATTAGTGTGGTGTATGTTCCCCTGGTCCCCTTCAGCATTGCTAAGTGGTGGTGGTGAAGGGCTTACAATAAAGCTGTGAGCTATACCATGTAGGGCAAATGTAGGTGGGCAGGTCATAGCAGAGAGGTCAGACAAATCCCAGTCCACTGGAGAAGGAACTGGCAACCCACTCCAGTATCTTTGGAATGCAAACCTTGTGGAACAGCACAGGCAGAGACCTAGCTAAATGTGCTGCAGTCCATAGGGTCACAGAGAGTCGAACATGACTGAAGGACTGAATAACAAATATGAAAATGTTCCCCGTGTACTTAATATATGTGATGTGGCGATGAAATATGGCCACTATTTGTGTTCCCAAATGTAGATGTGATGAGCGAGATGTATATGCAATTATATTTATATTTCAGGGTCCACAATAGAGCCTCTTTGAGTGTGAAAGGGTTAATATGGCATGGGTTTCATGCTTTTGTGTTGTTTTTTAATCAGGTAGTGTGTCTTTATTTGTTTTATGCATGTTGCAGCATGGCTTTTCATATTGGCATATGCATGACCATCCCAACATGTGCTAAGTGGTGGTGGTGAAGGGGCTTGTTTACTGAAATTAAGCTGGGAGCTAGGGCCACTTTATGTGGGCACGTCATAGCAGAGAGGTCAGACAAATCACAGTCCACTAGAGTAGGAACTGGAAACCCACTCCAGTATCACCTGTCATATTCATTTTAGGCTCTCAGGTGAATGTTCATTCAGTATCTGTATCACTAATTCAGTACAGTATCACCAATTGGACTTGGCCTGTGTAGTAACCCTTTATTATTATTAATATTATTATTATTATTATTATTATTATTATTACATGTGATGTTTATTATTATATGATATCTAATGCTATTATGACTATTATCCATTTTGATATGTATTGATCTATTGCATGTTAACTAAGGCTCATTAGTTTACATCTATAGGAATGTGAAACAGATGTGATGTATGTGGCTGTCCCATAACCCCAACCATTGAAAACATACTGACATGGTTAGAACGGTATAACAAAGCTTTATTTCATACACAGAGCACAATCAGAAATGGACAAGACTGGGCATTAATATCATGGGTGTGGTGTGTAAGGATCCCAGGAGAGCAAGGGGCTATTATTGGGAAAACGGGGATACCTACAGGGGGTAATGTCATAGTATAGAATAAGCATGATGCATCACAAATCACTCAATTTAATTGAAGAAACCATTAATGTGCATAGCACTTCCAACTTGTCTAGATCTGCTCAATGAAACTGATGATTCAACCTCTGGACTGTGTAATCCAATCCAGTTTCACACTTACATTGTGGTGACAGGAAAAAAAAAGTGGTCAACTAAAAAAAGGAGGCGGAGGTTAACACAAAACAAATCAACATGCATGTACAGTAAAGTTCTAACTACTGTAACTGTAACAATATACCAACTCACCTGATTCCTATCTGCAAGCATTACTATCTATTAGCTAGGTCTCTGGATAATCAGCAATATGAGAAAATACTCATTAATATGGAGAGGACACAAAGGTCAGCAGCCAGATTCACTGTTACTTACATCAGACCCAAGGATCTGTTCTCAGACTGATATTGAGGTCAGGATCACAAGTTTCACTAGTGCATATATCAATGCTGGTGGTCATTAACATGCCATTGTGAAACTTTCACCACCATAATGGTATTAGTCTACACTGAAGCTAACAACAATCATGTCTTAGATATCTGGCTATATGATAGCTTTAAGATTGTGGGAGCTACATGTTAAGGGGGTTGAAGGAATGTCTACCTGGGAGGCACTGAGAATACCTTACACCTCATACATTTCCTCCATAATGCTTGCAGATGCAGAAAATGTCTTCATGGACCTGAATTATACCTAAAACAAAAAATAGAAGAAAAAAAAATACAACCTACAAAATAAGGTCTGAAAAAAATCATAGGGACTGCAGCATCTCTTCTCAACAGCATTCCTCAGTGATCATCAATTGGTGACATGTTAAACAGAATCCTATATGTCCACAGAGAAGAGGATCATGGACTATGTGATGGGAGGTAGCCATCTGCATACAAGGCCAAGATCCAAGACTCTGTAGCCAGGCAAGATTAGGTTAACATTGTGACCAATAGATTGTCACTAAGGAGTGTTGTTGAGAATGCATAAACATGTCTACAGCTCCTATGTCCTCCTCCACCTAGCCGCAGGGCCCACATCCTCCGCGGCCGGCCGCTGTCTCCCTGCTGGGAGGCGGAGGGGGGCGAGCGGAGGCAACAACAGGTGGCGAAGGTATGGTGGGAGGAGAGGAGGTTCCGGGGCTGGGGACCAGTCCTATCCTCAGCAGGCTGGCCCCATAGGTCACAGTCATAAGATGATGCCTACTCTCTTCCCTGGAAGCCTTGCCAGGCTGCGCATAACCTTGCATGATTTGCAGAGATGCGGGCCTGGATCCCCCAAAGACAGTCTAGTTGCTGGTGCATGAGGGCCAGTATCTCCATCTGCACAGTCTGGCTTGGTGGTAACGGTGGTGGTGGTGGTGATGGAGGTCTTTGTGTCTGGGCGGGGGGAGGAGGTGGCTGTGATGGAGTGGGAAGAGTCTGTGGCCCAGCTGTTGTCTGAGGTGGTGGCTGGCTGAGCCAAGGCCCTCTGATCCTCTTTCTTCCTCCTCCCACTGCGCTTGTTCCTGCTGGGCAGGGGCTTGCTCCTCCACATCCTGCTCGGATGGATCTGACGCCCCAATTCTGTCACATCACTGGACCCAGACCTCCTCCTGGATGCTGAAAGAAAGAAAAGAAAGGTATATGTCATTATTATGATGAATAGAGATGTCGCGAATAGTTCGCTGGAGGACTGTTCCCGGCGAACATAGCATGTTCGCGTTCGCGGCGAACTGCGAACATATGCGATGTTCGATCCGCCCCCTATACTTTATCAATGAGCAAACTTTGACACTGCAACTCACAGTCAGCAGACAAATTCCAGCCAATAAGCAGCATACACTCCCTTCCAGAGCCTTCTACCTCATAGAGAGCAGCCATTTTGGAATCATAACTAACTTGCAGTCTTACTGAGAGGAGGCTGAGTGTAGGTGATACTGCATCAATAGGGAAAACCATAGCTAGGCTACGGTACACAGTGTGCAATACAGTCCTGAAGGACTCTTTTGATCTCTGCTGCAAGGACACCCCTGTGTCTCTTCCCCCCCTTATCATCATCCTCCCCTCACCTTAGCACCCAACCCTAACACCCCTCACACTTATCCATAACACCCATCAACCTAACACCTAACCCTAACACCCCTCACACTTATCCCTAAGACCTAACACCCCTTACACTTATTCCTAACATGCCTCACCCTAACACCCCTTACACTTATCCTTAACACCCCTCACCCTAAAACCTAACCCTAATACCCCCTCACACTTATCCCTAACACCCCTTACCCTAACACCTAACCCTAACATCCCTTACCCTAACACCCATCACACATATCCCTAACACCCCTCACCCTAACACCTAACCCTAACACCCCTCACACTTATCCCTAACACCCCTCACCCTAACACCTAACCCTAACACCCCTCACACTTATCCCTAACACCCCTTACCCTAACCCTAACACCCCTCACACTTATCCCTAACACCTAACCCTAACATCCCTCACCATAACACCCCCCACACTTATCCCTAACACCCTCACCCTAACACCTTACCCTAACACCCCTCACACTTATCCCTAACACCCCTCACCCTAACACCTAACCCTAACACCCCCCACACTTATCCCTAACACCCCTCACCCTAACACCTAACCCTAACAGCCCCCACACTTATCCCTAACACCCCTCACCCTAACACCTAACCCTAACACCGCTCACACTTATCCCTAACACCCCTCACCCTAACACCTAACCCTAACACCCCTCACACTTATCCCTAACACCCCTCACCCTAACACCTAACCCTAACACCCCTCACACTTATCCCTAACACCCCTTACCCTAACGCTAACACCCCTCACACTTATCCCTAACACCTAACCCTAACATCCCTCACCCTAAGACCCCCCACACTTATCCCTAACACCCCTCACCCTAACACCTAACCCTAACACCCCTCACACTGATCCCTAACACCCCTCACCCTAACACCTAACCCTAACACCCCTCACACTTATCCCTAACACCCCTTACCCTAACCCTAACATCCCTCACCCTAACACCCCCCACACTTATCCCTAACACCCCTCACCCTAACACCTAACCCTAACATCCCTTAACCTAACACCAATCACACTTATCCCTAACACCCCTCACCCTAACACCTAACCCTAACACCCCTCACACTTATCCCTAACACCCCTTATCCTAACCCTAACACCGCTCACACTTATCCCTAACACCTAACCCTAACATCCCTCACCCTAACACCCCCCACACTTATCCCTAACACCCCTCACCCTAACACCTCACCCTAATACCCCCTTACACTTATCCCTAACAGCCCTTACCCTAACACCTAACCCTAACATCCCTTACCCTAACACCCATCACACTTATCCCTAACACCCCTTACCCTAACCTTAACACCCCTCACACTCATCCATAATACCCATCAACCTAACACCTAACCCTAACATTCTCACACTTATCCCTAAGACCTAACACCCCTCACACTTATTCCTATCATGCCTCACCCTAACACCCCTTACACTTATCCCTAACACCCCTCACCCTAACACCCCTCACACTTAGCCCTAACACCCCTCACCCTAACACCTAACCCCCTCACCCTTATCCCTAACACCCCTTACCCTAACACCCCTCACACTTATCCCTGTGTCTCTTCCTTCCTTATCATCAAGGGAGGGGGGAGGATGATGAGGGAGGGGGGAAGAGACACAGGGGAGGATGATGAGGGAGGGGGGAAACAGACACAGGGAAGGATGATGAGGGAGGGGGTAAAGAGATACAGGGGAGGGTGATGAGGAAGGGGGGAAAGAGACACAGGGGAGGATGATGAGGGAGGGGGGGAAGAGACACAGGGGAAGATGATGAGGGAGGGGGAAAAGAGACACAGGGGAGGATGATGAGGCAGGGGGAAAGAGACATAGGGGCGGATGATGATGGATGGGGAAAGAGACACAGGGGAGGATGATGAGGGAGGGGGTAAAGAGATACAGGGGAGGATGATGAGGGAGATGGGAGGATGTTGAGGGAGGGGGGATGAGACACAGGGGAGGGTGATGAGGAAGGGGGGAAAGAGACACAGGGGAGGATGATGAGGAAGGGGGTAAAGAGATACAGGGGAGGATGATGATGGAGGGGGATGTTAGGTTATTTATGCCCTTTATGGATTAAAACCAGACTCTGCATCAACTATGTAATTTTCCGTGGGAGTTTTGACATGGATCCCCCTCCGGCATGCCACAGTGCAGGTGTTAGTCCCCTTAAAACAACTTTTCCATCACTATTGTGGCCAGAAAGAGTCCCTGTGGGTTTTAAAATCCACCTGCCCATTGAAGTCTATGGCGGTTCGCGTTCGCGGTTCGCAAACCGAAAATTTTATGTTCGCGACATCACTAATGATGAATAATACATTGTTATGTGTTCATTCCTAACTATCTGACTTCTAGGCTTCAACATGGATTATTCTGCTAATTGCAACTCAGATTAGCTATCATTTGCTAGATGTGATCTATTCTTTGGTTTATGGTCTTGATCGTTCTTGGCTCCTAACCCTATCTTGATTCTGGCTGCGTTCCGTAACTGCTTAGGCTGCAGTGGGCACAACAATAAATTGACTCTCTATTGCTTGATTACTGCTGTTGTGTCAGGAATGATAGTGATTTGTCAGCTTCATGGATTTCACTACACATCCATCTAGCCCTTGATAATTCCATAGAGCTGACATGTCAGTGTCCTTGTTGGTCATCATGTCCATGTGTAGTGTGTGTGATGCACATGTGGTGGCATGTTGGTGTATGTCATATTCACCTGACATGGAGGTTGAGTCCTGCTGGGCCACTGGGCCTAAAGCTCCAGCGGTGGGCGACTGTCTCAGAAGGTCCCTGGTGACCGTCTCCCACTCATTATAGGTAACGATGGAGCCCTGGTCCTTCTTATCCATCATCCTCCTCACCTATGCCCTGATGTCATCAAATCTGTGCTTGACAGACCTCACATCCCTTGGCGATGTGCCTACTGCAGTAACTTCTGCCGTCACCTTGGCCCAGGCTTAGCTTCCCTCCTCCCCTGCAAGAATGACAGTATGGCCAAGGATAGCACCGGGGAGGACCACATTCTCCCAGTGTGTATAGTTGTGGGCCCATTGTTTGCCCCTATCATCTTGCCCTCTCGACTGTGGATGGGGTCCCTTGCCTCCCTTACCTGTCTCTGGGGCCTGTCCCTTCCCTGAACTTCCACCTCCTGGTATCAGGCCCCTTCCTCTCTGTCCCTTTCCTCTGTGTGCCTGATGCTGGCCCCCCCTTCCACCACCCACCACGGCACTCTCCTCCTCTCCCTCCTCCTCTCCTTCCTCCTCTCCCTCCTCCTCTCCCTCCTTGTCTTCCTCCTCTCCCTCTTTGCCCTCCTCCATCTCTTCTCCCTCCTCTCCCTCCTCCTCTCCTCTACCTCCTCCCCTTCTATCCCTCCTCCACACCCTCCTCTTCCTTCTCTCCTCCCTCCTCTCCCTCCTCCACCTCACTCCTCACCTCCTCCTCCCCACCTCTACTCCCCATGGTCACCTGCCGCTACTCTCTCTCCTCCTCCACTCTCATCCTCCCCAAATCTCCACTCCTCTCCCCACCTATCTCCTCCCTCTGTCATATCACAAAATTAAAATAAGGCTAAAAGTTTTTCTGTATTTGTGTGTAGAAAAGAAAATGTCTGTGCTATTTGTTATTAATAACTGTTGGGGGATGGGATGGGGGGTGACCTAACTATACATGTGTATTAATGTGTATTGCAATTATGTGTAATCTTTAAATATGTGTAATTATTAAGTGTAAATCCGTATACGATAGAATATTAATCAATGAAATCGCAAACTACCTCTCTAAAATCTCTCCTACACTTTCTCCAATAGAACCCAACCTCCAACTCCGGGACCTGCGTGCTACTTCGAAAGAAAATACAACACAGTCAACACATGGGCGTGTGGAACACAAATTTATAAAATCCCTCTCATCCTATGCGGCTAGACCACTTTCTATTGTCTGAGAGGCTGTGTTGCATTACTTTATACCACGATTAGATCGTAACGGCCGATTGCCAGACCCTTAACAGTTTGCGCCCGCTGGAGGGAGTTACGTGCTTGAGGCTCAGGCCCATAACTCGTGCCCTTCAGCAATTGAAGAGCAACACAATCGGAGACCAACGGAATAACACAACTCACTTGCAGACTTTCGGCTGTCTGTGATCGAGTTGCGGGCTTCGAATTGAATGTGGCTCAAGATTTATAGTTTTTTACTGAGTTTCAGGAATGAAGGAGGAAAAGTTAAACCCAAACTATACTCTTTAGCTGATCCCAGCAGTCATTTTCTTGTACAGATGGAGTTGTGAAGGGTTAAATCTCTTTATGCTTCTGTTCTCTGCAGCTCTTGTTGTGAGTCTCTCTGGGGGACTTCTCAGAGTCTCATGCAAATAGACATTTCATTTATGATTTGTTTCTGTGAAAAAGGCACCTATTAAAAAAATTCTAAAAGTTTTTCAACATGTTTTTAGCAACATTTTGCCACAATCTGTTTTGTGGTTTATCCTTCACAAAAACACAGTTTATATGGATACCTATAGGGTCAATGTGACATTGTGTATTCATGGTCTCTCTGCTTCAGTCCACATGAGTTACTCACTTTCACTGATTCTAGTTTATCCAGAGAGATGCTAAAATCCTGTAACTTTGGTAGTCCTCATAAGAAAGAGTTGCCCACCCTTGGAGTAATAGAGCCTCTCCCTCTCCTACAGATCACACATAGTTAGCCCACAATACACCCTTTCTTTTAACTAAAAAAGTTGTTCTTCATACTACATCCCTCTTGTTCCCATACACATCGCACATATAAAATGTGTGCATAAGTATATTCTAGAAATTGTTACAAAGTAAATACTAATAGATACAGTCTGTTTTGTCCGTTGTATCAATAAACAATTAACATGGTTAAACCATTTCCGGTAGACATGTTACATTTTCGGAACCATAAATATACTTCCTGGGACCTCAGTCTGTGACACTGTGCATAGCATTTCAAGCAATTGTGGGAAAAATATACACACATAACCTTATAAACTTGATTGAAATAATAAGGAAAATTGGCATATTGATAGATTTGAGAAGTAGAAATTGAGCAGAATTAACAGGATTTATTTATTAAGTGAATGTTAATGGTATTGCAGCTTTTTATAGTAAATTGATTCATAACTATTCAGCTTTCTAAATTATAATTATTTTAATAGTTTTCTATAGTATGATAAAAATATCCTGTAATTATAGCTTTCAAGTGATAACATAATTTTTATTGTATAGTGTAAAAGTAATCTGTGCTTCAATAAACCCAATCTTGACATTTAGTAAAGTTACAGCTGGATCTGCAGAATTAAATGTCAAATGTAGAAATAGAGTATTAAATGAAAAGAACAATAAAAATACATTTAAATGAACTGATTTCTTTTTCTCACACTCTAGGGATTATCAGCCTTATTAAATTCCGATTCAGACAATTGAAAAGGGCTCTATATAAGCACACAGCATATGTTTTTTACAGAAGTTTCTAGTTAGTGATTTTTCTATCCAAAAGCAAGGTCTTCACTAACTAAAAACTTCAGTAAATAAAATATGCTCTGTGCTTATACAGAGCCCTATTCAATTGACCGAATCGCAATTAATAAGGCTGTAGGTTTTGTAATATAGTCACAGGTGTGGAGAATAAAAAGTGAAATTAGCCACAAAATGTAAAACATGTTTATTTAAAACTTGTACACTTTGAATATTTAGTTATAATTTTCTCTCATGTAAATGATGAAAGATACTGTTCAAAGGGAAAGTCAGAAAATGTAATGTGAAATTCCTTTGTTTGACAAGTTGCATGTACTCTGAATATCTAATCTCTGAAAATCTCCCAGGAAATTCTGACCAATCAGCTACTTGTAGTAAGGCTCCAGTTTATTTGATGAACTTTAATTTAGTGGCCACTCCACAGAAAGTGCCCATGAACCTAAGGAAATATGTGAGACGTCCAATAAAAATGTAATAGCCAGGACCCCCTAACCCGATGTACACCCATTTTTCCCATCTCCCTTAGCCAACCTCTATGTTAACTGCGCATATAGTAGTGAAATATCAATTTGTTCCCCTTACAAAGTCAGTATATGTCATTAAAGCTCATCCTTGCACCTCAAATGTATTTATTCCTAATAATGCCTGCCAACTAGACTTCTAGGATGAACCCCTCACAAAAGTACCACTCCCCATCTTAACAGATCTGAACCTTAGAAGATCAGCAGGTATTTTCCTTTCCTCTCTCTAGTAGACAGTCGCTCTGTACTGGAGTGTAAAGAGTTAATCTCCACTGGTATCTGAAGGTTAGAGCTTGGGTTTGGGAAATAACTAGAAGATATGAGGGTGACCAGCTGAGTGCTTGACTTCACCATCTCATTGTCCTGGAAATAATCTATCCCACAGCTTGGCAGCTAATGTGTAGATCTTTCTTTTTTATCACTTGTTTATTTTAATTTATTTTGTTTTTTAAATCTAGATAAGCCAGGACGGTGGGAGACACCATCAGTACAGAGCTGAAAAGGAGTTAATATTTTAGTGCTTTGGTGCCCATCTCTAGGCTTCATGGAGATTTAACTAAAGGGCCCAGGCACAGCATCAGGCTAACAATATATCCTCTTAGGAAGGAATACAGAGAAAAAAAGAGACACTAAAACAAGATCCTAATGACATATAGACAAGCAAAGATCCTTACTGAAGAGAATGTGAAGATATGTCTCACAGAGAAGAGACTTCTCAGACATCTGCAGCACATGATAAGATGCAGTATGTTTTCTATACTCTACCACATCAGTCACTTAATTTGAATGTGTTAATGTAAATGAATATAGTGAAGGAGCTACTGTTATTAATTACAAACCATCATTGCCATTGATAGTGAATCCACATCTACATGAATGTATTAAATCTACATTTCCCCAGTTTCTAACAAAAAAATATGGCCTTTTCCCAAAAGCACATTGTGTGTGTTTTTAAAGAGTACAGTAAATTCATAGTTGTAATTGGTGCATGACATCCTGTGTGTTAATGTGACTTTCCCTGCTCTGGTGGGGATTGAGCAGAGCTGGTACCTGTCTCCGGCACCGCGCCAGATCAAAGGGACTTGTTTCATGCAATGATCGCCTGAAATGCTTACAATGTTAAACATGTATTTTATCTGTTGCAATCATCAAATAATATTAGATACCGCATTCTGCACCTGCAGCTGTCTGTGACACGAATGGAAATGACTTTTTAAAGGCGACAGCAAGATCCCACCTGATAAATCCTAGCAGTTTACTCTAATAAATAAATTTATGCTAATTTGCTTTCTTTTTATAAATGGTACAAAAATCAAGAGTCCAGAATTGGAAGTCTAAATTACAATAATTGTTAATGAGGACTAATTACTGATTCACTTTCACAGGCAGAGAGGCCAGCAACACAACATTAAAGGGACACACTGTAGACTAATATATTTATTATGTTATTTTAAATAACTAGTATTAGTTACTAAGTAAATAGAAAACCAGATAAATAAAACAACTTTTAAAAATAGTACCTACTTATTCAATTATATGTTGTTCGTCTATCTCGATTCTTCTTCTAATACCTACTCCTTTATTTCAGTATATATGTTGTTGTAGGTGGAACCGTAAAGGATGAGATCATTACTACAAAGTGAATGGTAATTTGCACTTTTTTACCATGTTGCGTAACTGCCTTTCAAGCAGGAATGAGCCTTGGAGCTTAACACATAAGATAAGGAACATATTTAAAAGACAACAATAGACATGGCAAATATTACAAATAATAATTGGAAAATTTAATATTTCTTTTAACATAAAAAAAAAACATTTTGCCCAATATTAATTCTAGTTCTTTTAGACAAAAAACTGTATCACAGTATGTCGTTAAATAAACTCCAGATGTAATTCTACCTAGTAACATCTATATATATTATATATACGTATATGTCTTTGCAGCGTAATATTGGAATTTATCTCCTTTGATATAGATACAATCATTTCTTATGTTATTTTACTCATCAATAAAAATGTGCTTTTGTTGACATTTTGATGAATATGCTCCATAGAATAACATGGGTGGTTGTTATATTTATCTCACTTGAATGAATATACACCACTGTGTCTCTCTAATAATTCAAGTTCTTGCCTTGAATCAGTCGCCCAGATCTATATCCATCTCCCTTGGATTTTTTCCCCAGAGCTATAGATATTACACAGAAATCACCCTCACATTAGGAGAGGAAATTACAAGCTCTGAGCTCCAGGGAGGGAGGTGATTCATCACCCCATACAGAAGCTTATTTGGTTTCCCCTTGTGCCATTAAACGGTTTGTTAGATCTGACACCGGTTGTGGAGTTGCCTCACTAGGACAGCGCTCTGTGCATCCCCAGGAGAGAAGCGTAAGGAATTGCAAGGTAACACGGTGCACTGTAAGATTGAGGAAGGTGGATGAGTCTTGGGATGATAATAAAAGTGACAGAAATGAGGCACTTTATATGAATGCTCAATCAATAGATTATATAAGCGAAACATTGTAGCGGCCCTGGAGACTTTGAATATGGAGGTGATTTGTGTTACAGTAAATGGAACTTGTTTACACTTTCTATGAATATTACAATCACTGCTATATTTATTAGATGACTCTTATACACTCTACACAGTGAGGTAATAAGATGAACATTTAGAATTTAAATCTGTGGTGGGCATGGGCATAGGAAGGAGGGATAAAGTTTAAAGAGAGAAAAAACCTGTGGCCCTGGGTGGTGCAATTCAACAAACAGCCTCCAAGGGAAGAGGGGCAGGTCAAACAAGGGAAGAGAGGGGGCCAACATGGAAGAGAGAGTAGGACGACCAAGAAAAGTGAGGGCAGGTCAAACACGAGAAGTGAGGGATAGGCCAAACATGGTATGTGAGGGCAAGCCAACCAAGGAAAGAAAGGGTAGGCCAATCAAGAGAATTGACAGCAGGCCAACCAAGGTAAGAAAGGGAAGTTAAAACCTAGAAGAGTGGACAGGGGAAGAGAGGGCAGGTGACTCAAGGGAAGTGAGACAGGCCAACCAGGGGAACAGAGGGTACGTCAACCAAGGAAAGAGAGGGCAGGCCAACCAGGAGAAGAGAGGGCAGGTGAACCAAGGGAAGTGAGGGCAGGCCAACCAAGGGAAGAAAGGGTAGGTCAACCAAGGGAAGAGAGGGCAGGCCAACCAACAATATAAGAAAAAACATAGGGGCACACTACAGAACAGACAGACAATGGAGAGAGAGAAAAAGGGGGGAAGGGGTTTGGGTAGGAGTGAAGGGAAGAGAAAAGAGGGAGAATAGGGAAAGCAGAAAGAAAAGTGAGTTAGTAAGAGAAAATAAAAAAGAAAGGATGGGAAGACAGTAGGGAGGAGAGACTGAGGTAGAAAAATATGGAGGGAAAGAGAATAAAGATGAGAATAGAGAAAGAGAAAGAAAAGGGGAAAGAAGAGAAACAAGGAAGGAGAAAGCTTTAGAGGGAGAGAGGAAAGATGGAGAGAGAGGGGAGAGATAGGTGGTATAGAAGGGAGCAAGAGATGATACATAAGGATTTATACTGCTAGACTTGTCCCTATGTTCCCCATGTTATTATCTACATATAACTATAAACAACATGTATGCAAAGCAGACAAAAAAAACTATTCAAGGGAAAACACAGAAATTGAATTGTGCTGTAGTCATGCATGGAATGAAATCTAATGGCATGATTTCAGAACCATACAGGGCACAAACCACTAGTGAATATTGATGGTGACACTTGGCAACACGTGAGTGTACAATACCATTGAGAAAGCCTAATAGATGGGCGAAACGCATCTGGTAGATTAAGGACGGCACTATAGTGCTCTGTTTATATTTTAACAGCTAGCTAATTATTTTCCATATCTGTTTATTTTAATTTTTTGCATTATTTATATTTTATATGTGTGATGGACGTTAACTAATTTGTACACCAGTATAACCCCCTAGGAATATCTGGCTCATGTCTAGAGATTTGGTCAGCTACTCTGTGTTTTGCACATTGGAGCTTAGGACCCCTAAGTGGGCTAAACTAGAGATAGGAGTTTTTCAAGCATCATAAGGTGGACCATTAGTCTCTAGTAGAGCTGGTTGGGAAATAAGGTGTAGAGTAATACAAGATTTCTGTTTCTACTACTATTGGATTCTATTTTACGTATCCATAACAAGGATCTATGGGTGATCAACGTGGGTCATGTGGATGTGGAGGATTGCTGGTTTATATCTATATGCATGTGGAATACCTTGTATATAGAGGTTGTCAAATGTGAGTGTAAACTGCGTTTTATTAAAATCACATTAAATTGCACTAGGAAGTGCCTCTCTCTTTTCATCCTTTTAATATATAATTCCACTGTCATATCACTGCATAATACAGACTTCCTCCGTCCTCACTATCATATTTCTATATAACACAAGCTTCCTCCCTGCTCACTATCATCTTACTGCATAACACAGGCTTACTCCCACCTCACTATTGTATCACTGCATTACACAGGCTTCCTCCAACCTCACTATCATATCAATGCAAAGTGCAGGGTTCCTCCCATCTCACTATTGTATCACTACATAATACAGGCTTCCTCCAAATGCACTATCATATCACTGCAAAACACAGAATTATCCCCTCTTCACTATCATATTACTGCATCACACAGGCTTTCTCCCACCTCACTATCATATCACTGCAAAACACAGACTTACTTCCACCTCACTATCAAATCACTGAATGGCACAGACTTCCTCCCACCTCATTATCATATCGCTGAATGACACAGGCTTCTTCACTCCTCACTTCTTTTCAATATTAATGCCTACATAATAACAAGGGAAAATAGTGTGTGCGGATAGGTGAAATATGGGTGATGAGGGATAAGAACGGGAAGAAAAGAGAAAATAGCAAAGAGCAAGAAGCAGAAGCTGAGAGGGGAGGCAGAAAGTGAGAAGGGGAAAAGTAAACACTTGGAAAAAAACAGAATAAAGAACAAATAGTAAAAGTAAATTGGAATAATACAACTGAATACATTGCAGGAGTAAATAAACAAATACAAAAGGCCTGCACCTTGGTGCAAAATACATGCCTGAAAAAGTATACCAGCCATTTTGTATTTACAATGTTGTTTGTGTCCTTATGCAAATACTCTCTCTGCTGCTTCTTGCCAAATAGCCATTTCAGTCCTGGCTACCTATTGCATCCTCTCACGGTTGAACAAGGTGGGGGGGGGGGGAACAAAACCTTTCCTGGTTCAAAGCTTTCCTGGGAGAGACATACTGCTCTCTATTGGCAAACTCTGGTATTTTGATATATCCTCCTCATCAAGCCGTTTCCTATGCCCCTGGGGGTGGATAACTACATCCTACAAGTGCCGCCCACAGACCAGCATGTCATTACTTCTCTCTGTTTGTCAGTCTCATTTATTTTGATTGATCCACCTGAGTTTAAACAGAGAAATATTAAAATTCTAGACTTAAAGGCCCTTGGAGGATTGCATACCACTGATTTACATGCAATTAAATATTTTACTTAGTCCTAGCATGTTAATTTCTCTCAATGTATAATAATATTAACATTATGTGATCAGAGAGTTCCATATGCACTAAAGGGGATTTTAAATCCTTAGTATGTTGGAATAAAGAGTGGATCACTATTTAGCAGATTAAGATCCTTGGCCTAGAATAGTACTGTGATAGTCTCTATTTTATAAAATACTTTATAAAAATTTTATGTTTGGAGCTAGATGATAAAGCAACATTGAATTGGACAATAATAATAATAATAATAATAATAATAATAATCTTCAAACCTTGTTTCAGTTCCAGTAAGGCCACTAAACATGGGAAGAAAATCATTTTCTATGTAAAAATGTTCTCATTAAATATAAATTTGTAATTATAGGAACTCTTAAATGTGTTCATACAAGGATTAGTACTGAATAGCTCACAAGGATCAGTTAAGGGGACTCTGACACCCCAAAGACAAGTTTGGTTATTTTTAAAACCCATTCATATCTGTGCAACTCTTTTTTTCTCTAAACAATGTCATTTTTTTAAGTATACACCTTTTTCCCTGGGCGGCTTAATATGCTAATTTTATTTATATTGTATTTTAAATGTATCTAGGTTAGACTATGTCACCTAAGGCAATTTAGTATTCTGAGACAGAGAACAGTCTATATGTTATATAAGAATGTTATAGTTCAGAAAATGATTGTTAATACAATATATTGGCAGTTTTAATACTTCAAAAATATCCTTTCAATACATCTTGTTTCTAGCTTCACTGACCCTTTAAGCACTAGCAAATGCTAAAGATGAGCATACACTTGCTAGATTATATGGTATAACCCAACTTTATGAAATAAATGTAAGCACCACTCCCAAAAAAAACCCCACTATGGTGTGATGATATATAGGAGACTTCTTTATAAAGAGTTGGCACGCAATCTTGATGCCTGATAGGAGTGATTAATCAAAATGCTGCCAAACTCAGTGCTAGTGACACAGACTAAATATACTTGCAATTGTAATCAATATTTCACAAGCTATTTAGGAGACTTTAGTGGGAATATGGCCTATTTCTCTACATATATAATATCCCTATGTATCTATTTACTTTTATGTACTTTATTTTATTAAGAAGTTATTAAATTCTTATAAGCTCTATTTTTACTGCCTAAAATGAAACAAATAGTTCTTAATTGGTTTTCCCCTCTGCAGCTCATGGAGACTTCTAAGTACAGGATGTGCAGAGTCTCAAAGTAACCAATTAGAGTCAAGTATTTTGCAACATGCTACTTTAAAGGGGTCACTGACAGACTATTTTGGGCTGCATAAGCTGCAGTAGGGAGACCCATATGAATAGATACACAGGGATATAATATAAATAGTAAACTCAAAAAAACATTCTATGCCCTTTAATTGCTATGCAAACTGTTTTTGCAATAACATCACAACCTTCCAAAATGTCCAGAGCTTTCCTGACACACCCTAACCTGAGACATTCATTAGCTGATTGTTACAGTGCAGTGCTGCATTTCTATATTTTTAAATCTATTATAATCTTTGCCGTAAGTTGCTTTAAATACACTAAAGCAATACCAAAACCTTATGCCTAAGTCTTCTTATTTCTTAGTTGTAACAGCTTTCACAACATAAGCACTTTCACTGCCAATGCATTGCTGGGCTCTCTACCAGGGAAAGGGTTAAAAACAACCTATAATGCAACTGACAATAAATGTATCATCCCAAATCAACAAATGTAGTCAATCTGCATTAGGAGATAAATTATTCCCAAATTCAGACATTTAACATAAATTGTAGCCTGTGGGGAAAAGTGAATTTGTTGCTCTGATGCATAATTTGAACATTTCATCCCGGTTGGCAATTAAATGAGGCATTTACAAAACAGCACAAGCAAATATATTTCAATAAAGTAACACCACATTTTTTAAAGTAACTAGAATATAACTGGACTGGAAAAAATTGCAACATATTGACTGCACCATCAACACCTGTGAGCTGATAACATCAATCACAAGTTTCCAGGCTCATAACTCCGGCGATCTGAGCAGGCCTGTCCTGGGGATATGATAACTGACAGTAACATATGCAGCAAGTAATGAGCTGTAACAAGATAAACACATGACCAGTTATTGTACAGCATCTTGTATGAAAGGACTTGTGCAAAGTATGTAACAAACTATCGACAGTAGAAGCTGTGTAAGCCTTGAAATTAACAAGAAGTTTAGAGAAAATCGGAATATTTTAAGATGTTTATGTATAGGAGATGCAATATTGTCTTTGTTTCATCACTTTCTTATAGGGGATGTATATTTTTATCTCTGGATCGCTACCTTGTCGTGATGAAGGGGCTTGTGTACTTTGATCAAGCTATGAGCTATACCATGTAGGGTCAGCCAAGATAGGTAGGTCATGGCAGAGAGGCCAGACAAATTGCGGTCCACTGGAGAAGGAACTGGCAACCCACTCCAGTATCTTTGCTAAGAAAACTTTATGGACAGGCACAACCAGAGACATAACGATATGGCACCCGAAGATGAGCCCCTCAGGTCAGAAGGTGCCTACCACATTACTGGGGAAGGGCAGAGGGCAAGTACAAGTAACACCAGATCTAATGAAGTGGTTGGGTCAAAGCCGAAAGGACACCCAGCTGCGGATGTGTCTGGAGGGGAAAGGAAAGTCTGATGCTGCAAAGATCAATTCAGAATAGGAACCTGGAATGTTAGAACTATGAACCAAGGCAAACTATTTGTGGTCAAGAATGAAATGACAAGGTTATACATTGATATCCTGAGAATTGGTGAACTTAAATGGACTGGAATGGGACAATTCACATCAGACAAGCATCAGATCTTCTACTGTGGTCAAGAATCCTGCAGAAGAAATGGAGTAGCCATCCTAGTCAATCAAAGAGTGGCCAAAGCAGTGCTCAGTTCCAACCCAATAAATGACAAAATTATTTCAAATCGAATTCAAGGCAAGCCATTTAATATCACAAAATGAAACAGGTCAGAGATTAGTAGAAATTTGTCAATATAATTCTCTGGTCGTAGCAAACACCTTCTTCCAACAGCCTATAAGATGACTCTACATATGGACATCCCCAGATGGACAACATAGAAATCAGATTGACTATATACTTTGCAGCCAAAGATGGAGGAGCTCTATACAACCAGCAAAACAAGACCTGGAGCTGACTGGGGCTAAGACCATGAACTTCTTATTACAAAGTTTAAAATTAAACTATCAGACCAAGATACAAAATAAATAATATCCCTTGTGAATATGCAGTGGAAGTAAAGAATATATTTAAGGAAGTAGACATGGAAAATAGAATGTCTGAAGAACTTTGGACCGAAGTTTGCAACATAATCCAGGAAACAGCAACAAAGAATATCCCTAAAAGAAAACTAAGAAGTCAAACTTGCTGTCTGATGAGAAAGAAGGAAAGTGAAAGGTAGTGGAGATAAGAAAATATTTGTCCAACTGAATGCTGAATTCCAGAGGATAGCAAGAAGATACAAGAAGACATTCTACAATGAGCGATGTAAAGAGATAGAAGAAGATAACCGAATGGGTAAATCAAGAGATCTCTTCAAGAAAATTGGGAACCTAAAAGGCACCCTTCATGCAAAAGTGGGTGTGATAAAAGACAAAAATGGTAGGGACTTAACAGAAGAAGATCAGATAAAGAAGAGGTGGTAGGAATACACTGAATATCTATACAGGGAGGATCTTAACAGCAGTAATGACCTTAATTATTTGTTCAATAAGTTGGAGCCAGATTTATTTTAGAGTTAAGTGAGATGCGCCCTATGATGACTTGCTGATAATAAGGCGGCAGGAGGTGATGGAATCCCAATTGAACTATTTGAAATTCTACAGGATGATGCTGTGAAAGTGTTACTTGCCTTATGCCAATACATTGTGAAAACTCAACAATGGCTAATAGACTGGAAAAGGTCAATCTACATCCCAATCCCAAAAAAAGGCAGTGCCAAAGAGTGCTCCAATTATTGAACAATTGCCCTCATCTCACATGCCAGCAAGGTGATGCTGAAGATCCTACAAGCTCAACTCCAACAATATATGAACCAGTAACTACCAGATGTGCAAGCCGGGTTCCACAAAGGAAGAGGCACAAGAGATCAAATTGCCAATGTCCGCTGAATAATAAAGAAAACAAGAGAGTTCCAGAAAAACATTTACTTCTGCTTCATAGACCGTTCTACAGCTTTTGACTGTTTGGATCACAACAAAATGTGGCATATACTTAAAGAGATGGGAATACCAGATCATCTACTCCTCCTCCTAAAGAATCTGTATGTCGACCAAGAAGCCACGGTCAGAACCGAACATGGGACAAGAGAATGGTTCAAGATCGGAAAAGGAGTGCGACAAGGTTGTATATTGTCGCCATATTTATTCAACTTATATGCAGAGTACGTCATGCGTAAGGCTAGACTGGATGAATCCAAAGCTGGAATCAATATTGCTGGAAGGAATATCAACAACCTCAGATACAACGATGATACTACTCTGATGGCTGAAAGTTAGTAGGAGGAACTAAAAGACTTAATGATGAGGGTAAAAGAAGAGAGTGCAAAGGTTGGCCTGGTGCTCATTGTTAAAAATATGAAGATCATGGCAAACGGCAATCTTACTTCCTGGCAAATAGACAGGGAAGAAGTCAAGGCAGTGACAGGTTTTATTTTCCTTGGATCCAAGATCTCTGAACATGGTGACTGTAGTCATGAAATTAAAAGACGTTTGTTTCTAGGGAGGAAAGCTATGGCAAGCTTGGACAAGCTAGTAAAAAGTAAAGATATTAAACTATCAACAATGGTCCACATAGTTTGAACTATGGCATTCCCAGTAGTAACATAAGGATGTGAGAGCTGGACCATAAAAAAATCTGAGCACAGTAGAATTGACGCCTTTGAATTGTGGTGTTGGAGAAAACTGCTTAGAGTCCCTTGGACTGCAAGAAGATCCAATAAATCAGTACTTCAGGAAATCAAGACAAACTGTTCACTAGAAGGTATGATCATGAGGCTGAAGCTCAAATATTTTGGCCATATTATGATACGACATGATTCCCCTAGAAAAGACTCTGATGCTGGGAAAGATTGAAGGAACAAGAAGAAGGGGACGACAGAGGTGGAGATGGATAGATTAGGTCACTGAAGCAATGAACATGAACTTGATGAAGCTCAGAGGGTCAGTGACTGAGCGATGCCCCTGGCATGCTGTGGTCCATAGAGTCACAGAGAGTCAGACATGACTGAACAACTAAACAAAAACAATATTTTTATCTATCAGTGAGAAGAAGGAGAGTTCAGGAAGATCTATAAGGTGATAGGTCAATTAGATAATCTCATTGCATTTGACACCTACCCACATCCCCAAACATGCCCAGAAGCAGTCAACTTGCAACAATAGATGCAAATACTGCTCTCCATAAATAAAAACACTCATATCACATAAAGCCTTTCAGTCAAGTACCTCGGATGCCATAAAGGTCCATAAAAGGTATTCATATTCCATGCCTTATTTATGATCTAAAGTTTTCCCCTTGTATTAAGCTCTGTGTAAATAATAATAGTAATAATAGTAGTAGTAATAATAATCATAGTAGTAGTAAAACAATAATATGTATATTAATATCTATTATTAATATAGTAGCAGTAGTTGTTGCAGCAGTAGTAATAATAATAATAAAGATATGATTAATAATAATAATAATAATAATAATAATAATAATAATAATAATGGGAGAGTATATATTATGAGCAAATTAACACAAGATGTTAGAGGAATATTTGGAGATCAAACTGAGCTCTTGATGGTTCAGTTATACTAGGACTATATTAGGATTGGGTTTCCTTTGGATACAAGGTACCAATATAGGATGTCAGTTTGACGCAACAGATTAGGAATTGGCCCAACACAATGCTGTTTCAGTGGCTTCATTCAGTTGTGTTACCATTGTCTGCTTCTAGGTTCTCATTACAAGGAAATTGCTGCTTGCAGCGGTTTATAGCCATTTAGGTAAATGACCGTTCACACTCACTAATGGGCATCGCTATTTAGTCAATACTCTTCTTTATCTCTTGCATCAATTACTCGTCTTTCTCTTTCTCTGTGTACCAGTCTTGACATGAAATGAAGCCACATCTCAAGTCCTGATGAAAGAGCAGGTTGGGAATTCAAAGGAACACTGCAAATGCTTGTGAGACAATGTATCTGGACACATTATTTGAAATAATTCTGTTGTACATTTAAATGAGCAAATGTTAAGCTGTTTTAAAAAAAATGTGCATAAAAAAACTAGAAGAAAATAATGTTAAACCTACTTGATCTGTCAATAAATACACTATACAGCTGTATGTTAACTCATTGGCTGTAAACCATGGCTGAAATCTGCTCCTTGACTGATGGGACAAATGCCCCAAGTGTATTAGAGAATAAAGAGATAGAATGTGATAGAGAAAAAAAGACAGAATGAGACAGAAAAAAAATAAAAAATGAGAAAATAAAGAGATAGAATTAAAATTTTATAAAAGAAAGAATGAGAGAGAACATAAAGAAGAGTGAATGAGAAAATAAAGATATAGAATGGGAGAGAGAATAAAAGAAAGAATGAAAGAGAAAATAAAATCAAGTGAATGAGAAAAAAAGAGATAGAATAGGGAAGAGACTAAAAGATAATGAAAAGCAAAAAAAAAAATGAAAGAACAAGAAAGAAAATGTAAATGTATATGTAAATAGAGAGGGAATGTAAGAAAATAAGAGAGAATGTGTGAGAGACAATGAAAGATATAGTGAATGTAAAGGAAATGATAGAACATCTTAGGGTTGTGCATGATGTATATATATGTACATATGTGTATGAATATATATATATATATATATATATATATATATATATATATATATATTTATATTTATATTTATATTTATACATATATATTTGTTTATATATTATGAACAATTCATTTTAATAGATGAACTTTTGTTGCTGGCTGTTGTTCATAGTCTGAAGCAATACTGACAATCAAATTAAAATTTCAAATCCAAACCCAAGCAATATTGCAACATATGGCAACAACAAATGTTATTATATAAAAAATGTATAGAGGCTGTAAATAATGTATGATATTATAAGGAAGGTAAATGAGAAATGAAAACATGACCTTATATGAAGTGCAAGAGAAATCCCAGCTTCATTACTAATCCTGCATCCAGACAGACACATAGATAGATAGATAGATAGATAGATAGATAGATAGATAGATAGATAGATAGATAGATAAATAGATAGGTAGATAGATTAATTGAATTATTAAAAAAAAAATGCATTTTCAGGAAAGATATATAGGGCCTCATTCAATTGCTACTTTTCTGAGATTTGGGCCTGCAAGTGGAGAGGGCAAGTTACTTAGCTATTCAATTGCCTCCTACTTGCAGGCCCGGATTGTGTTACTTGATGCACGCTACTATCCATTACTTTGATTTTTCATGGCCGCAAGAGTTGAAGCTGCAAAAATCATAAATCGCTATTCAACTGCTCCGCTTCACCCTTCCGCCAAGCCCGTAAATGGCCCAAAGCTTACCAGAGCTTACTGGTACCAAAGAGGTCGAGTAAGGGCTAGTAAAGCCCTTACTTGTCCTAATCGCCCCTTCCCCACACCTAAATTATACCCTGATGATGCAGGGTCCCAATTGGGACACCTGCAAGGTCCCCACATTAACCCCTTGCCGATCCGAACCCCTGCAGCATTTAAAATTGTTTCATTCTCTGCCATTAGTTCTTAAAGTGCCTGCAGCACACTAATGGTTAACCCCATGCCCAACAGCACCTAACATCAATCCCCAATGATGAGGGGTTAACCCCTGCAGTGTCCCCACATTAACCCTTGCAGTGGGGGTCCCCATAGGAACCCCCGCTGCATTTAAAATTCAAAAATGACGCATTGCAGGTCCTGAAAGGACCTTAAAGGTTCTTAAAAGACCTGCGCTTATTAAAAAAAAGTTAACCCCTGCTGCAGGGGTACTATAAGTACCCCCCGGCACCTAAAATTAACCTCATCACTCATGTTGGTCAATATAGACCCTCATGAGACTATAATTAACCCTCTCAGTCCAATTTGGGTCTATATAGGACACTATTAACTCCTATATTAACACTATAAGTGTCATGAGGGACCTCCTGGTCCCTCATGACACAATGTCCAAGCACTACACTACACTATTAACCCTAACTATACCCCATTAACCAGAACTATACCCAATTAACCCTAACTATACACCATTAACCCTAACTATACCTATACAGCCCTAACTGTACCAATAAACCCCTACCCTATTAACCCCTACCTTACAATATTAACTCCTATCCTACCCTATAGCATTTGTTTAACTCCCCTCTAACTAATTAACCCTATTTAACTCTCACCATACATAATTAACCCTATCACTAACAACTTAATCCTATCTTGACCCAGTTATTCCTATCTAGTCCTATTTAACCCTAACTGTACCTATTTAACCCTATCTAGTCATATTTAACTCTAACTGGGCCTATTTAACCCCAAATGTACCCAGTAAATCCCTATCCTATTACCCCCCTCCTACTTTTCCCTTTTAACCCCTACACTAACTACCTAACTCCTACCCTACCCTATTATCCCTTACACTACCTACCCAACTCCTATTCTACCCTATTAACCCCTGCACTACCTACCCAACTCCTATTCTACCCTATTTATCCCTACTCTACCTACCCAACTCCTATTCTACCCTATTAACCCCTACACTACCTACCCAACTCCTACACTACCTACCTAACCCCTAAAAAAAAAACTAACACAGCACTAATTGCAAAAAAACAAACAAAAAAGAACACCAAATTGCAGAAAATAAAAAATTCTAGATTTTAGAAAAAAAAAGAGACACTACATAAAATAAAAAAACATTACTTATAGAAAATAAAAACACCCGACTACTCACATAAAATAATAAAATTTCAAGCACAAATAAACACATCACTATTGCAATAAACAAAAAACCTACTCCCAGCAATAAAAGAAATATATTATACCACTTATCTTGCCCAAATGCCCCTCCAGCGATGCTGGTCTTCTGTGCTTCGACAAAGACAGGGCCCTCCAAAATGTCCACAAGTCCGGTCACACCTACAATAAAAAGGAACATTACAATTAATACATATATACATACAACATGTAATATAATATAGGCCTAATAGGCCACTTACCTGTCCAAAATGCCCATCCAGTGATGTCCCAGTCTTCCTTTACTCGTCACAGGCGTGGCCTCTCCAAAAAAATCCAGATGTTCCACAAAACTAAAAAAAATAACTGAGCTCCTCCCTTAAGGAGCGCACCGCCGCAAATGATGGTTCTCACTCATGCTCCGGTAAAATTTTTGAAATAGCCCCATGTGATTGTTTGAAATTGCTGTCAATCATATTTCAGCCAATCAGAAGGCGCAAATGTGTGAGCCAATCAAAAAACACCCCTATATCCCATTCTGATTGGTTGATGTAAGTGTCAATCATATTTTATCCAATCAGAAGGTGCTTTTGCTTTCAGCCAATCAGAATGGGATACATCCGGTTGGGGTGCATCCCATTCTGATTGGCTCAAAGCATCTGTGCCTTCTGATTGGCTGCAATCTGATTGACAGTTACATAAGCTAATCAGAATGGGATACACTGCACATAGGTGTATCCCATTCTTATTGTCCGAAATCAATAGAGCCTAATGTTAGGTGGTGCTTTAAGGATCCGCGGCAGGATATTTGAATTTTTAAATGCTGCGGGACCCCGCTGCAAGGGTTAATGTGTGGACCCTCCAGGGACTAACTTGCCTGCCTGGCCAATTGAATAGCAAAGTAGAAGTAGAGCTACTCGAGCAAGCATCTCAAAAGTAGCAAATCGAGTATTTACTCTCGAGTAACAGCCCCGAATTGAATGAGGCCCATAGTAAATATAGTATATTGGTAGACACATGAGACCTACTGACTAGACTAGTCTTTTTATGAAACAATGCATCCTCTTCATTTCTTCTTAGATATATCTTTGTTTCTTCTTATCCTAGGATAACCACATTTGTGAAACATTGGACAATCAGCTACACCTGTAAGGATACATATATAGAAAGACTAACATTCAAATATTAAAGAGACAGCTCAACTATAGAGTTAAATTCTAGAGTTATCAGTGTAATATATGGGCCAGGTTTGCAGATACATACTGACCCTACTAAGCATTAATGTAGGTAACATAATGCAGTCCAGTGGTGGCATGACAATGCATAATGACTGCAGAAATCAAGCTCTAGGACATACAATGAGACAGCCTTATTTGCAGCTAATTTTGGTCCTTTGTGTAAAGATCTGAGCATCCAAAGAGACTGCACACACATATAAGGATATGTGACAGCAGCAGGACCAGGAGGATCAATAGTCCTGATTTCCTTTCCTCTAATTTACATTAAAGTCACTTTTCAATAGAGCTCATGCAATTTGGATGTCATTTAAACGCTAAGGGTAGACAGTTTATTTGACTGCAGCTGAACAAGGAGAAGGCCGTCTGATTGGGGCTAATGCAGATGAAAATGGATTTTATTACATCAATCTTAAATCTCCTGAATTCAATCGTTCATGGAGTTTCATTAAAAACTAATTTCAGGAAACAGCTTAAAGGTCCCTTGTCCCAAGACCTACAGCTTATTTCAGAGCTGGGATGATGGAGAGCGCTGACGAGCATTGAATATTTCATTGGTTTAACTCCAGACTTGAGCCATATGAATTTCATGTTGTTTTTTATAAAACACAAACAAAATGTCCAGTGTCAAGAAATCTGAACTGTATTTTTTTCTGTAAACCAGATGTAAGTGAAACAAATCAGACCTTGTGGCCTTGTGTAAAGGTTATCTGGAAACTGAATTATTGCAGCAGAAATAAGCAACACAAAGCCTGGCGAGGAACAGGTGCTGCTCTGCACATTTGTACTTGTAAATTAGGGCCCATGTAAATCATACAAGATCTGTGATTTATACACAGAGAAACCTTTTGGCAAAACAGGACCTCTCTGAATAATTAATGGGTGTGAATCAGGAAAAATATCAGAAAAAGGGCAAATGCTACAAATTACAAGGCAGGCTGAAATATAAGGAAATGCACAATTCTTCTAGTGTAAAAACATTCTTGTATTTAAAAGTGATTATCTTATTTTAAACATTACAATTCTGCATAAGGGAAACTGATGTTTGCTTTAATCATATCTCCCCCATCTGGATCTCTACCTTACCGTGGTGAAGGGGCTTGTGTGCCTCAATGAAGTCTATACCATGTAGGGTCACCCAAGATGGGCAGGTCATAGCTGAGAGCTCAGACAAATCACGGCCCACTGGAGAAAGAACTTGCACCCACTCCAGTATTTTTTCCAAGAAAATCTTAAGTATATAGGGTCACAGAGAGTCAGACACAAGTCATTATTTTTTATGATTGGCTGAAGTTGTTAAATCATATACACTTTTTGATGCATGTTGACTGGTAGGCACCCTCCCCAGATCATATATAGATTTTGATCAGCTTATTTAGCAATGAGACCCATATTTTAATGAACTATTTTCAAATGACCTACAGTACCGGCATTTCTGATACAATAAGAAACATGTGTCCTTTGAACATTCTAATTAGAATTCTGGGATTAATTAAATGCATAGCGATATTTATTGTTTTCATGGTAAACTTACTTTGGATTTGTAGTACCCATTTATAGAATATAAAATTAGATATTAACAGTTTAACATTACATTTATTTTACATTATTAAGAAACATTTACATGTTAATTTTTTTTTTAAAAAGAGTAGAAAATAAAGATAATGCAGCATTTTACAGTCCCATATCTATTGAATTAAGATTATAAACTGTTCACAAATATAACTTAGAGACTACTACAGCCTATTTGTAAAAATGTCATCAATTCAGATGAAGCTGGGTTTATGAAAGGGAGGTAAAAATTCATAAAATGTAATTGGCTTTACATTTATATCAGTAAAAGAAGAAAAGATTACTGACGTGATGGTTTCACCTGTAAAGTATTGATGCTGAAAAGTCATTTGACAGAGTGAGGTGGGACCAACTGTTTACCACCCTCCGATAATTTGTATTTCATTGGTATTTTATTGATGACATCAAACAGATTCGTAACAATTCTTTATTGTCAGTTGTCAGTGAATGGGATCAGATCCATTTGAGATGCAGAGAGGGACTAGGCAAGGTTGTCCAGTATTTTCTATGTTATTTAATTTAGTTATTGAACTAACTTGTGTGATGGGAATTTCATTAACTAAAAAAAGTAAAAGAATTAGAACATCTGTTTATGTGGATGACATTTTATTATTTGTTTTGGAACCAAATCTCCCTATTATTATTACTAGCGACTTGCGCGTCACAAAATGACAGCAATAAGATTGTAAGGCAGCTAATGTTGTTTGTGAGCGACATTAATTTTTTGGGTGTTCCAAAATCCTTCTGCGCTCATTGCAAGCCTTGCGCTGAGCGCCTTTGGCGCTCATTGCGAGGCTCCTTGTTGTTTGTGTGCTATGAGCAGCATTGTGGTTTTTTTTTTGGTATGGCAATGAATAATAAATAAAATAAGAAATTAATATACTTTACCTTTTGTGAAGTAATATATGCAGCATTGTGTTGAAGAGCTGGCAATCTGTTTTCATGTTGCTGTAGCATCAGTGCTGTGGAGCTGCTGTGTAAGTGTCATGAATGTGTGCAGTGTGTAGTGTAATAGTGTGCATTAGTGAGCCAAATCCGTTAGGGTAGCTGTGTACTTCCGGATTCTGTAAGTTAGTGTTCTAAAATGGCGCCTAATGTGTGGTATGCAGCTGTGGCTGATTTTGCGTCCTTGATTTTGGATGTCGTCCGACTTTTTCGGATAATCTGTATGTGTTTTGGTGGTGTTTTGCATGTATAGGGTCCTTTAGCCTCGTTTTTGTTTTGTTCGGCGGCCATTTTTTCTATCGCTTAGGTGATTTTCGGGTGTCTAAACTCTGTAATTTGGACTCAAATCGAGGTGTAACTACACTTGCAGAGGTCCTGGGTCCCCCCCCCCCCCCCATTGCTGTGGGTAAGCTTTTCATGTGTTTGTTGTGTGTATTTATTGTGTTTCTAATGTTTTTCGGGTCACGCGGGCTGCGTCCTTGTTTTTGGATCTTGTACATCTTTTTAGGAAAGATGGTGGTGTTTTGAGTCCTGTAGCCTCGTTTTCGTTTTTTTGGCGGCCATTTTTTCTCTTGCTTAGGGGATTTTCAGGTGTCTAAACTCTTTTATTTTGAGTGAAATTGAGGTGTAACTTCAGTTTTCGAGGTCCTGGCTGCCTCCCCTTGCTGTAGGTAACCGTTTTATGTATTTGCTGTGTGTATTTATAGTGTTTTTAATGTTTTTATGTGCGCGGGTTTCGGGCGGTAAGGTCGTATTTTTGCGAGGTCGTAATGGGTCGTAATGCGGCTCGTATTTGTTTGTCGTAAGTCCGTAAATTTTGCAAGGTCCGCAGTTGCTGGCAAGGAGCGCCTTTGGTGCTCTATGTCAGCAACTGCGGCCCTCGCTTTGCGAGGGCCACAGGCTCACTATGCAAGCCTGCAGCATTAGCAACGACCCGCATGCTCACAACTATACAGTATATGTGATTATTATTATTATGACAATTGAGGAATTTGGCTCATTTTCGGGACATTTATTGTATGTTTAGCAAAATTGGCAAAAAATCAGGATATTTTAATGTAGTGTTTTAACTAATATATTTTAAGCATGAAGAAAACATAATAAAAAGAAAAAAATGTACTACATGAAAATCTACTTATTTCATACCAAAAGCACAGATTTGTGATACAAACTTTCCAGTCATTCGACACACAAGAAGCTCCTTTTTTAAGATTTCTGAGAGTGGGAACTGCCAGGACAATTCTGCGTAAGATTCCAACAATAGTCTGCCATCATGTGTGCATCCCATCTTCCTTGGTATCTGGCTTCTGTTGTTTTTATGTCTTTGTGAAATCTTTTACCTTGCTCGTTGCTTAAGTCACCAAGGGTCTCTGGAAAGCGATCTAAGTGATCTTGTAACCTAATACATAAATGGAACTGTAACTAGAACAGAGCACACTAAATGATACAAATGTATTCAGTAGGACAGCAACTGTAGTTTGTAAAATACCATATCAAGTTGGTTATAATGTATTAAATAAATTCCACTTGGTTGTTACAAAGGGCCAGGTTCCATTAGTTAAAAACATAAAGGGAAGAACAGGGTATTTTAAAAACAATGAGGAAGTGCTAGATATAGTAAGCACAGAGCACATAAGTAATTATAATTATCAGAGTAATCCAATTCACTAAGGTAGACATATTGTCATACCTATTAATACCACTCAGAGGTAAAGTTGCTCTATTTGTCTAACAAAAGCAGGCTTAGTCAATAAACGGCTCCGTCAATAAGAGCAAAACAGCAGGCCATATACTATGATTGGAGTCAGCTTAAGACCTCACACAATAAATAGTCCCTAGAAATGGGGGCTCACAAGCCAAGCTAACTGACAAAGCTAGTTAGATATAGTATATAGATTCCATGAGGTGGGCTAGCAAACTACCTAACGATATTTTTGCACACTAGATGTGGCTTTCTCAAAGGTAATACATAGGGTGGATCAAGCTTGATCCTTTGAGGAAGACGTCTATAGGACGTAGAAAAACATGTTAGGGGGAGTGGCTTCCGCGTGGCATGCACAGACGCAACCCTGATGTGTTTGTGTTTGTGCTCCAGTCAGGGACACAGTCAGAGCTTTATAGGTGATGTTATTCTAGACTTATAGGAATGGAATTTATATCCTAAACCAGCCCCCCTTTAGAAACTGGCAAATTTTGTGCTTGGGAATGCCATGTGTCTCTTTCCAGCATATCCCCCTGTCCCTTCCTTGTGTCTTTCTCCTCTGTGTGTCTGCTGAATCTTTGCGTCGAGCACGTTGACTGCCGTTGGTTTTATTTTCAAAGTCCCGCGTGCCTGGTGTCATTGGTGTAAGTGTTACTGGGTTCTCCGTAATGTATTTTCTAAGTTCTGTATGCCTGGCATTGGTAAGCCTAATTTTCATCCCGTTTCAGAATTCTTTATGTTTTTTGTCCACCATTTTTTGCCTTACTCAGACGATTTTCAAGCTACGGAACATGGCAATAATGGTTACAATTTATTTGCAACTTCACTCCTAGGCTTCATGGCTCTCCCCTGTGCAGTGTGTAAGTGTGTTATTATTGTTTCATAATTATTTTGTTGTTTTTTGGGGTGTTTTGTAGTTACTCTTTTGAACAAACTGCATGCTTCAACTGCTCAACTCGTGATGCTTGCTGTGCAATGAGCGCCTTTGGTGCTCATTGGAGCCAAAGTCCCACGTGCCTCAACTGTTCGCCTCGCTTGGCGACGCTCGCAGTGCAATGAGTGCCTTCACGAGGCACTGATGTGCGAGGGACGCAAAAGAGTGACCAACATTGCAAACATAACATACACTGACAACTATATATGTGACTAGCGACCTTTCTTTAGCTGCAAAATATGTGGTGGCAGTCCAGAAGGAGTTAGTGAGTTTATGAATTCAGTAGAAAAGTTAGCCTGACTTTCATTGTCATCAGCAAGTACAGAATCAGCACTGTGATAATTTATTTGTGGTGCATTCATTTTTTTAAAGATTTCATTATTGAGGATTAATGCATCCTTATTTTTACACGTTAGTATGACTTGGTTGGCAAGCTCGGAATATTCCTGGCTATTTATGCTACCTTCAAATATAGCCGATATAATATCTTGGTGACAAATCATATGAGTTGGGATCTCTACAGTGTCGTCCGGACAAATGTGGTATTTTTTCTGTTCTGCCTTCTCCAATTTTAATAAGCCAATCATTGAAATCAGTTTGGCCTTCTGATCTCATATTTTGTTGCAGTTGAAGATGGGTAAAATGTTTCCACAGTGTGCTTGACTTTATACAGGTTTCGATAATGTCAGTCCGATTTCCATGTACAACGACAGGTAATGTTTGTCTAAAATCGCCACCTAACAACATTACCTTTCCACCAAATGGAAAAGTATTATCCATGACTTCACAAAGCAAATGGTCAATACATTGGAGGGCATAGCATGACATCATTGTGGCCTCATCTATTATAATTAATTTAGATTTGTTCAATTTCTTTGCTTGTAATGATGTCATGCGAATATCTGACACAGAAGTTTCTAAAATAGGCACTGGCAGTTTAAATCCACTATGAACAGTTCTTCCACCTTCTAACAAAAGTGCAGCAATTCCAGTAGTGGCAAACGCCATTGCTATTTGACCTTGTGCTCGTACCAAACTCATTAAATAAATAACGCTCTGTCACCATGTCATCATCTATTGCATTTGTAATGGCATTAAATGCTTGCAATTGTAAGGTATTTAAAGTTACAAGTATTTCTTCTGTTCTTTCTGCTTTTAGTTGCATGTCATAGTCTTCAAAGTTTATGTCATCTATAAGACCTGGATCAGGCAAATTAAAACTTGCACAACTTAATCCATGAGTTAAAAATACGTCTTGGATTTCCATTATTGCTTTTAAGTGTGCAATGGGTTCATTGTATTGTTGCATAAAGTCTTCAGCCATATTACTTTTAAATCTCTCCCACAAAACTAATGCATTTGGAGCATTTGAGAAGATACAAATAAATGCAAATTGTTCTCTCATCTGCTGTGGCATTTGACATTGTGCTGCTTCTTCTAAACATCTTTCCCACTCTGTATCATCAGCTAGTAAGTTTCTATGTCTTGCAGCTAAATTGAAGGATTCATATACTATGGGCCTCATTCTATTATCGGCCGTAGAAGATGCGGGGCCGCAAGGACCGGCCGCAAGCAATTCGGCTATTCTATTCCCCTCTGGCCGGGGATTCCGGCAGGCTTGCTATCCCTTGTGGCCGCTCGCGCCGGAGGAAAGCCTTTGATCTAAAACGGCCGCAAGAGTTTCGGCCGCAAGAAAATCCTGGTTGCTATTCTATTGCTCCGGGAACCCTCTCTGCAAGGCTAAAAGCGAGCCGCAGCTTACTTGCAGGAAAAAGGTCCCGCTAGCACCAATTAAGCACATTCTAAAGCCGAAATAAAGCCATCCTGCACTCTGAGGAGACTATAAAGTGATTGTAGGTGTTAGCAAAAATAGCACAACATTCCCCTACACTCAAATTCGTAAATAAATTAATTTTTAATTTATGTCAAAAATCCATGGAAAAAGTCCCGAGGGCTTGGAGCACCTTAGACCCGCCCACGCTGCAGCCGGAAAATAAACAGTTAATGTAAACTCGGATTTGGGCTGATGTGCAAGCATGAGAGGGGGTTGCTATTAATCCTCATGTCCCCCAATATGATCCCTTGCATTTACAGAGCTGTACAGTGCCGTCTTGAATTTATTTTTGCGTTTTAAGTTTTCTGAGCTTACGGCCGGTTGCAAGATATACGGCCGGCCGTAAGGGGATAGCCTTATAATCCATATAATTGAATTGCAAGATAACGGAACCCCCGCAAGGAATCGCAGCCTTGCGGCCGTTTTACGGCCGATAATAGAATGAGGCACTATGTCATTAACAGTTCTTAAGTGTTCAAAACTTTGAGCTCCAGGAACATTTAAAAGTAATATCTGTAAGCAAAAACGTTCAACATCTCTTGGACTGACTGTGTAAATTCTTGGGATTATTTTATTGCCTTTGCTTTTTCTCGGTCTCCATAATCCATTCACAAAAACATAGTGATATGGAATTTCAATATATAAGAATTGTGTTGCTTGTGAATCTGTGGAATTTAATTCAAACCATGCAGTTAGTGTAGTGATCTTCACTTTGGGCCAATGCATTCATTTCATTTCCAGCATGGAAATACACTAAATGTCTTTGTGGCAAATGTACTGCTAATCTATATACTGTATATGATCTATCATGCATTTCCAATTTTAAAAGCCGCCACATAGCTTCTGGCGCACTGACATAGCGAGCGTCTACATGAGATTCAAGTTCATCATGTACTAACTCACTACTTTCAGGGTTGTCTGCACTTTTGACGACGACAGTAGCTGCATCATAGCCTTTGTAAATATATTTGTAGACATATTTAATGGATTTGATGGAAGTGCAGGCTTCTACGTTGATGTGGGCGTTGTACTTCATGAGTAAATGTGGATTGTAGGGTACTACATATCTATTGTCAACTTTTTTTCCACGAATAATGGCACTATCTCCTTCTCTTCTTTTATAAAGTGGATAGCCATCACAATTGGCATAGGTTTTGTCTCTATAATCTTTTGGAAAATCTTTGGAACATTTATTATTTTCCATACATGGTGATTGTGGATTAAGCTCACCACAGGGTCCATGAATCATGCGATGAGTAACAATCTCATATAGTCTACCATATAGTTCTGGATCTGGTAGTTCTGCAACAATGACTGCATCCACTTTGTCAGCAGTATCTAATTTATCTTTTTCTTGAAGTATAATCAGAAGATGTGCATGTGGAAGGCCTCTTTTTTCAAATTCAATGGTATATACATAAGCAAGACATTTGCCAAATAACCGACTTATAGTGATGTCACGTATTAATTCATTTAATTTAATCTTAAAAACTCTGGCTACTAAATCTGGTCTATCAGAAGCACTTTGTCCAAGAAGTAAATTTTGTGTAATTTGTGTAATAAATAAATCGGGTTTGCCAAATTTGGTGACAATAGCCATAGCATCATTGTATCTTTCTCTCATATTTCGAGGAGATCCTTGAAAGGAAGATGGTAAAATGATGGCTTTGCCAGCTGTCATGTCTCTGCTTGTAGCCACGTCAGCAACATAGTCCATTAGTCCAGAATATTGTTCTACACAAAGTTTATCTTGTTGATATTTTATAAAGTTTAAATCATTGGCCTCAACTTGCAAATAGGAATCAATAATCCATTGTTGTGTTAGTTTTCCACCACATAAAATTGGATTAAATGCATTTCGAATAGCAGTTTGAGCTACTTTAAATTCAAGCATAGAAACATTATTTAGGATTCTGGCTTTAGCATTTGGGTAACTTGGAAGTGTTAATTTTGGTTGCCAACCTGCTTCTCCGTGTGGGAAAAAAATGGGATATGTCATTGGATCTAAATTTGGATTTTAGATACTCATATTACTGAATGGTTGCTCCTCATTTCTGGGATATATTCTAATGTCTCTTTGAAATGGTGGTTCTCCTTCATCATTTTGAAACACTATTGCAACTTCATTTGATGTTGGCACTTTATAACAACGTTTATCAGTATTTCTGTCTCTTTTAAGCACCATATTAACCTTTGGCATTGGTAATTGATGTCTTTGTGCATGAAGTAGTTGTTCATTTTCTACTTCTGCCAATTTTTTATAAGCTTTACTGTAGGGATTATTGTCCATAATGTTATTTAGCTCTATAAAAACACTGGGTAAGCATTTTTTATTTTCTTCCATCTGCATACGTTGGTCAACAGTTTCCATTGTATCTAGGACATATAGTTGAGCGAATTTTCTTTGCTCTCCTTCCTCTGGATGTAAATGGGAAGTCCGATGATAAATTTGTCCTTGGACTTTAAAACAGTAAGGACCATGCCCTGGTACATTAGCAGCTAATGTTGCCCCCACAGATGCAAAGGATATGGCACTATTGTAGGATCTTATGTTTGTCTTAAAATGTTTGTAGTTTGGAAAAGTAGGTTCAGTCATAATGTTTTGTAAATAGATTGGAAATTCTTTTCTTTGTGCAAGTTTGAACTTGCCTTTTTGATAGCAACTAATAAATTGGCCATCTCTGGGTCTCTCCTGTTTAAAATAATAAGCCTCACAAAACTGACATTGAGTAGTCATGTCCCCACAACTATGAACCTCTACTGCTAAAGACTTGAGTAAAGGACAATTTGCAAAGCATATAGCAGTTTGACTTTCATATTCATCAGGTGAAATGTCATGTAATGTTTCAACAACAGGTTCAAAATGCTTTGTTTTTTTGTGTGGCTTTTCTTGGTATATGTTGTATTGGTTTTGGTAAAATGTCATGTAATGTTTCAGGAACAGGTTCTAAATGCTTGTTTTTTTTGTGGCTTTTTTTGGTATCTCTTTTATTTTTTCTGGTAAAATGTCATCTGATGTTTGAGGAACAGGTTGTAAATGCTTTATTTGCTTGGTAGTTTTTTTTTTGGGCGTATCTTTAATTTTTGAAGCTGATAGTCGTTTGCTTGCAAGTCTTTTGCATTCTTTTTCTCGTTTAATTTCTTTCTCCTCTGGTGTCTGCTGGTCAGCCCATCTCTTTTGTCTTTCTCTAGTTTGACGTCTTTTCTTCTCTTGTTTGCTCTCGTTAGTAGCCATGTAAATCTGTAAAACAAAATAATTAAATTTAATTGGGTATATTGAAATTTGGAATTACTGTTAAACATTATTGTCCATAAGAGACAAATAAGAAGTAAATCAGAAATGTGTCAGTTATATTTTGTTAAAAGTTATAGGCCCTCATTGAATTGCGATTTCGCCAAGTCAATAGTGCTGTAAATAAGCAGATAACATTTTTTTTTAAATACGTTTTTAGTTAGTGAAAACCTTGTTTGTGGATAGATGTTTACCAACTAAAAACTTATTGAAAAAAAAATGTGATGTGGTTATTTAGACATGTATTGAATTGGTCAAATTGCAATTGAATAAGGGACATAGTTAGTGCTTGTTCTTTTTGATGCAAAGCAAACATGTTTATTTATTTTCTAATTTTTTACTTATTATACTGTACCTTGGTTGAAGTGTGATTTCAATCAGAATGTTTGTTGGTCCTCTGTTGAAAGTCTTTGTCCGATGGTCTGGTCCTCTGTTGAAAGTCCTCGTCCGATGGTGTGGTCCTCTGTTGAAAGTCCTCGTCCGATGGTGTGGTCCTCTGTTGAAAGTCCTCGTCCGATGGTCTGGTCCTCTGTTGAAAGTCCTCGTCGATTGTCTTTACGCAGTATCTGTTGTAAAAGAAAAATGAAAATGTTATTTGATTTGAATGTTTTTGTAATAAAGCAAAAATGTCATTATTTTGGTGTATTGTATCTGTTATGGTGAATTTTTCTGCTATGCTGTTTTTTGTGCAAGCTTTTAAAAATAATTTAAATGTATTTGTATATTCCGTTATTTTTTTTTTATACTGTAATTATTAATTTTGTTCTTATTTTGGATATGATTGTAATGTTTTAAGCATTATCCTGTTTTGTGTCCACCACTTTTGGTATATAAATGTAGACTTGTTTGTAAGTGTTATAGCTTGGTAAACAGTAAATAATAATATTAATTTACTTTGCTATTTGTTTGTATTTGTTTTGTGTCTACCACTTTTGGTATGCTTATTTAGGCTTCTTTGTAAGACTTATAGGTTCTTAAACATTAAAGAAGAATATTAATTTAGTTTGCTATGTGTTTGTGTTATTTTTGGTACAATCCTGTTTTGTGTCCACCACTTTTGGTATGCTTATTTTGGCTTCTTTGTAAGGCTTATAGGTTCTTAAACATTAAAGAAGAATATTAATTTAGATCACTATGTGTTTCTCTGATTTTTGGTACAATCCTGTTTTGTGTCTACCACTTTTGGTATGCTTATTTAGGCTTCTTTGTAAGGCTTATAGGTTCTTAAACATTAAAGAAGAATATTAATTTAGTTCGCTATGCGTTTCTCTGATTTTTGGTACTATCCTGTTTTGTGTCTACCACTTTTGGTATGCTTATTTTGGCTTCTTTGTAAGGCTTATAGGTTCTTAAACATTAAAGAAGAATATTAATTTATATTGGCGGCCATTAAACATATATAGTTCATTTATTTTTTGTACTTGTTATACTTTACCTTGATTGAAGTGTCGAATGACAGAGGGTCCCCTCCTGGCAATCTTAATCCGCCGGTCTTCTTGTAGTGTCTGTTTGAAAAAGAAAGTGAAATGGTTAATAGTATATTTCTTCTTTTTGATTTAGCAAAGCATGGTATTTTTCAGCATGTAATGTATTTTTCGATCTTACCTCTTCTTCTTTCTTGGAGTTGTTTAAAAGGGATTGTGGTTCACAATGCACTGTGCCAATTCTTGAGTGATGCTGTTGATGCAGAGTCTGTTTGAATAGTAAAAAAAAGGAGAAAGATTGATCTTTAGGTTATATATTGAATTACAATAAATTAATGTCATTTAAATATACTTCTGCAATTACTTTCAATTAACATTACTTAGTTTTTGGGCCTACACACATAAATGTGCGTGTGACATATCACTTTACATCATTCACATTTTAATAGTTAATTTTTTTTTTTTTTTTACTGTCATTTAAATATAGTTGTTTAATTAGTTTGGATTAGTTGTTTAGTTTGGATTAAGATTAGTTTGTTGCAGGGGCTATACACATAAATGTGTGTGTGACATGTGACTATACATGATACACATATATGTGCGTGCCACATATCACTATACATAAATCACATTTTCATACTTAAACGTTTTTTTTTTGTCCTGTCTTGATAATAAAATGTAATATATTATAGCTTACCTCTCAGTTGTAATTTGCACAGTGTAAAGTAGGAAATTAGGAAACAATTCTCTTCTCAAGTAACAGCAGCAGTTAACTATCCAGTCACTCCGTTCATCACCTGAGTAGAAATGTAGAATTTTCTGGAAAGTAGGCAGTATTTATAAACTTTGAAGTGCCTCAGACCGTTAGAACGCAGTACGCATGCGCTATTTGCGTTCCAAGTTACAATTTGCGTTCCATCGGCCATTTTGTGCGTATTAGTTTTCAAAATGGTGGTTAATATCAGTGTGGTACATTCCGCATAGTATGTGTTTCAGTCTTGCGAGTCACTGTAGTATAGTTACTTCTGAAGCCTCGTTTTCGTTTAGTTTGGCGGCCTTTTTTTCTCTTGCTCAGGGGATTTTCGGCAGTTTAAACTCTTTTTTGTGGACTTAAATGGACGTGTAAATTAACTTTTCGAGGTGCCGGATGCTCCCCCTTGCTGTAAGTAAGCTTTTTATGTGTTTGTTGTGTTTATTTCTTGTGTTTCTGATGTTTTCATGCGCGGCATTTGGAATGGGTCGTTTCGCGGCCAAATTTTTTTGCAATGCAGTCGTATTTTTTTGCGAGGGACGCAGTTGGCTTTTACGTGTACGACGCAGTGTATTTTTTTTAAGTCTTGCGTGTGTGTGTACCCGGGTGTGAGGCGCCTTTGAGATTTTTTTTTTTTTAAAGTCGTGTGTGTGTGTGTTAACACAGCCGACGTTGGAGCCTCCCCCTCCGCAAATGTAGACCCTCGCTTCGCGAGGATCCGCATTTGCGGGACGTTTTTTTTTTTTTTTTGTTAAAGTCGTGTGTGTGTGTGTTAACACAGCCGACGTTATTATTACTTTTTTATTTGTAATGCGCCAACATATTCCGTAGCGATATACAGAGGAAAAGAACAAGGAAAAATATAATTTTAACAAACTGCAAAAAATGGAGGACCCTGTTTTGAGCTTAGAATCTTTGTAGAAAGTGTTTCTTCCCAAAGCACTCTACAAGATTGAAAACTCTCTACTTACAATGTAAAGGGGATGGAAGAGGCAGATAAGAAATTGCAAGGGTCAGGAAGAAAGTGAAGTTTCATCAGGTAGGAGGGTATGCAAAGTTAGAATGTTTTTTCATATAGAAGGAAAAGGAAAGCATCTGAGAAAGTAATTTGGTAAGTGATCCTAGTATGTAATATCTTATCTGGCCCTAGTGGTCAGATAGTATAATCTGCGAGTGGGAGGTGAGGGGTCTGTGTTAGGAGGTATGTCCCAAGAAGCCAACAGAAGAAAGAGAGAGAAGGAGAGGAAGTGGGATTTGGACTTGCAGAAGTGTTTCTGCTTATGAGCTTTCGAAGGGGGAGGAGATAGAGAATGGAGGTATGAGAGTAGCTCATGGGAGCATAAAAAAGGAGAGGAGAGCATGTAAGGAGAGATGGTTATGTTGGAGACATGATGTGGAAAAGTTGAGAAGAGGAGCTTGAGGAAAAGACAGGATGAAATGAGGAAGGAACAGGCATGAGGAAACATGAGTGAGAGAGCAGAGAATGAGGCCTACAGATAGTGGAGAGACTGCAACAGAAAATGAGAAGGATGGACAAATGTTATTTCACAGATAGGAAGCAATAAAACCAGGCTTTGGGGGTGGGGGAGCAGGCAAGGTAAGGGGGGTTTCAGACAAATGCATAGGTATAGATTTGCTTAGTAAAAGTTTCTATCTCATCAGATATTATATCACAGAAACATTCATACAAATATTGATAATATTACATATAGTACAAGTTAAAATGGCTCCACAGTGCCTTTAGATACCTGCAGAGAGAGCAGAGAATGAGGCCTACAGATAGTGGAGAGACTGCAGCAAAACTTCAGAGAGTGTGTTTGATTGTTGTTCCAGAGAGAGTGAGAGAGCAGAGAATGAGGCCTACAGATAGTGGAGAGACTGCAGCAAAACTTCAGAGAGTGTGTTTGATTGTTGTTCCAGAGAGATTGAGAGAGCAGAGAACGAGGCCTACAGATAGTGGAGAGACTGCAGCAAAACTTCAGAGAGTGTGTTTGATTGTTGTTCCAGAGAGAGTGAGAGAGCAGAGAATGAGGCCTACAGATAGTGGAGAGACTGCAACAGACAATGCCTCCACCTCCGCAAATGCGGACCCTCGCTTTGCGAGGATCTGCATTTGCGGGGACGTAGGGATGCTCCACCACCGCGAATGCAGGCCCCTCTCTTCGTGAGGACCCGCATTTGCGGGGAACTGCGTCCCTCGCTTTGCGAGGGACTCAGTTCTTGTGGACTCACTGCGCGAGCCCGCAAGCGTTAGCAACAACTCGTATGCTCACAACTATATATGTGATTGCCTTGCCAGAACTACTACAATGACCAACTCTAGGAAAAATTAGAACAGAGGGATTAATGTGTCACTTCACATTCAGGAATAGTTTTCGTTTGATTTTTAACCATCTTTTTTAATACGTTTTTAACTGCGTCGCTGTCTTATAGCTAATAAAGATTTTCATTGTCACTCATTACCCATTTTTGTTCAACATTAAATGGGAAAAGCGTATCAAGAGATGTTTATGATATATTAGAATAATATAATAGCTATGGGGAAGAAAAATCTGAACAGAACTGGAGCAATTCTTTTGCAATGTGTTAAAATAGTTTTTGACTTGTACTTAACCCCTGTATACGGAATAAATAAGTCCATTAAAAGTTAAACATAATCAAATAAGTCTGGACAACCTATTAAAAACAAAGATAGAACTATTGTATTCTGAGTAGTAACATGTGAGAGCTCGACCACGAAGAAGTCTGAGAAAACTGCTTAGAGTCCCTTGGACAGCAAGAAGATCCAACCAATTAGTACTTCAGGAAATTAAGCCAAACTGTAAGGTTTGATCATGAAGGTGAAGTTCAAATATCAGGTGATGGCAGGATTCCCTAGAGAAGACTGTGATGCTGGGAAAGATTGAAGGCACAAGAAGAAAGGAACAGCAGAGATGGAGATGTATAGATGAGGTAATTGAAGCAATGAACATGAATTTGAGGGAGCTCACAGAGTCAGTGGCTGACAGATTTGCCTGGCATTTGGGGGATCCATAGTGTCAGACACGACTAAGTATGGATAAGATTTACAAGACTATTGAATTGATTCATTGACCCTGTTGCACCCGAAGTCTCCTTTGGTAGATAGGAGAATGCATGTTAACTAATACTACAATAATCTTCTCAGACAAAATCGCACACTGATCCATTTAGGATCAAAACAGTGACGGTAGGTCTTATAGCTTGTGCATAATCTGTTCTATGCTTTTGAGCTGTGTAATACAGGGAGCATATGCTATAAGGAGCCATAGTATATAGTGGTATTGTATTAAAAAGAAAAAAGAATGCACTGTGGGCTAATTTGCATGACCCCTCCCAGTTTCCCAGAGTGCAGTGCTTTCTTGGAATTCTGAGCCGGGGGTATGTTTTTTTTTAAACTTTTTTTAGATGCCTATTTTTTTATGATCAATATAAACTTGTTTCTATTTAAAATATTTATTTGAATTATATTAAATAATTTTAGTCCATAACATAAATATGTACAGGTTATTTAAAAAATGTATGAAGAAAAATACTACACAGTCAGTGAAAGTAAGATAGTGTTTGTGTTGTGTCATAGGTACACACAATATAATGCACCCAGTATTATAGTGAACTAAAACAACCCCTTCTATAGTACATTACATACTCCCAGAGATATCATGGTACCATCAGTACAGTGAACCCCCAGTCCAGAGGCCCAATGCAAAGACAATACAGCACACAACCCTGACTGGCACATGACAGTTTGTTACAGTTTCTTCTATACAAAAATAGAGTAAAAAATTTGATTTTCTCAAAAAACTTCTTTATGCTCTTGACTTATGAAGCTGCTATTTTTGTTAGATTTTACATACTAGTTTGTAATAAACAAAGTTTGTTTTTTATTGAAATACAGTGGTCCTTTAAGCACATTGTACATTTCAAATTTGTTATAAACCACTTTTTAAAAACCAGTATGTAATTTTACCAACCTATGAGTGCCCCTCTAAGTGAATTAATATAGTTTTTGAAATGAAAGAAAAAAAATATACCAGATACATTTAAAAAGGTATGTTTGGTCAAAATACTGTTTACTGCAACATGGAATAATTAGAAATTTGTGACAGTGCGGAGTTGCCCAGTGCAGCGACCTTGTGGTGGGAAGTAAATGAAAAACATCTGATTAGATTGGAAGTAACAACATCCAGTCTATTACTTATGGAAGGAAATGATAACGCAAAATAAAATATATAAATTCCAGAGTGTAACAATCAGGTCATGGGTAGTTTTGATGAAGCAAGGAATCCCACCTGAAATCAGATTTGATATTTTCAGTTAATAGAACAAAAAGTGTATTCCATATGAGCTGTTTCAATCTGCACCATTCAATCTTGGGACAGTAATTGATTTTCACATATATAACAGGGACTGTAATATAAACTGAGTTTGAATACAATAAAAACAAGGTTGGTCTATAAGTAACTTTTCGATGAGAGTCACACAGTTCCTTGCAGAGAACATTTCAATCTTGTTAGATGAGCTGGAAAAGCAATACTAAATATATTTTTCAGACTCTCAGCCTTATTAAATTGTGATTTGGCCAATTGAAAAGGGCTCTATATAAGCACACAGCATATTTTTTTTACAGAAGTTTTTAGTTCGTGAACTTCTATCCAAAAGCAAGGTCTTCACTGACTAAAAAAAAAATATGCTATGTGCTTATATAGAGCCATATGTCTGTTACTATTGATATACACTTATTTTTTTGTCTCACTAAGTATGACCTTTATTACACATCACAGTTTAGACCACAGCAATCAGTTGTGGGCAGTGACCATAGTAAAAACCCCACCCAAAAATTAAAATTAGCAAGCGCTTATCACAATTGTTTAAATAATGCATAATGCACTTTTCCATCCAAGCCTCTACTATACCACTTTCTTTCCCACCATAAAGCAGTCCCTACATACCTGTGATAAGCAATTCCTAAGTATTTTTGTAAGAATAGGCTGGAAATATACAGTTGTAAAATTACAGCAGGGTCTTTACTATCCATATTTGTTGTGGATAACATGATGGAAATTGTTACTAATATTTTATATATAGGCAAAGGCTTACAATTAGATAAGTTAAAGAGACAGACTGTTGTTGTTCAGTTGTTCAACAGTGTGCCTCTCTGTGACTCTATGGACCAAAGCACACCAAGCACATCTGTCAGCCACTGCCCCTCTAAGCTCCCTCACGTTCATGTTCATTACTTCAATTACCTCATCTATCCATCTCTGCCTCTGCCGTCCGCCTTTAATTGTGTGCCTTCAATCCTTCCCAGCATCAGAGACATCCCTAGGGAATCCTGTCTTCTCATGATATTGCCAAAATAAGTGAGCTTCAGCCTCATGAACAAACCTTCCAGTGAACAGTTTTGCTTCCATAAATGAAAAAAAAGACGGGACAGTGTACACATCTAGTATTAAAGCTGTGTGCATTTAGTACACCAACAATAACATTATTTGTAAATAAAATGGTTTTAAAATTAATTTTACTTTTATGGATTGCTACCTTGGTGAAGGGGCTAATGTACTTCAATGAAGCTGTGAGCAATATCATGTAGGGTCAAGATGGGCAGGTCATAGCAGAGAGGTCAGGAAGACCCTGCTCCACTGGAGAAGGAACTGGCAACCCCCTCCAGTATATTTGCCAAGATAACAAGAGACATAATAATATGGTACTGAAAGATGATTCCCTCAGGTCAGGAGGTGCCTACTACTATACAGGTAAAAGAGCAGAGGGCAAGTGCGAGTAGCACCAGATCTAATGAAGTGGTTGGGCCAAAGCCGAAAGGACACCCAGCTGCGGATGTGTCTGGAGGGGAAAGGAAAGTCTGATGCTGCAAAGAACAATTCAGATTAGGACCCTGGAATGTTAGAACTATGAGCCAAGGCAAACAAGATGTGGTTAAGAATGAAATGACAAGGTTATACATTGATATCCTGAGAATTGGTGAACTTAAATGGACTGGAATGGGACATTTCATATCAGACAACCACCAGATCTACTGTGGTCAATAATATCACAGAACAAGCTGAGTAGCCATCCTAGTCAATCAAAGGGCGGCCAAAGCAGTGCTCGGTTACAATGACAGAATGATTTTAATTAAAATCTAAGGCAAGCCATTTAATATCACAGTGATCCAAGTCTATGTTCCAACCATGGATGCTAAAGAGGCTGAAGTTGTCCAGTTCTACGAAGATATTAAACACGTCATAGATATAACCCCAAGAAAAGATGTTACTCTCAGCAAAGGAGATTGGAATGCTAAAGTACGGAAACTGTTCACTGGAAGGTATGATCATGAGGCTGAAGCACAGATATTTTGTTCAGATCATGAGAAGACAGGATTCTCTAGGGAAGACTCTGATGCTGGGAAAGATTGAAGGCACATGATGAATGGGGTGGCAGAGGTGGAGATGGATAAATGAGGTCATTGAGGGAGCTCAGAGGGGCAGTGGCTGACCGATGCGCCTGGAGCGGTGGAGTCCATAGGGTCACGGATAGTCATACGACATGATGAAATGACTGAACAACAACAAATGTGCTGTGGCTGTCTCCAGCATATTCCCATCATATGACTCTCATTGTTTGTCTTGAAGCCATGAAAGTTATTTCTTCCAGCCGATAGCTGTTTAATTATTCAGGAATTGTGACATAACACCCTTTACCCTTGTGCTGTGAGCATGTGTGGTTTTCCAAATTGTTTTCCAAACAATGGCTAAATAACAAGCCTATCAGTTAAAAGTAGCATCTTTTTCATGTCTTCCAGAAAAACAATGCTACTCATATGTTTGGAGTGAGTTGAAAACACACACAGTACCTCAGGCAGGTATGATTCATTATAAAATAATTTTATTTAGAGGTAGTTTTATTGTTGATTTTATAAATACACACTACTTGAACTAATAAGTGGTGAACTAGATGCTCACAGCCCTGGTTCTCACACTGGCTTAGTGAATAATGAGGGGGATTTAGCAAATATTGGGGAGTACTTGGTGAATAATGCAGAGGGCAAAACATGGCAATAATGCAATGCTTAGTGAATTTGGGGCAAAGCTCTGATTAAATAAAAATATTTTCTTATACTACAAATAGTTCCATAGAATGACAAAATAAAATGAATTATCTCATTTACTTTTTAGCCAGATTTTCTCCTAGTATTGATGTATATATTTCATTGTTAGTAAACAAGCCTTGAAGTTATAAAAATATTAATTACTTGTGTTTGCATTTCAATTAGTTTCAAAACGAGTCACGTAGAAAAAAAATCTGTTATTTATTCAGGGCAAACAAATTAAAAAGACATAAAATCTGTGCTTCAAGTATTTAAAGTTTTAGAGCATAAATCCACCAGCTGTTATTTGTGGCATGTTTATATAATGCTATAATAATTTATTAAAATACAAACAAAAACATGCATTAAACAAATAGCGTAACATTACCAGGTTTTACCTGGGGTCTATCCATCAAATATGGACATATTATTATGTGTTCTAATAATTTATTAAAGATGTAACTTATTTAAAGTGACACAACAAAGATCCCAGTCATTGAAAGTAAAATTGCCTTTATAAACAAATATAACTGCATTCTGTTGTTGAAAATGAGTGACTCCTATCATATATAACCCTGATTTCCCAGGAGGTCAAAATTCTCAAAATATGGACTAAACTATAATATATTTTATTAGAAATGGAAACATGATTTCATATGAAAATGTAAAAGATATACTATATTGGATTTTTTTTTTATATTCATATCTATTAATTAGGTATATCAATAGTTTAATGTGAAAATGAGTGTAATGAGTTAATGAGACCACTTACTGCTTTCAAGAAGAAATGCTTAAAAAATCAAAACGTAAAGGGAGGAATAAGTATGATATATAGATTAGCAAATAAACTAGATGAAAAAATTCTTCAATAAATTAAAAAGAAGATGGAAAGTTATTTGAACATTCATATAGATAATAGATTGGGATAGAAGTCTAGCTTTTCAAAGAATGAATTGTTAAAATGACACTTTATTAGAAATAAGTCTTAACGTTACTCACAGAGTGTATCTGGAACCAACAAAATTGCATAAAATATTCAAAAATCAGTCAGATGGTTGCCTAAGAGGGCATGGAGAAGATTAGTTATATTTACATATTTCCTGAAATTGTCCAATAGTTGGGGAAATATGACAGAAAATAGAAGTAATTAATGATATGTATAGTAGACAAATAATACTTATACCACACATTTGTTTTAAAGGAATGTTCCTCCCAAAAATGTAAATTTGCAAGTATAAAAAACTATTAACAACAATATTTAGTGTAAAATTACATATTTGCACCTAGATGTAAACAGTAAAACTCTTCCGGCGCATTATTGTAGAAAAACTAGATGAAGGGGCGCTTGGATCAATAGAGTTATACAATATCAATTAAGAGTATACTAGTATACAAGTTGCAAATTACATTTTTATTTTACCTTCAGTTGTCTTGTTTAATAAAGAAAAAATATAATTTTCTTAAAAAGATGTTATAATGTAAACCTTTAATAACGTATGTTTGTATAATGTATGTTTTGCATTTTACACTAGTTATTTGGTGGGATAATATTATGTTCTTCCAATAAAAATATATTAGAAAACAATTCAATGTAAATCTTAGGGAACTGAAGATAGGTATTAAGCATAGATTATATGAAAATATTATTATATGACAATTACACATCTAGCTGCTGTTGTTAGACCATTACAGTATTCCAATAAATAGTTTCTCCTACCCTGAACTAAGAACCAAAACCCAGGATCCAGATTTCACCTTCCAAATTGACTCAAGACTCTGAACTAGATTTAATATATGTAATATAGCCCTTTAACAAGGCATGACGTGGAATGTAGTGTACGCTGTATCTGCAAACACAGAAAAATCCTGGTTAGTAATGTCACATATAAATATCTGTTTCTGGAAAGTATATAACTTTACATGAATGATAATAAGGCACAAGAAATTAATATGAAAGAACTGTTTCCAGGGAATGAGTTATAATCTTATCATAACCCGTGGCAGCTACTCGAGTCGTTATTTCTGTCTCCTTCAATGCTAGCTCTTTGTTTTATAACCTTCTCTCTGTTCTAAGACTTCGGATTGGATTGGTTACAGATCTTCACCTTTTCTCTACACATTATGAAAGTCATAAATAAGCATGGCTAAAATTGCTAGCCAATCAAAAATGGAGCAAAGAAATGGCAAAGTACTTAATCAAAGCACTACCAGTTAAGGTGGAGCCGTATATTCTCATGACTTACACTGTACAGAACTACACATGGTCTCATATACAAAGGATGCCAGGTTTTGTTTTATCAGTAGAACAATAAAAATGGTAGCCATTAATTTGTATTACCAAGTGCAATAAAATAGTATAGGACATTTTGGTCTTTAAATAAATATTTATTACATTGCATCCTCTCTTCAAAGATGAGCTAACTTACTCCTAGATAAAGCAAAGGATATAACAAATAAATAAAATGCCATACAAGTAAATAACTCTTAAATGATTTGCAGTAGGTCTTGGTAGGAATATACAGTGCTACTCTCTGCAGCTTGTCTGTGCGATATCAATGGCCAGTGTGGTCGTATATACTCTTTTAAAGAAAGATACTAAAAAGTAAGAATGTACAAAATACAGCCTTTAATTTATTGCTTTTTGTATGTGTGGATATCTGCTTTCTTCAGTCGGGCTTGATAAGGCTGCTATGGCCAAACCTACCCAGCAGATCTTTCAGGTTATTTTTGGTCCCTTCACCAAGGCAGACAATGTTCCTAATTCCCCTTCCTCGGAATGCACCATTTAAAAATATGAACACGGGATCAGCAACCAGGATATTACATCTAGACATCTAGACAACTGCTTTTATTGAAATTTGCAACAGGTCCAATGGATATATACCGTATATATTTAAATTTGAACTGATAACATTCTGTAATAGTTTGTGAGTATTCTGGATTTTGTATAAACTGTTAATACAATAATTGAAAATATTTCTTATGCAAGACATTATAACATCCACTTCACTAGCTGAATAGAACCAGGGCAGCTATTATCTTCTCTGATGATTCTGACATATATATCTACTAGATGTCTTGTTCCATATGCAATTCATCTAGTCAGAGAGTGATCTATGCAACCTCACGTTTTCAAGTCTGGAGTAGGACTTACTAGAAATGTAACTTTCAGTTTGAATATAAACTGTGATGCAGGTGGAATGTAAACAGCATCTAACATCATGAGGTAAACATGCATAGGGTAATCAACATAACAAAAACATATTAAAAACTACAAAACAGAGCCCAGTCCTACAACCACATACTCAATACCTTGTTATAGTAATAATGGGCAACATTGCTATCTTGGTACAAAATTAATGCTCAGTGTAACTAATCTGGTGTAGTATTAATTAGCAATGTCACTATGATGGTAAATTGTTGATCTGGAGTATTACTACTCTGTGTAATATTATCTTGGTGCAGTATTAATTTGCAGTGGTATTATCTTGGTATCACCTGATGTATTAATACCCTGGCGCTGTATTATATATCTAAGGTGTGAAAGATGAACTTTTATAGATACTTTTTTAACTAAATAATGAAGCACCAGTACATCAGCTCAGCCTAAGGAGGATTTAGATCTATATTATATACTTTATATTGAGTGTCTCTCTTTCGCTCAGTTCTATCCGAGCAGTAAACAGAATAACAATAGATCTCGGATCACTTAAAATTTATTTTGCTGTTTATTTTCCAGTAAATGTTTCCATTTGAGAGCAATCTGAAAGAAAAGAGCTGACATGGATGTACCTGAAGGAACAGAATCTTGACCAAGAGATATTTTTGTTAGAGATTGTGGAAAATATTCTAGCACCTTGTTTGTTTCTAGAAGTTTATTAGAAGTGAAAATGCAATGTGTGTCCAGAGAGTAACCAAGGAACTGTGTAGATAGCAAATAGGCAAATACTGCTAAGGATAAACTGGCAGGGCTAAGAAAAAAATAATAAGTCTGCAAGTTAAGCTCAGCTGTTCAAATTCTGGAAAATACTAATATATTCTACGCTCTCTGATAATAGGAAAATGCTTAGTTTTTCTTTGCTAAAATGTTAAAACATCCCTGTAATGTAATTAAAGATCTGTTTAATTAGCTATTTATCTTTAATAATCTTCCTATTCAATGACTAAGAAATGCAATATTCAATATACTTTTAATCATCAACCTCCCCTGAGCCTCATGCTTCCATTCCTTATGAGGTCATCAAAGAGTAAAAACAACTGACTGCGAGGTAGTCTAAAATGATCTACTTATGTTTAGACAGTAGCAAATGCTTTTCATTGGCTCAAGGTATTTTCAGTTGGTTTACCTTGTAATGACACAAGCTTGTGTTTGGCCATTTAGGACCCCAACCCATTCCTTGATTACCTCATTTGGGGGTAGAGACAAGCAGCTCAGCTGGAAGTTTTCTAGTTTGTTTTTTAAAGTAAGTTGAATATTGTATATTGCTCAATGTTAGTACATAATTAAAACATCTAGCTCCTGTTGTTAGGACATTACAGTGGCCATTTAATCTATCGACCCAGCATTATTACTGCACTTTTATCCGTATTGGCCTCACCTACCCATTCCCTGCTTCAGTCTATACTGAATTCTTCTGCCAGACCCACCACATCTCCCAATGCTCATCATCTGTGGCTCCCCATCTGACTACATTGGCTTCCTATTTCCTCAAGGGTAAAATTCCGTATCCTTAGTGTAATGTACAAAGCCTGCAACTGCTGTGCCCCTCCATATATCTTAACTCAGAGAACTTCTCTTTTTTAAATATTTTTATTGACACAAAGATTAATGTTTTTTATGACATGGAAATTAGCATGACATATCCAACCTACGCTCTAACAATTATAAAATACTAGCGAATTGCCCGTCAAAAAATGACGGCAATGAAATTGTAAGTGAGCTAATGCTGTTTGGTGTATAATAATAAAATAAATAATAGATTAATAAAGTAATATACTTTACCTATTTTGAAGTAATATATGGAGGAAGCATTGTGTTGAAGAGCTGGCAATCTGTTTTGATGTTGCTGCAGCATAAGTGCTGTGGAGCTGCTGTGTAAGCATGATGAATGTGTGCAGTGTAATAGTGTGCTTGCGCGAGACAAATCCATTAGCATAGCTGTGTACTTCCGCATTGTATAAGTTATTGTTCTAAAATATCGGCTAATGTGTGGTATGCGGCTGTGGCTGATTTAGCATGCTTCGTTTTGGATGTCGTCCGACTTTTTCGGAATATCCGTAGCTGTTTGGTGGGGTTTTGCGTGTTTATGGTGGTGTTTTGCGTGTTTACGGTCCCTTGGCCTCGTTTTGGTTTTGTTCGGCGGCCATTTTTTCTCTCGCTGTGCGAGCCCGCAAGCATTAGCAACAGCTCGAATGCTCCCAACTATAAAATATAAAAAAAATTATATTGCAGATTTGTGAGCTTGAGAATGTAGTGCTATTCATTTTAATACCTAACATCGCTTTCATATTAATTTAAAATACAGTAGTGTGTTGATATTTGCATTTACAGTGCTACGGATAGGACTTTGACCCCACTGCAGGTCCTCTCTGGTACCCGTAGGCTGTTTGGCTTTTGGCTTCATTTGCGGGTTATGGGTTTGAAGGCCAGTGGATTTGTAGCAATTAAATAGCGATTTGCTAAAGTAACATTTACGGGCTTGACAGATGAAAGGCTTTGCAGCAAGGAGTTCCGATTTCAATATCATGTAGGGTTTTTCTATCTGTAACCCGCAGATCATTTGCAGGTAGCTGTAAGAGGCTAATTTAATAGCCGTAAGTCTATCGGGCTCCTGCGGGTTTAAATGTTGGGGGAATTTAATAGGACTGATAGTCTGCTGTCTAACTCCTCTCCCTCACTGTAACATTTATCCATCATGGACTCAAGTCATCTTGTGTTCCACCACCCTTTACCACATAGAGTCCTCCTCATATACCAATGCATATATCCAGAGGTGCCATCTTGTCTTATTTATGCTGTCTTCAAATGTAGGTTCAAACTGCATCAGTATATATATTGTACTTCTATAGCTACATAATCTATTGGCACTCTACAAATAACATGCAATAAATAATAATAATAATACAAATAGTTATCCAGTATTCTGCCATAGCTATGTATCGGTGTACATGTAGCGCAATTGGACCATAAACCCTATTAGAAATCTGGTGCAAAGAAACTTTAATCATAATTATAGTAATGATATATATTAAAGTGTCCAACTACTAGGTTACATATCAAGGAGAGCTTGATTTTAAGATAACTTTTTATTTGGTGTCAACTTTTCTTTGGAGAACAATACATAATAAAAGGAAATGTTTTGTAAGGACAATAATTGAGTTATTTGGCTGCAGAGTCTGTAAAGAGCAGCATTACTTTTCTCAGGTATTCAAGCTTGAGCCAGAAGGAAAGGGTCACCCTCTGTCCCATATAAATCTGGGGCACATCATTTGCTCACTTAGGGCCTCATTCTATTAGCGGCCGCAGCCGTTGCGGGGCCGCAAGGACCGGCCGCAAGCTATTCTGCTATTCTATTCCCTTACGGCCGGGGATTCCGGCAGGCTTGCGGCCGGTGCCTTGCTATCTCTTGCGGCCGCTCGCGCCGGAGGAAAGCCTTTGATCTAAAACGGCCGCAAGAGATTTGCAATTCAATTGCTCCTGGGAAACCTCTCTGCAAGGCTAAAAGCGAGCCGCAGCTTACTTGCAGGAAAGAGGTCCCGCTAGCACCAATTAAGCACATAAAATAGCTCAAATAAAGCCATCCTGCACTTTGAGAAGACTATAAAGGAATTTTAGGTGTTAGAAAAAATAGCACATAATTATCCTGTACTCAAATCCGTAAAATATTTTATTTTTAATATCCGTAAAATATCCATGTAAAAAGTCCAGAGTGCTTGGAGCACCTCAGACCCGCCCACGCCGCAGCCGGAAAATAAACAGTTAATTTGAACTCGGGTTTGGGCTGATGTGCAAGCTTGAGAGTGGGTTCCTTTTAATCCTCATGTCCCCCAATATGATCCCTAGCATTTACAGAGCTGTACAGTGCAGGCTTGAATTTATTTTTGCGTTTTTATATTTCACAGCTTACGGCCGGTTCCAAGATATGCAGCCGGCCGTAAGAGGAGATCCTTGCGGGGCCGTATAATAGAATCGCGAGTTAACTGAACCCCCGCAAGGAATCGCAGCCTTACGGCCGATTTACGGCCGATAATAGAATGAGGCCCTGATTTTGGTACAATACATCTATTGTACCTGAAAGCACCACTGATGTTTTTAAAAATATTTCTGTGTAAAGAAAATGCTAACATTTATTTTATTTTTTGCATTGTGTTGAACACACATCATGAGAAATTTTGTAAAAAAAAAAAATATTAGTACATATTGGATAAAATGCAGTTGTTTGGAATGAATAATTCTTCTTGCTGACCTGTGTCTCCCTAGACTATGTCAGCATATTGTTAACGATTACACAGTGATATTTTACCATAGAGTATACAGTTGTCTCCAGGCAGGAGGAAAATATGTTTATTCCAAATAGCTGCATTTTATCTAATCATTGTATGAATATGTCTAGACATAATTCCTCTAAAGGCCTATCCACTTACAAACATCATCACTGGGTGTCATACTCTGCATCCATATCCATAGAGTGATGCACTGCATTAATGATGGAGGGTAAATCATGACAGGGCAACTAAAGCAAGACTGAAACTGTAGTAATAATTGTGGGAATTGAGCAGCCATTGAAGGGCATTGTTTTATTTTGGAGGTCTTGGCCTCTGACCCTATCTCTTTGACCACTGCCCATACAGTCCATCTGCTAATTTTGTTACTATCCTGTTTGTCACCAACCCTGACCTTTTGCCAGTGACCATGGATCCAACATCTGCAGCGAGTCCCTGACCTTGGAGTAGAATTTAACCAAACTCAAATGGACCAATCTCTAAACTCTGTACTATGGGTCCAAATCTAGTTTGATAAACACACATTGGGTTTTGTGTAAGCGGAGGAGAAAAGAAAGATCAGTTTGACAGAATTAAACCCTGGTATAAAATACTTTCATCGGTGCAGTTCAGCTAAAAAACAAAGAGGCTTTAGTCAAGTGCAAATGCTCAGTAATCACCCTGATTACATTTGTCTTGGACTGAGAGGCCCTACTTTACTGAGGCAAAAATAAATATTTTCTTTGGTTGTCAAGTAATATTAAAAAAATCAACAGAAATGGAACCAGAAACTACAAAATGACACATAATAATATTATCATATCACACTCTTGTAAATGCTGGATCTAAATACCAACATGATACTGTATCAGTCGCTTGTTCTAAAACATAAAATCTGACAATGTTCTTTGAGAATTTGAGGCTGATACAAAAGCAACATTTAGAGAATAGAAGACGTTCTTGGCAGATCCTGAGACATTCACACTCATATTCAGACAATACAAACTGTCACACAGTGAATTGTGTCCTGACACAGCAGAGTTAAGTAATACAATCTCTCATATACATATTTATTCTTGCAAATATTACTGTGTGTTGGAGATTAGGGTTTTGTTCTTCTGCATTAAATATATCCAAATACAACTGTGTATCATCTGTTTGTGGGACTGTAATAAGAGGTAAAGAGTGTCACAAAGACACTCACAAGATATCAACTGATAAGACTGTTACGTATCATTAAAGTATCACTGCTGATTGGAACAAAGTGGTTTCTAAGAATATAATTAGATCAGACAGTATCTTTAATTTTAATGTCCTTTCTTCTAAATATATATATATATATATATATATATATATATATATATATATATACATATATTCATATATATATATATATTCATATATATATATGTGTGTGTTGTTGTTTAGTCATTCAGTTGTGCCCGACTTTCTGTGGCCCTACGGACAGCAGCAAGCCAGGCACATATATTGTTATGTTCTGGTCCTGCATATCCATAAGTTTTTCTTTGCAAACATACTGGAGAGGGCTACCAGCTCCTTCTCCAGTAGACCATGATTTGCCTGATCTCTCTGCTATGACCCACCCACCATGGGTGACTCTACAAGGTTTAGCTCACAGCTTCATTGGGGTACACAAGCACCTTCCCCATGACAAAGTAGAGATCCAGAAGGGGATATAAATATATACAATTATTATTATTAAGAAAATGCTAAAGTATTAATGTTATGCTACATTTAAATAATATTTGTTTTAACTATTTTTTTTATTTTATTTTATTTTTTAAACAGAACAGGGAAGGTGATACAGTATATGCCATTGAGGATATCGAGAGCTTTGCAATTTTGGATATATAAAATGCTGATAATGGTTTTAAGAATAAAACACTGTACAAGCAAAGAAGAATAACACCCCAAAAGATGTGACTGTCATATTAAGAAAGATAAATGACTACTATTTAAAATAGCTCACCACATTGAAAGCTTATGTAGAAAGTGCTGGACACATTTAGCAAAAGCTCATTTATATGTACAGCTTTGTTTTTGTAATGAGTAAGTAAATATCAGTGGATGATAATGCCCAACAATGATAAATTGTATTTAAAAAAGTATAATTATGTAGCATGTTCAGGAAATATTGAAAGAATAACTAAATCCTTGAATAACTAACATTTCCAAAGGACTGGTTGGGTAAATAATAACAGTCACTGAAACTGCTAATTACTAAAATATTTTGATTATTCTAATCTATAAAATCCAGGCATGCTCTTCTGCTTTATCACCCCCTTCTGTGGTTCCTGGATGTTACTAGGTATATAATATCTCTGTGTATGTATTTACTTTAATGTATTTTATTATATAAAAAATTGCTTAAAAGCTCTGTTTATTCTCTTTCTAAAATCATACAATGTATGTAGCTCATGGAGCTCATGGATACACAGACTATGAAGTATTTTATATTAGCCTGTCAGTGACCTCTCTCAAATAGCATGTTCAAGAATGTTGCCACTGATTGGTTACTATGAGATGCACACCATGGGCCTCATTCAATTAAGGGCCGTAAAATGGCTGCAAATCTGTGATTACTTGCGGCTGGCTTACGGCCCCGCATAGCGATACGTCTACGCTGCTATTCAATTGGGCAGCGCTGCAAGGATGTCCCTGTTATGGCCGATCGCAAACAATGCAATTGGACGTATGCATTTGCTGCAAGCCCGTAAGTCGTGTTTCAAGGCCACAAATCTGAAAAATGTAAATGCAAATATAAATTCAAGTCAGCACTGTAAAGCACTGTAAATTATGGGGTACACAATGGGTGACATGAGGATTAAAGGCACAACATTCTCAAATTGGTACATCGTCACAATACAATGCTTGATTTCACGTTTAATTTATGTCAAAAGTCCGATGGGCTTGAATAACGGGTTACGGGCTTGGTGGATATTCAAGCCTGTCGGACATTAGACATAAATTAAACATGAAATCAAGTATTGTATTGTGGCGATGTGCCAGCTTGAAAATGTTGTCCCTTTAATCCTTATGTAACCCATTGTGTACCCCATAATTTACAGTGCCTTACATGCTGTCTTGAATTTATATTTGCATATACAGTGCTCCGAGTTTGTGGGCTTGGACCATGAGTTACAGGCTTGCGGATGTGAATAACAAGTTACGGGTTTGGAGGTCATTCAAGCCTTTAGGTCTTACTGTAAAACGTAGCACTTCATAAGCAAATAAAAAAGCCATCCTGTACTTTTATTAAAAGAGAAAGTGATGTTATGTCTTAGAATTAATAGCACAATATTATCAAATTCGCAAATCGGCATAAATAACCTCTTTATTGCATGTTAAATTTCCATCATGAAATCCTACGGGCTGCAACCTCCAAGGCCGGAGGTTGGATTCAAGCGTCCTAGGGGCTGGAGGTTGAAGCTTGTCGGACTTTATGACAAAAAATTTACATTAAATAAACTTTTTTTATTTGCCAATTTGTGAGTAGGGGAATGTTGTGCTATTACTTCTAAGACCTAAAATCACTTTCGCTTCTAATAACAGTGCAGGATCGCTCTTATATTTTGTTTAATTGGTGCTACGTTTTGTAAGTAAGAGCGTTGTGGGACCTCTTTGGTGTATGTAAGCTGCGGCTCAATTTTATTGATTTACGGGCTTCATGGGCTTTGACGGAAGTAAGCTGCGATTTAGCAAATCACAAGGGATCAGAGTTCGAGGCTCCCAAGCTTATCGGAGGCCCACTCACGTAATACAAGTGAATTGCTAAATAGCTTGTGGCCTTTCCTTGCGGCCCCGCAGCTCAAAATCGTAGCAATTGAATGAGGCCACATGTACTTAGAAGTACACAGTCTTCATGCATGCTTTAATGCATGCTTACAAATCCACAACTTTCAAACAATATGACCTCACTTTTTCTTGTAACAACTAATTTATATTTATTTGGATTCTCTCCATTTCTCTGCCATTTTGCTGTGAATGTGACGCTTTTATTTTCTACAAATACAATTTATCTGCTATTTTAATAAACAACTAGCAACTTGCCCATCAAAAATTACGGCAATAAAATTTTAAGCCTGGCAATGCTGTTTGCCACACAATGATAGGCTCTCCACCCTCTAACTTGGCGCTCATTGCAAGCCTCTCCTACGCCTCGCAATGAGCACCTTCGTCATTCATCACGAGCCAAGCAATCAGCCCCTCTACTTTAAGGTCCTCGTCGTCCAACCCACAACTTTCTTCCCCCGCTTCTGTCACCCCTGTGTCTCTTTCCACCCTCTCCCTCCTCTGTGCTCTACGTGTCTGAAACCATTTTCGGGCTTGGGAAATAGATTCAACCCCGGGTTTACTGGGTTGAAAAAAATTACGGCCGACATTTTTCTTCTCGCATAGCCGTTTTCTGACTTTTCAAAAAATGGGATTGCAAAAAATGGAGGCCGTTAAAGCCTTATTTATTTTTAAGTCTTGCAGGCTTCGGCATTCATTGCCAGCCTTTTTCAAAGTCTTGCACGCCTTCTTTGCTCATCGTGGGCCCGTTAATGAGCAACTTTGGTGCTCATTGTAGCCCCCGTCATTTCAAAATTTCAAAGTCTTGCTTGCCTCGCGATGAGCACCTTTGGTGCTCATCGTGGGCCTGGCAATGAGCACTGAAGGCGCTCATTGCCAGCCTTTTTCAAAGTGTTGCGGGCCTCGCAATGAGCGACTTTAGTTCATATCGTGGGCCTGGCAATGAGCGCATTTGGCGCTCATTGCCAGCCTTTTTCAAAGTCTTGCTAGGCCTCGCAATGAGGGCCTTTGCCGCTCATTGCAAGGCCTGCAATGATCGCCTTTGGAGCTCATTGCACATGCGCAAACCTGTTATTTTTGACAATTTGTTTCTTATTGGCACAGGATACACTTTAATTCTTGTAGGCACAGGCTACACTTTGGCTCTTATAAGCACAGGCTACACTTTGGTCCTTATAAGCTCTGATCCTTAGAGGCACAGGCTACTCTGCTAAGCTTAATACTTTGCTTCTTATAATACTTTGGTTATTATAAGCACATGCTGAACATGCTGCACTGTGGTTCCTATTGGCACAGGCTGCACTTTGGTTCATATAGGCACAGTCTACACTTTGGTTCTTATAGGCCTATTCTACACTTTGATCCTTATAAGCACTGATTCTTGTATACATATGCTGCCCTTTGAGACTTTCAGACACAGACAGCTCTTGGGCTTTTGCAGGCAAGGGCTGCTCTTGGACTCTTGCAGGCACAGACTGCTCTTGTGGTCCTGTAGGCACAGACAGCTCTTGGGCTCTTTCAGGCACAGTGATAAATAAATAAAAATATTTTTATTTCTCATTCTTTGTTTTTTATATGTCAGTGAATTGTCTTAATATTTTAACAGAGTGAATGAATCAGGAATAGTTTTTCTTTCTCTTTTCTAATTTTTACTCTCCTTTTCTTTCTTTCCTTCTTTTTCTCTTTCTTCAAAGTTATTTAGGTTCTTTTGTTATCAATTTATTTATTTTTGTCTATTTTCAGTGTCCAAATGTTCCAACAGGATTCCAACAGGATTGCCGACGTCATTTACATTGTGTGTATATTGAATTTTTTTGATCTCTTCTATTGTGGGTTTATCTGATTTCCAATTTTTAGTTATGATAAGTCTGGTAGCTAAAACTATTTGATTTATTAGTAGTTGTGTGTCTTTTGAAATACTTGATGTTGCTAATACTAATAGTGCCTCTTCTGGTTTGACAAATACTTTTAATCATCATCATAATAGGATAAAATAGAGGCCATTGTTTTAGGATGAAATTATCTACATTTTGTGATGGGATAGTTGCAGCTATTGGAATTAACTTGAGGCTCTATAATTAAATCAGAAAAGTAATTAAGACACAGAGGTTAATTATAAATTGAACCACATCATCCATGTAGTAAATATTATATTTTACTTGTTGAGAAAAGATTTTGGAAACAATCAGTTTCCCTCCAGAAAGTAGCAGTCTTGACAAATGAGGCTTCATGTAAATTGAGGGCACTCTATCGCCTGCGGTGCCTGGAGTTGACTGCTGTGAATAATAATTGGAAATTGTTACATTTGATGCTCGAGACTGTTTGTCAAGAGATTTTACCTGCACTTAGAACCAAGCAAGAAAACATAAAGCACTTTACCAATAAAACCTCTCTCTGAACTTGGCACATAAAGACTTTTTTTAAAGAAATGAAGAATAATAAATAGAGCCATATAATCCCACTGAGATGTTGGCGGAAACTGAAGTTGATAACATTCACCAGTAACCTCTGTCCTTAAACAAATAGGTTATAATTTTATAAGTCTAGGACATAAAGTGGTTTTTGACAGCTCAAAATAGGCTGCAAATAAATTGGTGAAAAACTCAAGATCTGTAACTGAAAAACGGCTTCTAATCCAATGAAAAAACCCTAAAGTACAACCCTGGTCATATTGTTATAATTTACTATTTTGAAGAACTAGACTTGAAAATATATAATGTGTTTTATAATGTAAAAATATATATACTCTAAATTAATGCATTTTATATGAAATAATGTCACTGTGGAATTTACCATTTTGGTTTTAGCAGATCAACTTGTTAAGGGTAGAGGAAACTCTGAATGTATTTGTATTTCTGGGCAATGTGAATCTTACAGGTAACCTGCCCGATCTCTCAGCTGGTCACATTACAAAGGGTAAAATATTTTCCTGGGGGCCTTACACCGACTTACAATATACCAAATAAACAATTTACAGGAATATAAGGAATTTTTAAATGAAACATTTCCAAAGGGTATTATGAATTTATATAGTGCCACTGTTATAAAACAGTCTGATAGTAGAATATCACAAGGGACCAAGTTATTTTTCCGTCTATAAGACGACCCCATGTATAAGACAACCCTATTTTTGAAACCCTGAAATTCATAAATAAATAAATATGCAAATGTGTATTGTCATAACTCAAGTTGGCCACTAGTTGTGCCTACCAGGAGGCACTGTTATATACCAATCGCCTCCATCTGTATATTGTGTTATGGGGGATAATATGTTAGTGTTATATTGTATATTGTATTGTGGAGTGAGAGCTATGTGTTAATTGTCAACCCTCCCCCATTGTATAAACTCTCAGTCAGGAGTTGGCCATATGGTCTTCAGTGTAAACAAAGAAGATAGCAGACCAAATAGATTTGCCAGACTGCCAGGCACAGCAGGACAATAGTATAGTATGGGGTTTCCCAACCACCAGCCCAGGGTCATAGTTCAAGAGCCAATACAGGATGTTTCCAGTCTGAGGTCCAGACCAAAATGAACTAGTAGCCACGCCTGGGGAAGGCCCTGGGGGAGGAGACTAATAAGTTCCCACAAATTACTTCTGTGAGAATGGCCAGAGGGGAATGAGGGTTTGACTAAGAGTAGCCACTCCCTCCACTGTGTGTGTGTGAAATGTTTTAAATATCTGGTCCCAAAATAAAAGGTGGTTCATAATTTTCATCAAGACGTGGTGTGTAGATGTATTATTTACCCGGGGACATATGCTTGCAGTAAGATTCATCAGACTTACTGTCAATATTGCTCAGTCTAAACCAAGGGCTGAGACATGATGTTCCTGTAATCCAAAAGTCCAGAGTCACCCAAATCCGATCAACAGACCCCAGCCAGAGAGTGGGTCTTGATAACTGGTGGCAGCGGTTGGAGACTCTAGAGCAAAGGACTGAGGATGGAACAGCAGTATGAGGACATGTCCTCAGCAGAACTGAGAAAGGCGCAGAAACTAAAAGGAATTCCCCGGAAGAAAAGGGACCAACCAGCAGATGTGATAGCAGCCTTGAGAAGGTATGATGCAGAACAGCTGGAACAAGAGGAGTTGGGAGAGGGGATAGGCACACTGCCAAGGACCCCAAGATCTCAGCAGGAAGAAGGACAGCCAGATGATATCCTAAAGGAGGCAAGACGCAGGTTCAGTGAAGCCAGGGAGTTTTGCCCCGGGGAGATAACGCTGGAAGAGACAATTAAAGGACTGAACCTAATAAAGCAGCAAATACAGGAAGAACGTACAGGGGTGAGTGTCCAAGCTCAGCAAAGGCTTGGGGTCAACCCTGCAGAGATGCCAGTAAGAGTCAAACTGGCATATCAGAATTTTAAACAGTTCCAGGATGATAAAGACAGCATTGACGGATTGAGCAACAATGTAAGGTACAGGACATACCTCCTGAAGAATGGGCCAAGTTACTATTGACTAAGTTGACTGGAAAGGCCAGCGCAGCCTGTCGGGCCCTTCCTCCACATCTGGCCATGGATTACAACCATTTATGTACAGTGTTACTAGGCAGATATGCCGTAACCCCTGCAACTTTTTTGGCCAGATTCAGAGGCACTACCAAGGGACCAGAGGACACTCATGTTGAGGTAATGTGTAAACTAAGGCGTGCCTGCACTCAGTGGTGGTCTACACAAGGGGCCACCACAGCAGAACAAATTTTGGAGGTAGTGCTAATGGAGCAATTTTTGCAACTTTGCGCACCAGAATTGAGGGATTGGCTGCAGGATCAGAAGCCAGTAGATGGGGACCAGGCAGCTAGCCTGGCCGACCATTTTGTTAGTACCAGAACTAAGAGAGTTCCCCAGATTACCAACTCTAATGGGCATACAGACCGGGGCTCAAGAGACTTGGGGACAACACGACAGGCCCCTATTGCACGCAATGCGCCTAGCCATGTGGCCTGGGCGCAGCCCCAGAACGCATATGGACAGCGGGGTATCAAGTCAGGACCTGTTCCCAGAGCACACCCAGAGCCCAGATTTCCCAATAGAGAGTGCTTCAAGTGCAACCAGCAGGGCCACATAGCAAGAGATTGTCCTCAGCTTCAGAGGCATCAGAGAGGACAGCCTGCAGTGAATTACCTGGGGGAATGGGATGCTGGAGCAGGACCTCCCAACGCAGCTCCCTGGGAGCCAGAAGCAGAGGGATGGTGCCATGGGATCCACACGGTGAGGAGAGCACAGAAGGACTCCGGGGAACAGCACAGACAACCAGTCTGGGTGCGGGGTCACAGGGCTGTGGGTTACCGTGACTCAGGATCCGCAGTCACTGTAGTTCTACCTAAATGGGTGCGCACCTCAGACTGCATACAGAGGCAAATGTGGGTTATGGTTGCTGGGGGAAAACAATTTCCCATTCCCATGGCTCGCATTCAATTGGACTGGGGCACTGGAAGTAAATCTACAGAGGTAGGAGTTATGGATAACCTGCCTGCGGATGTTTTGCTAGGGAACGATTTGGGTCACATGGTGAGCCAGTATGTACAGCCCTTAACAAGAGCTCAAATTAGAGCCAATGGATGCAGGATGAACCAGGACCAGACGGAATACCCAGAACCCAGGGTAAGTGACTTGCTGGCTACGACATTGACCTTAGGCTGGGCAAAGGGGGAAGAACTTAGAATAGCATTGCAGGAAGATGAAACTTTAGCAGGGGTAAGGGACAGGGCCGCCCGGGGCAAATCAGTAGATGATCTAGACAGTTTTGTATGGGAACAGGGGTTGTTGTACAGAATCAAGGTGCCTGGGAAGGATGAGGTAGAAAGGGAACCACGAAAGCAGTTAGTGGTCCCACAACAGTATAGAGGCAAGGTATTACAAATAGCCCATGAGATTCCTCTGGGAGGGCATTTGGGGCAGAAGAAAACTCTGTGTAGGGTAGTGGAGGTATTTTTTTGGCCAGGATTAAATCAGGATGTAAAAGAGTACTGTCTATCCTGTGATGCGTGCCAAAGGACCCAGCCGTTTAAAAAAAATAGCAGAGCTCCCCTACAGTCACTCCCTGTGATGGAGATACCATTTCAAAGGGTAGCCATAGACATTGTTGGGCCACTAGCTAGGGTTAGCAAGACCGGCAAGAAATTTATTCTCACCATGGTAGATTATGCCACCAGGTATCCTGAGGCGGTGGTTTTATCCAGTATCTCAGCTCCTAAGGTGGCAGGGGCATTAATGACTATCTTTACAAGGACAGGGTTTCCTCAGGAAATTTTGTCTGACCGAGGGCCCCAATTTATGGCCAAAGTGACCGAACAGTTATGGTCCATGTGTGGCATAAGACACATTACAGCTTCCCCCTACCATCCCCAAACCAATGGCCTCTGTGAGCGCTTCAATGGGACACTCAAACACATGATCCATACTTTTACTGATCAGGAGCCAGACTGGGAACGATTGTTGCCTTGTCTGCTCTTTGCCTACCGAGAGGTACCTCAGGAATCTACAGGATATTCCCCTTTTGAACTTCTATATGGTAGGCCGGTGAGAGGACCCTTGAGCGTGATCAGGGAGACATGGGAAGGGGAGTATAGTCACCACCCTGTACCAGTGGCTACCTATGTATTAGCTTTCAGGGAAAATATGGCTAGGTTGGCTGGAATTGTGAGGAGCAATATGCGTAAAGCGCAAGAGAGAGATAGGAGATACTACAAGGCAGGAACCAGTGACAGGGAACTGGAGGAGGGGATGGAGGTGCTCATGTTGGAACCTCAGCCCCAGGATAAGTTACAGTTTTTGTGGAAGGGACCTTATACAATTAGCAAAAAAATGGGCAACAAGTCATATGTGGTTATGGTAGATCCAGAGAGAGTGGTTACCAGGGTGGCCCACATTAATCGCTTAAAAGCATATGTAAAGCGAGCAGCTCATATGTTAGCCATTTGCAGGGCCACAGAGGATGACCCAGAGGAAGGGCAGATACCAGACATGTTGCAAAAGGCAGAGCAGAAAACGCTAGAAGATGGCCTTCACCAGGCCAAAAACCTAAGCACAGAGCAGCAGGAGCAGCTTTTAGGCAAACTAAAACCCTTTAAACCCTTATTTACTACTGACCCTGGGTGTACCCCCCTAGCAGCTCATGTAGTGGTGACAGGGGAATGTGGCCCATTAAAACAACACCCATACCGAGTCCCTGAAGCTGTTAGGGCAAGCATACAAGCAGAATTACGCAAGATGTTACAACTAGGGGTTATTGAAGAATCCAGTAGTCCATGGGCATCTCCTGTCGTATTGGTACCCAAAAAAGATGGCACAACTCGCTTCTGCGTGGATTATCGTAGGCTGAATGATAAAACAAAAACGGATGCCTACCCTGTTCCACGCATGGACGAGTTGTTGGACCGATTAGGTACTGCCAAGTATTTAACCACGCTGGATCTCTCCAAGGGATATTGGCAGATCCCGTTGGAAGAGTCAGCTAGGGAGAAGTCCGCATTTGTCACCCCCTTTGGACTATACCAATTTAAGGTAATGCCTTTTGGGATGAAAAATGCCCCTTCTACCTTCCAGCGACTGGTAGACAAATTGTTACATGGGCACCAGGAGTATGCTCAGGCTTACTTGGACGATATAGCCATCTTTAGTCAGACCTGGGAGGAGCATATAGAACATATTGCTAGAATTATGCAGGCTATTAAGCAAGCCAAGTTGACCATAAGACCAGATAAGTGCCAGTGGGCAAAGGCAGAGGTGCAGTACTTGGGTCACTGGGTAGGTAGTGGGAAGTTAAGGCCAGAACCAGCCAAAGTAGAGGGTATTGCAGCTTGGCCTATCCCTAAGACTAAAAAGCAGGTACTAGCTTTCTTGGGCATCACTGGGTATTACCGCAAGTTCATTCCTGATTTCAGCACTACAGCCAAGCCACTGACCGATTTGACCAAAAAGAAATTGCCCAGGGAAGTGACATGGACTCCTGCGTGTCAAACTGCCTTCCAGAGCCTCAAGGAAGCTCTGACTTGTTCCCCAGTATTGGCTGCCCCGGACTATAACCGACCCTTTGTGGTCCAGACAGATGCCTCCATGTATGGCATAGGGGCTGTGCTAAGCCAGACAGATGATCAAGGAGTGGAGCATCCTGTTGCGTATTTGAGCAGGAAATTGTTGCAGCGTGAAACGGCCTATGCTACTGTGGAAAAGGAATGTTTGGCCGTAGTTTGGGCTTTGCACAAACTTCAACATTATTTATATGGACGACCATTCACTGTGACCACCGACCATAACCCCTTGTGCTGGCTGTCTAAGGTAGCCGGAGAAAATGGACGTTTGCTAAGATGGAGCCTGGCACTACAGACATTCAATTTTCAAATACAGCATCGTAGGGGTAAACTCCATCAAAATGCAGATGGATTATCACGCCAACTGGAGCTATGAGTATCAGCGTAGCTGAGAAAATCATGGACCCTTGATGTTCTCAGGCTACACTTGGGGGGGCAGTTGTCATAACTCAAGTTGGCCACTAGTTGTGCCTACCAGGAGGCACTGTTATATACCAATCGCCTCCATCTGTATATTGTGTTATGGGGGATAATATGTTAGTGTTATATTGTATATTGTATTGTGGAGTGAGAGCTATGTGTTAATTAGTCAACCCTCCCCCATTGTATAAACTCTCAGTCAGGAGTTGGCCATATGGTCTTCAGTGTAAACAAAGAAGATAGCAGACCAAATAGATTTGCCAGACTGCCAGGCACCGCAGGACAATAGTATAGTATGGGGTTTCCCAACCACCAGCCCAGGGTCATAGTTCAAGAGCCAATACAGGATGTTTCCAGTCTGAGGTCCAGACCAAAATGAACTAGTAGCCACGCCTGGGGAAGGCCCTGGGGGAGGAGACTAATAAGTTCCCACAAATTACTTCTGTGAGAATGGCCAGAGGGGAATGAGGGTTTGACTAAGAGTAGCCACTCCCTCCACTGTGTGTGTGTGAAATGTTTTAAATATCTGGTCCCAAAATAAAAGGTGGTTCATAATTTTCATCAAGACGTGGTGTGTAGATGTATTATTTACCCGGGGACATATGCTTGCAGTAAGATTCATCAGACTTACTGTCAATATTGCTCAGTCTAAACCAAGGGCTGAGACATGATGTTCCTGTAATCCAAAAGTCCAGAGTCACCCAAATCCGATCAACAGACCCCAGCCAGAGAGTGGGTCTTGATATGTATTTTATACATTTTTATTGTGTTATACATATATTTAAGGTCACTTTTTGTTATGATTTTCACTGATTTCCACTCCAGCTCAATATCCTTATTACTCAGTCGCAATGTGTAATTGCATTTTTCCAGTTTAACACAGGATCACAAAGATATTGAGCTGGAATGGAAATCAGTGAAAATCATGACAGAAAGTGCCCTTAAATATTTGTGTAACACAATAAAAACCTATAAAATACACATTTATATGCACACAAACATCACACACATGCCACACATATCACACACAAGCTGATCAGCTCATTCACAATGTGTATCACACTATAATGCTGCATCTGGCCAATAGATGGCACTGTTTTAAGGCAGGGGAAAAGACACATGGATTAGAAATGCTTGTTCCAATTAGATCGCATTACACTGCTTATGAGCTTAAAAAATTGTATTGTGTTACACATATATTTAAGGGCACTTTGTGTAACTGATTTCCATTTCAGCTCAATATCTTTGTGATCCTGTGTTAATATCAAAACCGCAAAATGCAATGCAAATCGCGAATGAGTAATAAGTGATGTGATCACAGGGATATTGAGCTGGAATGGAAATCTGTGAAAATCATCACAGAAAGTGCCTTTAAATATATGTGTAACACAATAAAAACTTATAAAATACACAATTTTATGCACACTTGCAGTGTAATGCAATCTAATTGGAACCAATGCATTACCAAATGTGTGTCTTTTCTCCTGCCTTAAATCTAGTGGCCAGATGCAGCATTACAGTACCAGACCAGGGTATCTAATTGCAATATTCTGTGTATGAGACTTTCCCCCTAATTTAGACTTTAAAAAAATTGTAAAGATCTTATACACTGAAAAATACGGTAATTTACAATCTCCAACTCTTTTTAGAAAAATATTTCCCTCGGTCAAGCCTGCATCTAGAAAAAAATTCTAGTGTGGAGAATAGACCTAAGACCTGGAAGGCTCAATAGTTGAAGCACCAAAATTTGTTAGACAATCTATTACTAGAGAGGAGAAAAAGAGGTGGCCTATATATCAAAGGACCACTAATACCACGAATGATTGACCATTCTTTGGAGATCAACGTTTTCTGCCTTTCCACAGATTAAAATATACAGAGTGTTGTAGCCCTTAGAATAACTAAAAAGCTATGGACTGCAATATAAAAACAAATATAAAAATAACGACTTAATAGTCACTGAAAGTTAGTAAGTGTGGACTGGATGTATCTGGGGACCCCAGATACGGGCAATCAGATTCCTCCCTGGATCAGTACTATTTCTCTAGTTATTCTGAATACCCTGAATGTCCTTTTTATTAGAATATATATTCACACCCTTTTTAAAGTTACCACTGTTATTTGATAGAGAATTCAACAGTCTGACCACCCTTATCGTGAAGAACCCTTTTCTTTCTTTAAGGTGGAATCTTTTAACTTCTAACCTCAAAGGATGTCCTCTTGTCAGTTGAAAACCTCTTGGCACAAAAAGACCCTTAACAAAGCATTATACTGAACATGGATGTGTTTATAAAAGGTAGTCATATACCTTCTTAGATGCCTTTTTTCTAGAGAAAATAAGATTAATTTGATTAGTCTTTCTTCATAACTTAGCCCTTCCATTCCCCTTATTAGTTTTGTTGTCCTTCTCTGTACTTTTTCCAGCTCTAAAATGTCCTTTTTTTGAAGTGGTGCCCAAAATTGTACTCCATATTCCAAATGAGGGCGTACTAGAGATTTGTATAGTGACAGAATTATATTTGCTTCCCTTGCTTCTATAACCTTCTTAGTACATGCTAATATTTTACTTGCCTTTGAAGTTGCTCTCTGATATTGGGCCTCATTCAATTAGGGGGCGTAAATCGATTGCAAATCTCCAAATTCCTGCGATTGAGTTAGGTCCTCATGTTGCTCTACATTTGATTAGCTATTCAATTGGCCGGACCCACAAGTTAGTCCCCCTTCCCTATAATTGCAAACCATGCTATCGGCAGTAAGCATTTGCGTGCTTGAACATGATCGCTGATGCAACCATGTAACTTGTGGTTCAAGGCCGCAAACTCAGAGCACTGTAAATGCAAACATAAAATCAATACAGCCCTGTAAAGCACTGTAAATGATGGGGAACACAATGGGTAACATTGGAATTAAAAGCACAACATTTTCAAGCGAGCACATCGCCAAAATACAATACTTTATTTCATGTTTGATTTCCGTCCAAAGTCCTACGGGCTTGAATGACCTCCAAGCCCGTAACTCGTTATTCAAGCCCATATAACTTCAATGAAATATGGAGCTTGGATTCCAAAGTCCTACGGGCTTGGAGGTTGAAGCCCGTAGGACTTTATGACAAAAATTGAACATTAAATAAAGTTAGTATTTTTGCCGATTTGGAAGCTTGAGAATGTTGTGCTATTAATTCTAAGACCTAACATCACTTTCACTTTTAATAAAAGTACAGGATTGCTTTTTTATTTGCTTTTACAGTGCTATGATTTCTAAGTAAACCATTTGCGACAGCTCCTTGTGCCAAGTAACCTGTGGTTCGAGTTTTGGCATTTACGGGCTTGACGGAAGGGTAAATCGGAGCAATTGAATAGTGAATCAGATTTTTCTTGTCTTGCGGCCGTGAAATATCAAAGACTTTGAGGGAAGTAAGCTCTGATTGAAAAAATTGTTAGGAATTTTAGCTTGCAGCACATAACTCGATTGGAGCCTGCAAACGGAAGGCAATTGAATAGCAAAGTAGCTTGCGACCTCCATTTGTGATGCCGGACCTCTAAAACATAGTAATTGAATGAGGCCCATTGAACCCTGATTTAATTACCTAGCACAATTTAGTGTCATCAGCAAAAACGGAGAAGATACTTTCCAGTCCTACTTCTAGGTCATTAATTAGAGGACCTGATACTGAACCCTGAGGAACCTACCACATTACCATATATTTTATATCAGGTGTTTAACCCCCTTGCGAGTCCTATCTTGTACTCGTAGGAATTTAGTCTATATTTGCTTTTAACGGGCGTGAAAACATTTGCGGGCTTGAGGAATTGTAGCAATTGAATTGCAATTTGCGATTGTAACATTTATGGGCTTGAAAGATCAAAGGCTTAGCTGGGTCGGAGTTACGGTTTTCACAACCACAGTCATTTTCAGCCTGTAACTCGCAGATTGATTGCGGCTCGCTAAAGGAATGCAATTAAATAGCAAAATAGTTCACGTGCTACATTATGGGCTACAGTAACCAACAATGGCTTAATTGAATAAGGCCCTGTGTGTGTATCTATGACTCTCCACGTGCTTGGGCCTAACAGACTATGGGTCTCATTCAATTGTGATTTGGCCAATTGAATGGGGCTCTATGTAAGCACAGAGAATATTTTTTTACAGACGTTTTTAGTTAGTGAAGACCTTGCTTTTGGATAGAAGTTCACTAACTAAAAACTCTCTCTGTACTTATATAGAGCCCTATTCAATTGACCAAATCACAACTGAATGAGTCTTTATATACTGAACAAAATTGAAGGAGAAAATACTGAGTGGTAGCGGAGAAGACAATTATTGGATGTGATGAAGTGACTGTAAGGGGAGTTAGGGGATAGAATAAAGGGGAGTACAAACATGGTCTGGTGGAGGAGAGGTTAAAAAGAGGGGTCTAGGAGATGAAGAGATACAAGATGATAGATATAGAAAGACTGATAGATAGATAGATAGATAGATAGATAGATAGATAGATAGATAGATCGATAGATAGACAGTGTAATGCCTGTAGCATGCAAAAGTTCAAGCCGTGCAATACCTTACAGACTGATGCCCTCAGCCTTATAGGTTAGGCGCATTGTGCCAGGGTAAAGGGGCCCACTGAGATATGCGATAACATTGGGGTCATTGTGATTTGTGTGTTATTCCTTGTTATGCCTGTTAGAAGCACAGGATAGTGAAAATTGCCTGGGTACCACTAGGCCCATACTTCAACTCCACTGCAATCCTAAACCAAAGAGAAAAGGAGCCCCAAAGAAGAAGTTACAGATCAATAACCACCAGTCAGCTGAAGTAAAGGCCACTTTCCAGGCGAATCTCCAGTCAAGAGTAGAAGATCGCAGATGCTTCATGGATCCCTCCTCAGACACTTTATTTGAACATTTGAAGAGGTCCTAGGTTTCTCCACAAAGAAAAACAAAGACTGGTTTGACGAAAACAGTCCAGAGATCCATTAATTACTGTTGGAAAAGAGTTCAGCCCATCAGGTGCATGTCACTCAGCCATCTTGCCCTATCAAGAAAGTAGCTTTCCGTCTTGTGTGCAGCAACTTCCAACGAAAGCTTAGAGAAATTCAGAACCAGTGGTGGGCCAACCTCTCTGAAAGAACTCAGCATTGTTCAGATGTAAGTGACTATAGAGGGTTTTATGAAGCCCCGAAGGCCATTTATGGCCCTTCATACCTGGTTTAAAGCCCATTGCGCAAAGCAGAAGGTCAAACACTCCCTACAGACAAGCCGCTGATTCTGAACCAATGGTCTGACCACTTTCAAACTCTATTCTGTGCCAACCGCATAGTTTCAGTCTTAGTGCTCCGTCACATTCCACAACAAACAATGAAAACAGAACTGGATGAAATCCCTACTCTTGAAGAGAGTGTAAAAGCCATTGAGCAGCTCAAAAATGGTAAGGCTGCTGGAGTTGATAGGATCCCAGCTGAGATCTGGAAACACGAGGGCCCAGCATGTCACGCTAAACTCCATGAGCTCTTTGTTTGCTGCTGGTGCCAAGGCAAACTGCCACAGAACCTTCATGATGCAATCATCATCACCCTGTACAAGAAGAAGGGAGAAAAGTCAGTTAACAATTACCGGGTGATAACGCTGCTCTCCATCGCAGGGAAAATTCTTGCACGAGTACTCCTCAACAGACTGGTGCCCACTATCGCAGAAGAACTCCTCCCTGAGAGTCAGGTTGGCATTAGAGCCAACAGGAGCACCATTGACATGGTTTTTGTTCTCAGGCAGCTCCAAGAGAAATGCAGAGAACAGAACAAGGGACTTTATGTAACATTTGTCGACCTTATCAAAGCGTTCAACACTGTGAGCAGGAAGGGTTTATGGCAAATCCTGGAACGTATAGGATGTCCTCCCAAGTTCCTCAACATGATCATCCAGCTACATGAAGGCCAAGTTAGGCACAACAATGACCAATCCGAGCCCTTCCCAATTATCAACAGCATGAAGCAGGGCTGTGATCTTGCACCCACTCTATTCACGCTATTCTTCAGTATGATGCTGCAAAGGGCCACAACAGACCATGTTGAGGATGGATTCTACATCTGATTCCGCACAGATGGCAGTTTGTTCAACCTGAGGTGACTAAAGGCCCACACCAAGACAGTGGAACGACTCGTTTGAGAGCTACTCTTCGCGACGATGCTGCCCTCATTTCCCATACTGCGACAGCTTTGCAGCAAATTACATATTGCTTCGCCGAGGCTGCCGAGCTCTTCGGTCCAGAAGACAATTTGAAGAAGACTGAAGTTCTCCACCAGCCCGCACCTCAGGAAGATTACTGTCCTCCTTGCATTACTATTGGCGAGTCTAAGCTGAAAACAGTCCAACAGTTTACCTACCTGGGTTGCATCATCTCCTCGGATGCAAAGGTTGACAAGAAAATTGACAATAGACTGGCAAAGGAAAATGGTGCATTTGGCAAGTTATATAAAAGAGTTTGGAAAAACAAGCATCTGAACAAGTGCACAAAGGTCAGCGTGTACGGAGCTGTTGTGCTGACCACTCTTCTGTGCGGTTCTGAGTCTTGGGTTAACTACCACCACCAGCTACGACTTCTTGAGCGCTTTCATCAATGCTGCCTCCGCACCATCTTCAACATTCACTGGAATGACCACACTGAAGTCCTAGAACAGGCAGGAATCCCCGGCATTGAGGCCATACTCTTGAAGAAGCAGTTATGCTGGGCAGGACACATCTCTAGGATGGAGGATGATCCACTTCCAAAGATTGTGCTATATGGTGTGCTCACAACTTACAATCGCGACAGAGGAGGGCCAAAGAAGAGGTACAAGGACTCATTGAAACAGTCCCTTGATGCCTGTCATATTGACCATCGTTGATGGTCCGCCTTAGCTTCAAACCAAAAGGCATGGAGAAGTACCATTCACTAGGCTGTTGCCTCTTTCGAGACCACACACAGGGCTCCTAGCCCAGGGAGGTAATTAAAAGGCATGATATCATATAGTAAGAGGGTAGGAGGGAAGACTGTCAATCAAAACCCAACTGGGCATGAGTGGTAACATGACCTAGAAGGTGATTGGGGTAAACATGGATGCAAATTTGAATTGATTGGCCTTTTGTTGCTAAGAGTGCAGTATAAATATGTATGTTTCAGAAATAAAGATGCTATTACTGGTTCACATAATTAATGTGTGGATTTCATTATTGATGCTGGAATTCTGATTGCTGGAGTAAGTTCTTTTCAGAACATAGAAAGATCTTTATGCTATACAATACCACAGACATCTCAGTCCGACCCTACGGCTGATCCAACATGGTATAGCTCATAGCTTTATTGGAGTACACAAGTCCCATCTCCATCTCCACGACATGGTTGTACATAACATGATTTATTAGTGTGTTTATCCATCTTTGTCTTGTGTGTAAATATAAGTAAACTTGAAAGGCAGTTTAAACAAGGTATTGTAGTGAGCCTTTGATCTGTGTTTTCTTATCTAGTTTTGCATTTAAAAGAATGAGGAGAAAACACAAAGTTGTTGCAATTAAGAGATTCATAAGTCTCCTTGTGAGGAAAAAACAATCCTACCTCCATGTCACTTTTTATATAGCTTTAGTACATTATTTTTTCATGCTAAAATATTTTGTAATATTTAAAACATAAAAAAATGAAGAGAGTAAGGAATATAAACCAAATTATTAATTGGACAAGGCTTGAAATATTATACTTACAAGATTGTAAGACAACCTGAATCTTGATTTTCATTGATCATGTGATTGAATTTACATATAAAAAAACATTTTATATGGTGCAGTCAAATGGATTGAGTTTGGGGTAATACTCTGATCTGTAACAAAGAACTTAAAACATATAAATCTTGTAAGTGTCAAATCATAAGATACATGTATAGTAAATACCCACATGCCCATGGTAATATAAATAGGATTTGGGGTAAATGATAGTTTCACTGTAGATAAGTTTAATTGCTTTTCTATACTTCATTGAGTAAGGCCCCCAATGTCATCCATATATAGTTGTGAGCAATACGGGTTGTTGCTAACGCAAAGCGAGGGTCACAGTTGCTGGCAAGGAGCGCCGGTGGAGATGATCGCCGTAGGTGCTCATCCCTATGACCCTGTATGACTTAGGCAGGGAGCGCCGAAGGTCCTCTCTGCTCTGGTGGAGATAAGCGCTGTAGGCGCTCATCCCTACAACCCCACACAACTTAGGCAGTGAGCGCCAAAGGCGCTCCTTGCGCTGGTGGAGATGAGCGCCCCCGTATGACTTAGGCAGGGAGCGCCGAGGGTGCTCATTGATCTGGTGGAGATAAGCACCGTAGGCGCTCATCCCTATGACCCTGCACAACTTGAGCGCCGAAGGGGAGAGGCTTGCATTTAGGCGCCAAAGTCACTCAGCGCGGCCCTTGCAATGAGTGCCAAACGGCCTCACATAACCATAAATACACCAGTCCAGAGCCTCACAATGAGCGCCAAAGGCGCTCAGCACGAGGCTCACAATCAGCGCCGAAGGTACTCAGACCAACAAATGCCTTACTTTTCAGTGCCAAACAGCATTACCTGCCTTTCAATTTTATGACCGTCATCTTTTGACGTGCAATTCGCTAGTTATAATAATATGAAGCAATTAATATATGTTTATATATGTATATTATCTATATAAATGATGGCATTTGAATAATTTGTCTAGAACATTTAGTGAACTTAAAGGGATATGAAGGGTTCCTCATTGTTAATATAAAAATCTAAACATCATTATATTAACAAGTGCTTAAAAGCTCTGTTTTTACTCACTGAAACCTTCCAAACAGCCCCTATAAAGCTCCATCCCTAGCAGCTCATGCACACAATTTTCCCATTGGTACTGGATGTACTAACCAATAACATATAGTCTTTCAGTAGCATTTCAAAACATGCTGTTAAGAAACAGTCTTTGATTGGCTAGTACATCTAGTACCAAAAGAAGCACTGTGTGTATGAGCTGTAAGGCAGACCTTTGCAGTGACTATTTTGCATGTTTCAGTGAGTAAAAATAGAGCATTTAAGCACCCATGTCCCTTAAGTAATACAAACTTTAGCAAAGATGTGTGTCGGGAAGGGACCCAAGCACTCTATGACAAAGGGCACCTCAGATGTAACTCTGGCCCTGAATGTTTCAGCACTGTCCAACACAACTTGAAGAGCTGGCTTGTTTAAAATAAAAAATAAAAATGTAATAATTATACATTCACAGCACCAACCTCTATAAATACTTATAGTTCTGGAATAAATAATTTTCTGTTTAAATCAACAACAATAAAACCGTTTTTTAAATTTCATATGCAACACAAAATGGACTGCCTGTAGTCATTTAATTGCAGATAATATAAACAATGAAATAAAACAGAAAAATATAACAAAAGCTGTGGTTCAGTCCTACCCATCATGTTTATTCTCTGCACAGAGATGAGAACAGTTTAAAAAAATCTGATGTTTTTCAACTAAACTACACATGATTGTTGGCGTGAGCTCTGTGCATTCATTCTCATATTCGCTTGATTCTATTTGGTGGTTGATTTTACCTAATCTGCTTCCAAAGCAACACAAACTAACAAAGCAAACATCGCTACAGTTTAGCAAAGTCATTTTATAAACAATTTAAAATCCTTTTTTTCTGCAGGTTTTCAGGCATTACATTTGAGATGAGAAACCCGCTGTACTAAATAATGTAACTGCTCTGAAAATGCAAATTGTATCTACAAACAGTAATTAGGAATGTTTTTGGTTACCTTTGTTTTGCATTCAGTGCTTCTGGCTAAGTATCTAAATTTCATGCACAGGTTCAGAGAACTGTTACATTGTTTGTTATTAAATAATGAGGAGGGTTTGAAGGGAGAAGCAATATGTAATAGCAAATTCTCTCTCCTCAGGGGAACATAATGCTTTATTTAATGTTTCTCATGATATATAACATTTATATTGATATGTATCTAGTTTGGGCAGATAATAGCTTTAAATGGATACTCTAACCCCATATTTATAATATAAGGGCTGAGGTGGGGATGAAATGACCACCACAAATCACCTGTATCCTTGCATCAAGAGTGAGTTAGAATAAACTGGTCAATGCTGAATATCAGGGCTGACAGAAGACGGACAGAATCCAGGGACAGACAAAAGGTCAAAGCAGCAGACAGACAAAAGGTCAAAGCAGCAGACAAACAAAAGGTCAAAGCAGCAGATAGGCAAAACCCATGGACAGACAAAAGGTTAAAAGCAGTCATCATAACAGATCAAACCGGGGCAGACAGATACAAATAACAATGCACAGAAACACTGCAACAAAACAAAGGATTTGCAAAACTCTTCCGTATAAAAGCTTTAATAGGAGCATCTGAGAAGAAATGAAGTAATTAGAATAACAATATGGAGATGAGCAACATAATGACAGGATTGAGGTTAAGGTGGAACTGGTTATAATCCTGACAGTAGAAAAAGTTCCAGGAGATTTAAAAAAAATTGGGAAAGGAGCTGAAGCAATTGGAGATGCAGCTGGTGCATTGCTAAACTTGGGGATGGAACAATAGGTGGTGCATTGCATTGAGTCTATCACTTGTAGAATATGGAGCAGTAGTTGGTGCATTGCATCAGGTTCATCACTTGTAGAGGATGGATAAATAGGAGGTGCAGATGGATCATTGCATCAGGTCCATCACTTGTAGAGGATAGAGAAATAAGAGGTGCAGATGGATCATTGCATCAGGTCCATCACTTGTAGAGGATGGAGAAAAAGGAGGTGCAGGTGGATCATTGCATAGAGTCCCTCACTTGTAGAGGAGGGAGAAATAAGAGGTGCAGGTGGTGCACCGCATCCGGTCCCTCATTTGTGGAGGGTCCTCAGTGCTGCTTTGCTATTTCATTTTTTAAATATTTTTTTTTCTGTGTATAGCGGCAGACCTATAGGAACTGGGTCAGGAAATTGTAGAATTGGGAATAATTCTGTTACTTTATTGTGTGGTAACTGTGGGATATGATCAGTAAAGGCCCCAGAGAGACCTTTTGGATTCATTCTGACAATAAGTGAAGGGTCACAGACTCTTATACTTTCAGAGGCATTCCAGCATGCAGGCTAATTACAATGGGTGGCTTTTTGCTGTCTGGAATATCTCAGAGAAGCTGGGCATGACTGAGAGCAATTATTAGGGAGAGATGATATGGAGAGACAGGAGAACTCAGGGACAAACCCTTTAATATATGTGACATCTATGCCACTACATTACTTTTTTTTTTCTTAAATAAAGTTGTTGCTATCAATTCCCATATTTTATTTACACACATTTATTTATCCCACAGAGCACTTGTACACCATGTTCCTGCACCTTACAGATGGGATGTGGACCACCCTATACATCATGAGGTACAGTGCAGACACCAGTACAATCAGGGATTCAAGCTGTGTGCTCATACAATTGGGTTTAATTTGTTTATTTAATAAATAGTTATCAATAAGGTCAATATTTGAATAAAAAATATTCAATATAGTGTTTAAGCTGACATTTTTGTATTCATCAGACCTGTTTCTCTTTGTATTCTTTTAGGTATGTGGTCCTGGGGGAATTTGCCCAGATGGGGTGTCTTTATCTGTAGTCCTTATTACAATATTTCCTGAATTGACTATTGCAGACAAACCTACATGGGTAAGAACAAAATATAAGACAACCTCCTGGGCAGATCCCTCTTAACCCCCTGGAGAGTTTGAGGAGAGAAGCAGATTTGCTTGAAGCTATAATGCCAAGTTCAAAGTAAGTGTTTCAAAAGTTACATTGTAGTTATCTGTTTAAATTTCTGATTTTATTGTTAACTAATGACTTGCCCGTCAAAAAATGACGGCAATTAAATGTGTATGTTTAGAATTCTGTTTTGCAGGTAATATGCGTATTTGACAATTGTAACCTTTTTCTTATCTATAAATAAGTACAATTATTATATGAAACATGTTTATTTTTTAACATGCAACTTGTAGGTGACCAACAGTGAAATTATATTTTTGTAACAGTATTAACATTTTAATGTAAGAACAGGTCAACATTGTATTAATGAGTATTGTAAACTTGACATAATGTTTTTAACATGCAACTTGTAGATTAACAACTGTTAAACGAAATCTATATTGAATCCAGAGGAAGGCAAACAGTAAAAACCCTCCTTGAAACGTAGCCAATTGTATCAAAGGGGGGGAAAAAATAATTCCTTCCTGACCCCATTAACTGGCGATCGGATTACTCCCTGGATTAAAATGTTGCATTGAATGATACATTTACATTGTCTAACAAAAGCTCCTTCTTCTGTGAACATGAACTTTGAAATATATGCAATTAAACAACTTTGCACATTTTTTTGAAAAACTTGTAACATTATAAACAGTAACATAATGAAGTAACATTTAAACTGTAATTGTTGTAAAATGGAAGCAAAGTGTTTTGTGGGGCTAATCATGCAAAAAGGCTACTTCCATAAAATTGTAATCTGTTATTTTGTTGTTGATTTTTGCTGGTTGACATTTGGTTGTTATTGTTGTAATTGTTGAAAATGGCACAATATGTGAAATAGTGGTTCTCTAAAAAGAGAACGCCAAACCTTAAAATTCATCCACGGGGTGTAACCACTGTTCTCTATGTGTTTTGCCATTGGATAGAGTTTCTTATGGAAATAGTGGTGCTCTAAAAACAGTCAGAGGGACATAAAATGACATTCTTGAAATTAAACCACTGTTTTCTATATTTTTTTTTTTTGTTTTAGTTGTTAAATTATCATTGAGGTTATTTTGTTTTTTTGGTTTCTGTTTCTGTGTCATGTCTTGTCTTTTGTGGAATTAAAGTTACAGTACTTCATAGTAGACAATATTTTTGGTAAAAAATGCGTCCATCATCTAATAAATCACCTTGACTTTCATTATTTTCAATGTAAACTTTAATAGCCTGTGGATTCTTGCACCTTGAGAAGGCAACATACAGCTGGCCATGTGCAAATGCTGGTTCTTCTAAAAAGATACCCACATATTTGAAAGTTTGTCCTTGTGATTTATTAATGGTCATGGCAAATGCCATGATGATGGGAAATTGTCTCCTTTGAGGTACCAAAGGGAGGCTACTTTCACTTGGTGCCAAATCTATTCTTGGAAGTACACAGCTACCCTAACAGCTTTCCGTCGCGCACTCTCCTTTATGGGCACCAATTAGAATTTCAGCATGTATGAAATGGTCCTTTAATTCTTGAACAATTGATCTGCTACCATTGCATAGGCCTTTTTTGGGGTTCATATTTTGCAGTAACATGACAATTGCACCTTTCTTTAGCTGCAAAATATGTGGTGGCATTCCAGAAGGAGTTAATGAGTTAATGAATTCAGTTGAAAAGTTTGTCTGACTTTCTTTGTCATCACCAAGTAAAGAATCAGCACTGTGATATTTTTTTTGTGGTGCATACATTTTTTACAATAGTTCATTATTGAGGAGTAATGCATCCTTATTTTTGCATGTTAGTATTACTTTGTTGGCAAGCTCTGCATAGTCCTCGTTGTTAATTGTACTTTCGAATACAGCTGATATAAGATCGTGTTTGCAAATCGTATGAGCTGGAATGAGCACAGTGTCATCAGGTAAATTTTGTATTCGCTCTGTTTTTCCTTCTCCAATTTTAATGTGCCAATCATTGAAATAATTTTCTCCTTCTGATCTCATATTTTTGTTGTATATGAAGATGGGTAAATAGTTTCCATAGTGTACTTGACTTTATACATGTTTCACAATATCAGTTCGATTTCCATGTACAACGACAGGTAATGTTTGTCTCAAATCGCCACCTAACAACATTACATTGGCAAAGTATTATCCATGACTTCACAAAGCAAACGGTCAATAGGGCATGGCATGACATCATTGTAGCCTCATCTATTATAATTAATTTCCTTTTTTTTTTGCTTGGAATGATGTCATTCAAATATTTGACACTGATGTTTCCAAAATAGGAACTGGCAGTTTAAATCCACTATGCACAGTCCTTCCACCTTCTAACAAAAGTGGGGCAATTCCAGTGGTTGCAAATGCCAGCGCTATTTGACTTTGTGCTCGTACAAAATTCATCAATAAATTATATAGATACGTTTTTCCTGATCCGCCTGGTCCATCTAGATATAAATATTTTTAAATGCATTAAATGCTTGCAATTTTAATGTATTTAAAGTTGCTAGTCTTTCTTCTGTTCTTTCTGTGTGAAGATGAGTGTCATGGTCTTCAAGTCGTCTATGAGACCTGGATCTGGTAGATTAATACTTGCACAACTTAATCCATGAGTTAAAAAGACACCTTGGATTTCAATTAATGCTTTTAATTGCACAATAGGCCCATTCCGTATCATCAGCTAGGAAGTTTCTATGTCGCGTAAATGAAATGATTCATATACTATGTCATTAACAGTTCTTAACTGTTCAAAACTTTGTGCACCAGGAACATTTAGAAGTAGTAATCGTAAGCAAAAACGTTCAAGGTCTCTTGGACTTCTAAATTCTTGGGATTATTTTATTTCCACAACTTTTTCTTTTTTGGCATAATCCATTAACGAAAACATAATGGTATGGAATGTCAATATATAACAATTCTCTTGCCTCTAAATCAGTTGAATTTAATTGAAACCATGCAGTTAGTGTAGTTTGGCAATGCTCACTTTGTGCCAAGGCATTTGTTTCCTTTCCAGCATGGAAATACACTAAATGTCTTTGTGGCAAATGTACAGCTAAGCGATATACTGCATTTGAGCGATCGTGCATTTCAAATTTTAGAAGACGCCACATTGCTTCTGGCGCACTCACATAGCGAGCATCTACATGAGATGCAAGTTCATCATGTACTACCTCACTTTGTTCGTTATTTTTCAGCACTTTTGACCACTACAGTAGCTGCATCATAGCCTTTGTAAATATATTTGTAGACATATTTAATGGATTTTATAGAAGTGCAGGCTTCAACATTAATGTGTGCATTATACTTCATGAGTAAATGTGGATTGTAGGGTACCACATATCTGTTGTCTTCCTTTTTGCCCTGAATAATGGCAGTTTGTCTTCTCTTCTTCTATATAATGGATAGCCATCACAATTAGCATACATTTTGTCTCTATAATATCTTGGAAATTCTTTAGTACATTTCTTATTTTCCATACATGTTGACTGTGGATTAATATCTCCACATGGTCCATGAATCATACCATGAGTTACAATCTCATATAGTCTACCATGTATTTCTGGATCTGGTAGTTCAGCAATAATTACTGAATCCACTTTGTCACCATTATCTAACTTATCTTTTTCTTGGATGATTATAAGAAGATGTGCATGTGGAAGTCCTCTTTTTTTAAATTCGATGGTATAAACATAAGCCAGACATTTGCCAAGGCTTTTGGTTGATGTATTTTTTTTTCTGATAGGCACTTTTGCTGTTATTGTTTGTTCGGCGCTGATCTGCTTTTTGCGCTTATTGCAAGACTTTGTGTGCTATGAGCAGCATTGGGGCTCATTGTCAGGTGTGCGGTGAATGGCTTTTGTGTTTATTGCGAGAGTTTTTTGTTTTTTTTTGTGTATCTATATTTTTGTATGGTAATTAAATAATTAATAAATGAATAAATTAATATTTTTTACCTATTTTTAAGTAATATGCAGGAAGCATTGTGCTGAAGAGCTGACAATCTGTTGGTTTGCACTGTTGTGGAGCTGAGGTGTAAGTGTCAGCAATGTGTGCATTGTGTAGTGCAAATACGCTGCATGCGTGAGGGAAAGCCGTTAGGGTAGCTGTGTACATTGTGTAAGTTAGTGGTTAAAATGGCGGCGTATGTGTATGTGGTACGCGGCTGTGGATGATTTAGCGTCCTTGCAAAAGTGTATCTTGTACTTCGTACGTTTTTTTTTAAAAGTCGTATGTGCTTGGTGGTGTTTTGCGTCTTTAGGGTCCTGTAGCCTCGTTTTAGTTTTTTTCGGGGGACATTTTTTTTCTCGCTTAGGGAATTTCCGTGTGTCCTGGGTGTCCCCCCTTGCTGTGGGTAAGCTTTTTATGTCTTTTTTGTGTGTATTTATTGTGTTTTTAATGTTTTCAGGTGCGCTCGGTTCGGCCGTTAAGGTCGTAATGTGTTTTTTCTAAGTCCCGCATCTCATATTTTTTTAGACTAAGTCCGAAAATTTTTCGTTCTAAGTCCCGCGGTTCTTATTTCTTGCGTAAGTCCGTATTGTGATTTCGTGTTAGATCTATTTTGTTAAAGTGCCGCTTGTGTGGGTGTTTGTAACTACCTGTGAGGCGCCGTAGAGCCTCCACCTCCGCAAATGCGGCCCCTCGCTCTGCGAGGGTCCGCATTTGTGGCCTGCAATGAGCTTTCTGCTCATTGCAGTCGACGTGGAAGCCTCCACCTCCTCAATTGCGGCCCCTCGCTTAGCGAGGGTCCTCATTTGAGGCCTGTTGGAGCCTCCCCTCGCTGCGAGCTCGCAAAGCGTGACAACGATTCATAGTTTGACAACTATTATATGTGATAAGTAACTAAATGAACAAATGAAACCTGATGTACTAGCACTGCAGTGGTCCTTCAAATCCCATAAACCTTCTTTGCTCTGGGCGTTGGTTGCAGGCAAGTGCTAACACTTCCCTGATTGGTGCACAGCTGGAGGGTCCCGCAAGAGCTTGTCACCACTACCTCTATCTCCCACAATCCCATAGATCTTACGAGCTATGCAATATATCTATGTATTTATTGACTTTTGTGTGCTTTATTTTGTTACAAAGGCCTTAAACGTCCTAGCCAATTAAGAAACTTGTTGTAACATGATGCTGAGAGATGATTCCTGATATACTATGACACTACACTGCATGTTCAACCCTCCAGAGTCTGTGTCTGCATACTCTGCACTGGTTAGACCCATACAGGGACTATTTGTTTGATTTTTTGTAAAATCTATAGGTGAGGTGCAGCTAAATTCCTGACTCAATTCCTGGGAATATCCGGTAGTGATCTCCTGCTCTGCTTCTATACTTGTTGTTTCCTTATAAGTAAAGACCAATTCAATATTCATGGACATAGATGATACTCATTATTGCTGCTGCACAGGATATGAGGATTTTATATTTAACATAATCTTTATATTACATATTGCACTGGTAGAGCTATAGAGCTCTATGTGCCAATCATTTAATCAATCTACACAGAATGGCTGCATCTGACTCACATTTAAGTTTGCACGGAATGGTGCTCCAACATTTACAAAATCTGATTAATTAAAATGTAAGTTTTTATATATCTTCAGCACTCAATTTTCATGCAAAAAAAATGTAATGCATAAAACATGATCTTTTACATGAATGATAAAGATTTTGGGAAGTGGCCGTCCCTTTATTGTTCCATCTGTTCTTCAGTCTGTCGTGCTGCAATATGAATGGATGGTGTTTATTACCTTGCAAAGGTTGTTGGTCAAAGGTGCTGTATAAATGGAAATAAATAAATTGCTACCAGGGCCAAATTATGTCATGGACATATAAATATTATTATTTGCTACATAGTCCATTTACATTTTATTTAAGTGCTTAATTGTGAATATTCTAACATAGTTTAACACCTTTATTATATAGAAAAGTAATTATACTTGGGAAGCCTTCATTTATTATAATATGAAACTATGCTGCAATAGAAGACTCTGCATTTCTGCAAATTTGCAGAGTGCAGAGAAGCTTTCAGTAGCAAAATGAAAAGGTGGCAAAGAAAATAATATTCCTAGCTTCCATTGAAATTAATTAACAGTTTCCTCACCAATCAGCTCTAATCCAGCTAAACCTGGGTGGGAGCAAAACAAACAGTCCAATAGTTTGTTAGCAATCACTGGTCTGTATTGTCTTCAGATTTCCAGGTCTCCATTCTGATCCAAGCGGTCATAAGCTGCAGTCTACTGTCTCACAGCGTATGTCTCTCTCCAGACTAACTGCAATCAGTTGAGAAGTAAATCAGGGCTGCCTAGGTGAAGCTAATTAACTGAGCAAAGAGGTACATTCCTTTAGTCTTTCTGAAGGAACAGAGCTTCACAGAGTCTGTGACTCACATAAACACCTTGTATGACTTTGTCACAGTTTGTATATATGATAGTGTGAAGCCTGAGAAAAGAAACAGTGGAGGGAGAGGTGCAGAGGTGGGAGATTTTTGATGTTGTTGAACATTTTGATATTTTACACCTACCACGTTCCCCCACACATGCTCAGAATCAGATGGCTTGCAACAATAGCTGCAAGTCAAAGTATTAAGGAAGTCTTCATGGACCAGCAGAACCAATTATGTTTCTAACTAAAAACTAATTTTATTTCTTCTGCCTAATTGTATTAGTCATCAGATAACCTTTTTCACACATACATACATTTTCCATCATACAAAGCTCCTATAACTCTGAGCTGCATATGTCACATTGGATCAGGCTTTTGTGAAAATTAATTAATCTAAAGATCTTTTGTGAAGCTAACATTAATGGGCAGAATATGTGAGACCTCTGGTTCTTATCCGCCATTGAAATTGATGTTCATTTGGATTATTTACACTAAGGTGGGAGCTTTATGGTTTCATTGTATCAATAAAAGTGTTTAACTGTCCATATAAAGCGATTACTTCCCTATCATGGAATTTACATGAAACAAACACATCACATATCCAAGGCGGCCGCTCCGTATCAAGTGTCTATTTATGAGGGCTAATTATATGCATCAGTGCAAAAGTCCAATTACATCACTAATTCAGAAAATTAAAAATGGCAGCTTTTAAAATGCTAATATAACCTTAATATGAATTAAATGAGTATATTTGGCTGGATTCCATCTGAAGGAACACGGATTATTGCCACATCATGTTTACATTACTAGAACTGAAAAATAAAATGTCATAAAAACACACATTAGGGGACTAAAACGGTGCATTTATGATATCTCTCCATTTGCTTGTATCTATATTTATATAGTTAGTGCCAGAAGTAAAACCACATATATAATTCAGAAAAGATGTGCATTTTAAATTAGGAAATTATATTAAATGAAGCATATTTCAGGATAAATATGTGCAGAATCAAGGAGCACAAAAGAGTTCTTTCATCTATTCATTTTTAAATAATGAAAGTCTTTCAGCAGTATGTTCTGATATCATAGAAAGGACAAACATATGAGAAAAATATAAGTACATAAAGTATCACAGCAAAGGCCCTGCTTCTTGCAGAAAAAGTGCAAATATAAAGTGCACACAGAAAGTATGGAAATAGAGTGCACATATAAAGTACACACATAAAATGTGCAAACAAAGTACACATATAAAATGCACATTTAAAGTGCACATATAAAGTACACACATAAGGCATGGAAGTAGAGTGCACATATAAAGTGCACATATAAAGTACCCATATAAAGTGCACATATAAACTATAAATATAAAGTCCATATATAAAGTCCATATATAAAGTGCACACATAAAATGTGCAAATAAAGTACACATATAAAGTGAACATTTAAAGTGCACATATAAAGTACATAAATAAAATACACATATAAAGCGAACATATTAAGTTCACACATAAAACACACATATATTGTACACAAAAAAGAACATATATAAAGAACACATATAAAGCACACATATAAAGCACATATATAAAGTACATATATAAACTGCACATGTAAAGTGTGCATATAAAGCACACATATAAAGTACATATATAAATTGCACATGTTAAACACGCACATAAAGTACATATATGGCGCACATATAAAGTATACATTTAAAGAGCACATATAAAGAACACATATAAAGCACACATATAAAGCACATATATAAAGTACATATATAAACTGCACATGTAAAGTGTGCATATAAAGCACACATATAAAGTACATATATAAATTGCACATGTTAAACACGCACATAAAGTACATATATGGCGCACATATAAAGTATACATTTAAAGAGCACATATAAAGTACACATATAAAGTACATATAGTGTATAAAGCTCACATATAAAGCACACATATAAAAAATTATCACAAATTTTGAGTGGAAGCATTAGACAATTAGGCTTCAATTACATAGAAATCACTGTCACTGCCTCTCCTTATTTAGGGTTGTATAAGTATGATTATATATGTACTTTTCATTTCTGCTGTAACTGGGGCATTTAAGGTGACACTTTGATGCAAATGTTTAAAAAAAAAAAAAAAAAAAATATATATATATATATATATATATATAGTAACAAACAATTCTGGCAGTATTCAACTCTTATATTCAAATATATTTATGTAAAACACATTCAGTTTTGCCACAGTCTAATTTTTAATGAATAATATTTCCTTTCAGGGCTTGTCAGGGTCATTTGGGATTTCAGTTGAATTTATCCTGAGAAATAGAAGTATTATAAAAAGCCCTTTTTTTCCATAGATATAAATGATTTTCTAGCATATATATTACAGTTTGTCTGGATACATCTCAGGGATTTATGCCTTGGGCTCTGTAAGTTAGTTTCCATCACTGAAGGACACTTAGAACTACTGGCAACCACCCAGCTATATTAGCAAATTAGCTGGAATTTTATTGGCACAGAAGAAATTCATAATAAAGCTCAGGAAGGAGAAATCCTCTACTGTAGGATGTGCCTAAAGGGAATAATTACCCTCCCCTACAATATGCACATATTAATAACAATATATTGCATTTCTCTGTATACATTTTATTCATTCTTTTGTGAAAAAGTTAAAAGTGACTCGTTACACCTTTGTTTGTTTTGTATCAATGTTTGAATTAAATGACAATTAATTTTATCCTCCTCAATGAAATTTTAATATATAATTTACACTTCAAATACTTTTAAGGCTTCTCCAGGGCATCCTCCCACTTTCTTCCTGTTCTCTCTCATGTAGGATGTCACATTTTACAGGCCATTCCCAAAGGAGGTTTATCACACTATCAGTTTCTCATGCTTGTATGTAGCAGTGTGAGGCACCTCCCCTGTAAGTGTGGCCTTAATACACAGCTGTGAAACATGGCACCCAACAGAAAGTGAAACAGGAAGAAAAAGGAAGGTTCCAAAATATAAGAATATTTTACCATGGAGGGTTTTTAGAAGAAAGTGAATTTGAGGAGGATAAAATGTATTGTTGTTCTGTCCTTCAGTCGTGTCTGACTCTCTGACCACATGGACAAAGCATGTCAGGCACATCTGTCTGTTTTTCTGGTTGTACTTATCCATATGGTTTTCATGGCAAAGATACTGTAGTGGGTGGCCAGTTACTTCTCCAGTGGACCACAATTTGTCTGTCCTCTCTACTATGACCTTCCTATCTTGGGTGACCCTACATGGTATAGCTCACAGCTTTACTGATGTACACAAGCCCCTTCACCATGACAAGGTAGTGATCTAGAAAGTAAAATTGTCGACCAGTTAAGAAAAGGTTGCCTAAAGCGTGCCTTTAAGTCATCACTATAGTTAGTTCTGTGAATAAATGAACTTGGTAAAAGTACAAAAAAAGTATTTACATTTTTCTTTTTATTTGCAACTGTGTTTTAATACAGGGTTCCATGTTTTACTGGGCTGCTTCTTGCACCTCTTGTCTCAGGAGGACAAGTCATTATAAACTAATGAGATTTCCATTACTTCTGTAAAGTAGTGGAAAGAAATATTGCAATGTCCCCACTTAGTTTTGACTGCTCTGTCTGATAATGCAGGACAATGAGCCCTGTGGTGAACTTGACAATGGGCAAAAAAGGTTTTAGAAAGTACAAAATATGTACAGCTTTTACATTGTTAAAATTTACAGCAATTTTCCTTACTGCTATGTTCCATTTATTTCTAATTTGATTGTATCTGCTGCTTTTTCAGCAGAGTATGTCGTTGTGAATGTAACAAATTGTCACTAGTGCTAATGAAAGCACTGACGGGTTTTAATGCCACATTTCAATTGTGCAAATAAAAGCTTCCTCTACATTCAAACCTCCCGATCTCAGGTAGCAAAATTGTACATTCCAAAGCAGCATAACTGCATATAAATGATGATCTATAAGCGATATATTTTTAAACATTTTGCCTATTTTCAAGTATATTTCTTTCAAATAGTATTTATTAAAGTTATATGAAAGGTTCCTGAATGTTACTAGATATATACAGCCTTATTAAATTGTGATTCAGCAAATTTTAAAGGGCTCTAATTAAGCACACAGCATATTTTTTTTACAGAAAGTTTTTAGTTAGTGAAGACCTTGCTTTTGGATAGAAGTTCACCAACTAAAAACTTCTGTAAAAAAATATGCTGTGTGCTTAATTAGAGCCCTTTAAAATTTGCTGAATAGCAATTTAATAAGGCTGTTAATATCCCTGTGTATCTATTTACTGGCATGTACTTTATTGTATTAAGATGTGCTTATAAGCTCTGTTTTACTGCCTAAAATCACACAAATTGTCGCTGCGTGGGTCTGCCCACAGAAGCATATGAAGATTTACTGCCCTGTGTCCCATACTAATCAATCAGTGACCATCTCTCAGCAAAATTCTGAAACACCTGAAACATGGTCCCTGACTGCATAGGACACTACACTGCACATTCAGTCCTACAGAGTCTGTGTCTGCATACACTGTAATGGGCAGACCCATACATACACTATTTGTTTTATTTTGCCAGTAAAAACAGAGCTTATAAGCACTTCTTAATAAAATAAAGAACATAAAAGTAAATAAATACACAGGGGTATTAAATACATAGTAACATCCAGGAACCTTCTTTATCCCATTAAATATAGGGCTACAGTGGCCTTATTATTTGGCATAATATGACATTGCCAGATACCTTTAGTGTTTGCGATGTTGTTAAAAATATCTCCAAACAGATACAAGAACCGAAGCCCTTTATAACCCCGTCATACAAGAATGACAGAAAAGCAATGAGGTCCCCGCGGTGTGACTGAGGTGGGACTGCACCCCAAGCACTGTCACTTTAACATGTTATTGGTTCATTGATAGCGAGACCCCAGACTTGTATCGTTTCCTGACAGACGTCTCCCTCCTGTCACTGAGATCTGGAACATCACTCTACATGTAATCACTGACGTTGTCACCTCACCTAGTTCTCTTTTTTCTTTTTTTTTTTGGTTAATAATAGATGTGTCCAAATGTTGCAATTATCAAATCATTCAAATTTTCTGAATTTACATCATTTGAATTTAATTTGAGTTTATTCTTGTAACTGAACCTGATGTTCAATAAGTGTAGAGTTAAATGTTAAATAAATATATAACAATAGATCAGTTTTAAAACTAAACTATTTGAAATAAACCAAATTATATTTTATCAAAAAACTGAAAACAAAGTGAATTATAATAATGTTTAGTTTGTTATGTATAATTGATGTACTCCTATACTTTTGTTACTAAATATATTTACATGACCATATTTTATATGTGATAACAACTTACAACCATATTAAATTATTTTAAAAAGGTAAACAATGCAGCAGACAAGCTAAAAAAACAATGGGATGCTGGGATTTTGTATTGGTGAGACCCATAGCCATCAATTAGAATGCTGTGTCTGTATCTCCAAAGGGATATTACTAAATTAAACAGCATTGAAAAAGTGTCTATGAAATTATAGCTCGATTATAAAAAAGTAGAGTGGGTAAAACAGGTAAATGACAAAGACAAAACAAATACAATTACATAAATAGGCTGTACAGGAAATGTAGAAATGGGAGATTGTAACTTTATATATATATATATATATATATATACACACACAACAGCAATGTGGTGAGATACTCACGGGTGTTCTGGATGCACAATCCAAAATAGTTAATGTGGGGATATATATAGTGCATCCAGAACACCCGTGAGTATCTCACCACATTGCTGTTGTGTGTGTGTATATATATATATATATATATATATATATATATATATATATATATATATATATATATATATATATATATATATATATAAGGCTATTGACTCATAGAATAAAATGCTACAATTTTTAAATAATTTTACAATTCCCTAGTGCCCTGAACATTGACTGATGATATGTCCATGGGGTGTGAACAAGGCATTATGGATGTCTGGTACTATCTCAGATAATTCCAGGTTTCTCTATAGAGGGGACGCCAGGCGCATATATTAACCCATGGCTGCTGCAATGATATAGTTCTAATAATATGCCCCATGCATTCATTGCACAGTCCAATCAATATATGAGAATATATATATTGTTACTTGAGAAACAACAGTGATATAAAGGCACATAAAGAGAGAGGATCAATGGTCAAATGCTAATGAAACAGGATTAAGAGTAAAAGGAATTCTTAGCATCTGAATATTTTAGAAGCACCTCGGGGTTTAACATCTGTCTCATCTTGGAATTAACACAGAGGCATCTTAAAAATAATTTAGTTTTCTGCTTTGTTACAATGACACAATGGGCAGAAATGAGAGTCTGGCTTTGAACTTAGCTGAAAATAAAACGTTTTTGTTAATGTAATATATTTTAGCTTGGAGGAAAGAAGAGATGGAGGAGTAATGGAAAGCGTTATGCACATTAAAGGTAGAAAACATAAATGGGTAATTCAGAAAAAAACTTTAATGAGAACTGGACAGCGACGATTAAAAATATTTTTTTTTAAAAGGGGGAACTTACAAACAAAAAACACTATAACAGCCTTATTAAATTGTGATTCGGCCAATTGAATAGGGCTCTATATAAGCACAGAGCATACTTTTTCTTTACAGAAGTTTTTAGTTAGTGAAGACCTTGCTTTTGGATAGAAATTCACCAACTAAAAACTTCTGTAAAAAAATATGCTGTGTGCTTATATAGAGCCCTTTTACATTTACTGAATCACAATTTAATAAGGCTGCAAGTCCTTGGTTAGCTGCTGCAATTCTTATTGCCACTTATCAATTATAGAGTGTGAAGTATCAGCTTAAAATAACTTATAGAGGGTTGTGGGCACTCTTTAAACCACAACCACCTTGAAAATCCTTTGAGAAAGACATTCTGACGTAGAAACATGTTAGGTATACAGGCGTAGCGTGATGTCAGCATGTTTTAGACGCACGCTCTAACCAGGAAGCGAGAATCTCCACAGCTAATGGAGACGCTGAGACACTGAGTACCTCAAATAGAAGGATAGGCAGGGCACTAACCACTGCCAATGCAATACTATTGGTTGCTCCAACTCTGGTTGTTACAATGCCATTTTTTCTCTCTCCCTCCTTTGTTTTTCTTGCATTCTCCCTCTCTCTTTCAGTCTCTGTTTACTCTTTCTCCCATTCCTTTGTATTTTTCCATCCCACATATTTTCCTCTTTTTCTTTTCTGCCCCTTTAGCCCCTCTCCTTTTAACTTTCCCCTTTTTCATACAGGATCTCTATGCCAGTCTCAATTCTCGCTCTCTCTCTATAGTCTCTCCCACTCTAATTCTCTATCTCAGCATCTTTCTCTTTTAAGCTCACATTCTCTCTGCCCTCATCTGTCTTTATTATTCTTCCTCTCTGAATCTCACTTTTTCTTCCCTCCATTTTTTTAAGCCAAATGTCCTCGATGGAGCCAAAGAGTCAGATAAAGGGAAATGGACGGTTTCTGGTTGTTAATAGGTATATAATATCACTGTATGTCTATTTATTCTTATGTACTTTATTCTATTATGAAGCTCTGTATTTACTGCCTAAACTCAAACAAATCATCCCTGTAAGGATCTGCCCACTGCAGCTTGTTGCTTACTTTTAAGAAGTCCCCAGAATAACAGATTCTCACCTTCTGGAACCTCATCTATTAGCCCTGCTCTCTTTCATGATAGCTGCCATCTTGTATAGCTGTAAACCCAAGCCATAACCATTACAATGTATATAATGAACCTCTCCCTCTCTATATATATATATTATATAATATGTTTTCATTTATTGTGGGAGCTCCTTTTTGTGGAACCTTGTTCAGTGGCACCATTTGCAGTCTTACACCATATAGTCCGTCTTACATCTGGCAATGGAAACATTTCTGTTGTGCTTGATGCCCTATGCACATGCTTATTTTGCTTAATGGTTAATCCAGCTCTATCTATCTATCTATCTATCTATCTATCTATGTCATGTTATCTATCTATCTATCTATCTATCTATCTATCTATCTATCTATCTATCTATTTCATGTTATCTATCTATCTATTTCATGTTATCTATCTATCTATCTATCTATCTATCTATCTATCTATCTATCTATATCTATCTATTTCATGTTATCTATCTATCTATCTATCTATCTATCTATCTCATGTTATAAATCTATCTACCTATCTATCTATTTATATCTATCTATCTCATGTTATCTATCTATCTATCTATCTATCTATCTATCTATCTCATGTTATCTATCTATCTATCTATCTTTCTATCTGTCCATCCATCATTAACTGTCTTGTCATTGTCTTCTCTGTAACATTGTTCTCATCTACTTTTTAACTTTTTCATTTTATGGATGAGTGGGGCTTGTATATATAGAATAGTAGAGCAAGTGACAAATGCGCTGACCCACCATGCAATGCTTCCAGAAATCTGACATGAAATCACCACTGATACAAAGTGTATAATCCCAGAGTTTTTACTCACTCTGAGGTGGTCTTAATCTTTGCTAATTGGATCTGCAGTGGCCCCCACTTTATTATTCCATAGTCCTATCAATAGGATATAATGATATTTTAAGTAATGAAGACGTTTTAGTGGGTATATAGCAGATTACAGATCAATGAAAAAAGGAGCATTTGTTTGGGGTGGCAAACAGTTTTTCTAATGGAAATTCTCATTATGTGAAGGTTTCTATATTTCTATAAGCCCAAAAAGTTGGATATACAGAATGGGTCTGGAATTTTTTAATAAAGAACGAAGGTCAGGCTGTGACAACCAGAGGAGCTTGTTCCATTAATGTAGCTGGTCAGCCTTTGATATGGGAGAGAGTGGATACTTTTGTTAGGAGCCCCTTCCTTGAAGGCATTTATATTATGTCCTGAGTAGAGATGTCGCGGACAGTTCGCCTGCGGACTATTCGCGGTGATTTTGGCTCTTTTGCGCTCGCATCGGATGGTGGACACATGGCTTTTCGGTCCGCCCCCTATTTTTTATCATTGAGGAAACTTTGACCCTGCACCTCACAGTCAGCAGACACATTCAAGCCAATCAGCAGCATACACTCCCTTCCAGAGCCTTCCATCTGAAGGACAGCATACATTTTAGAATCATTCTGAAGCTGCATTCATTGTGAGAGGACTAATAGTGTAGCTGCTGGAGATTTAATAGGGAAATAGATAGCCAGGCTGTGTATTTAGCTTCCACTACAGACCTGAAGGACTCATCTGATATCTGCTGCAAGGACAGCCCAAAATGCCCTTTTTAGGGCTAGAACATCATTTATTTTATTTTATAATTGTTTTCTGTGTAATCTAATTGCATATGCCTGCCTGCCAGCGTGTGTGTGTGACAGGCTAACACCTAACAGCTTATATTGTGCTTATTTTCACTACTCATTCCTGGTGGTGTACCATACATTGAAAACAACCATTTTTTTCCTGTAATCTAATTTCAGTTGCCTGCCTGTGTCAGGCTCACAGCTAATATTCTGCTCTGTTTCACCAGTCATAGTTGGTGTACCATACATTGAAAAAAAAACAACCTTTTTTCCTTTAATCTAATTTCAGTTGCCCGCCTGTCTCAGGCTCACAGCTTGTAACATAAAACAACACTTTTTTGACTGTAATCGATTGAATATCAGTTGCCTGTCTACAGGCGTGTGTGTGAGGCCTACAGCGCCCACTCTGCCAACTTTTGCCAGTGCACAGTGACACTCATATGTGGTGGCACCTTAGATTGCACGCGCAGTGCCCCAAATTTGAAGTGGGAGGACCGACAAAACATCTTTTTCCATCTCCCGCTTCCAAAAATCCATGCCATATACACGTCCCCTGATAGGTGACGTAACAGGTATCAAACTGATAGGAATAAATAGTACAACTTAATACACCACTCCTATCTGGTGGCACATTATATTGCACGTGCAGTGCCCCAAATTCGATGTAGGAGGTCCGACCAAGCATCTTTTTCCATCTCCCTGTTCCAAAAATCAATGCCATATACACGTCCCCTAATAGTGGACGTAACAGGGATCAAACCGATAGGAATAGTACTACTTAACAGTACACACCTTATAATAACGCAGTCAGAGGAAACGCAGAGAGAAGAGTCTGAAGAAGAGGAGTCAGAGGAGGAAGGTGTGAGGAATTGACTCTGCTGGGTTTTGAACCCTGGTCCCCAGGCTGCTATACCTCTTCCCTACCACTGCGACAGCCTGCCTTTTGTGAATTCCATTGAGACCTTATAAGCTTGACTCTGCTAGCAATTTTATCAGTACCTAAGTCTCTTCAGCTGTGTCTGGTCAGGTGTCTGGTCCTTGGCCTATATAAGGCACTTCCTGTCAAATTTACCTTGCCAGATTATTGTTGGTTCCTGATCCCTTCAATAAAAGCTTGTTCCTGTTTAACCTACAAGTTGCTGAACTGGATTATTGCTGACCTTGGCTACTGGTCTCCACAACTTTGTGATTCCTATATCATTACACAAGGTGGCGTTGAGGAGGTGGAAGACCAAACACAGCAGGCGTCCCAGGGGGCTTGTTGTCACCTTTTGGGGACCCTTGGTGGCTGGGTGGAGGAAGAGACCTTCAATGACATCAGTGAGGACAAGGAACGGACATGGCTAGCTTGGTATCCAACCTTGTGCAAATGGGGAGTTTGCGGTTGTGCAAAGGGACTGTTTGCGGTTGTTTGCGGTGCATTAAACTGGTAGATTGGTCTGTTACTGTGAAGCGGGTGTAACCCTTACACTACCTGATCGATACAACATCATACCTGATGTTTTAAAGCATGTTATTCCAAACAATTTAGGAATGTTAGGTGATTTATGCCCTTTATGGCTTAAAACCAGACTCTGCATCAACTATGTAATTTTCCGTGGGAGTTTTGCCATGCATCCCCCTCCGGCATGCCACAGTCCAGGTGTTAGTCCCCTTGAAACAACTTTCCCATCACTATTGTGGCCAGAAGAGTCCCTGTGGGTTTTGAAATTTGCCTGCCCATTGAAGTCTATTTTATGTTCGCGACATCACTAGTCCTGAGGAATAAACACAGCTCCTAGAAACAACTTGTCTGTCTGCAAAATGTTAGATGTTTTTTCCACACATATATATGTATATATATTCTTACCTTAATGCATGGATAAGCTTTAATTACCAAGGGCCTTATTCAATTGCAAGCCCGCAGATTGCGTTGTACAGGCCGTATGTGTGCTGGCTTGAGATTTGCTATGATTACTTCAAAACCCATGAGGGGTGATTACAGTTTCCGCCACAAATAATGAAGCAGTGTTTGAGGTGTAGAAACCAGTACCCACAGTAGGCTTCTGCAAAACACATCGGGCCTTATTTAAATTGCGACAGTTACAGAGCGATTCAATTGATCAAGCCCGCAACTACTTGGCTGAAAGGCGTAAACCATGCACCCGCAAGTAGCATTTCAGGGCATGATCAATTAAGCAAGGCCGTAACTACCGATTTAGAAACAGCCAATAGAAAATTAGACTGTCATCATGACATCATTAAAACATCGAGGTTAAACGTTAATCAATTAGCATTTAGAAGTCCGAAATGCAATCGGACTCTCAATCCGACAATATACAAAACAATAAAAATTAATGAAGGAAATGTTCTAGTTCAGTTTTTTTTACTGATTGCGAGTTTGAGACTGTTGTGCAATTAATTTTAACGTCTTTCGTCACTTTCCCCATCTTGTAAAGTGCAGAATTGTTTTTTTATTTGCATTAACAGTCATACGATCAAGTGTTTAACACCCTTGCGAGTCCTATCTAGTACTCGTCGGATTTTCTTCTACATTTGCCATTTACGGGTGTGAAGACATTTCCTGTCTTGAGGAATTGTAGCCACTGAATAGCGATTTGCGATTGTAACATTTACAGGGCTTGAAGGATCAAAGGCTTAGATGGTTTGGAATAACGAGTTTAACAACCGCAGGGATTTTTAGCCTGTAACCCACAAATAGTTTGCGGGTAGCTAAAAGTCGCCAATTGAATAGCAAATTAGTTTACGGGCTACATTACAGGCTCTTCATTGTTTGTGGTTTAATTATTTTTTATTGTATCATTGTGAAGAAAAAAAGTTGATACATATAAATACATTTACCTCTGAATACATTTTGATACATGTATTAATATATTTGACTTTACTTTAGCTCCACTGCTGTTTCTTTTTTCTTTCTGCTTGTATGTTCCCTTCTTATAGAGACGTACTAGTACAGTTATAACGCTCCTAAAGCTACCTTGCTTAGAGCTGATTCACTATAGAACTGTTTTTCTTGCCAGACCCATCTTAATGCTATAACGCTGTTTTTTCCTACCAGACCCCTTTTAACACTCTGATTCTCTATAGCACAACCTCGTTATAATGCTGTTTTTTCCTGCCAGACCCCTTTTAACACTCTGATTCTCTATAGCACTGCCTTGCTATAACGCCGTTTTTGCCTGCCGGACCCCTTTTAATGCTCTCATTCTCTATAGCACTGCCTCGTTTTAATGCTGTTTTTGCCTGCCAGACCCCTTTAATGCTCTGATTCTCTATAGCACTGCCTCACTATAATGCTGTTTTTGCCTGCCAGACCCCATTTAACGCTCTGATTCTTTATAGCACCGCCCGCTTTAATGCTGTTTTTGCCTGCAAGACCCCTTTAATGCTCTGATTCTCTATAGCATTGCCTCGCTATAACGCTGTTTTCACCCGCCAGATCCCTTTCAATGCTCTGATTCTCTATAGCACTACCTCGTTATAATGCTGTTTTTACCTGCCAGACCCTTTTTCACGCTCTGATTCTCTATAGCACTGCCTCGCTATAACGCTGTTTTTTTCTGCTAGACCCTTTTTAAAGCTCTGATTCTCTATAGCACTGCCTCGCTATAACGCTGTTTTTGCCTGCCAGACCCCTTTAATGCTCTGATTATCTATAGCGCTGCCTCGCTATAACACTGTTTTATTCTGCCAAACCCCTTTAACGCTCTAATTCTCTATAGCACTGCCTCGCTATACCACTGTTTTATTCTGCCAAACCCCTTTAACGCTCTAATTCTCTATAGCACTGCCTCTCTATAATGCTGTTTTTGCCTGCTGGACCCCTTTTAATGCTCTGATTATTTATAGCACTGCCTCGCTATAACACTGTTTTCCCTGCCATGCCCCATTAACGCTCTGATTCTCTATAGCACTGCCTCGCTATAACTGTTTTTGCCTGCTAGACTCCTTTTCACGCTCTGATTCTCTATAGCACTGCCTCGCTGTAACACAGTTTTACTTGCTAGACCCCTTTTAATGCTCTGTTTCTCTGTAGCACTGCATCGCTATAATGCTGCTTTTTCTGCCAAACCCCTTTAACGCTCTGATTCTCTAACACTGTCTCGCTATAACGCTGTTTTTGCCTGCCGGACCCCTTTTAATGCTCTGATTATTTATAGCACTGCCTCGCTATAATGCTGTTTTGCCTGCTAGGCCATTTTTAATGCTCTAATTCTCTATAGCACTGCCTCGCTATAACACTTTTTTTGCTTTACGTACCCCTTTTAATGCTCTGATTTTCCATAGCTTTTCCTCGCTATAATGCTGTTTTTGCCTGTTAGACCCATTTAATGCTCTAATTCTCTATAGCACTGCCTCGCTATAACACTTTTTTTGCTTTATGCACCCCTTTTAACGCTCTAATTCTCTATAGCACTGCCTCGCTATAACACTGTTTTTGCCTGCCGGACCCCTTTTAATGCTTTGATTCTCTATAGCACTGCCTCACTATAACACTGTTTTTTTCTGCCAAACCCCTTTAACACTCTGATTCTCTATAACACTGTCTCGCTATAACGCTGTTTTTGTCTGCCAGACCCCTTTTAATGCTCTGATTCTCTATAGCACTGCCTCGCTATAACACTGTTTTTGCTTGCCATACCCCTTTTAATGCTCTGATTCTCTATAGCACTGCCTCGCTATAACACTGTTTTTGCCTGCCGGACCCCTTTTAAAGCTCTGATTCTCTATAGCACTGCCTCGCTATAACACTGTTTTATTCTGCCAAACCCCTTTTTAATGCTCTAATTCTCTATAGCACTGCCTCGCTATAACACTGTTTTTGTCTGCTAGACCCTTTTTAATCCTGTGATTCTCTATAGCACTGCCTCGCTATAACACTGTTTTTGCTTGCCGTACCCCTTTTAATGCTCTGATTTTCCATAGCTTTGCCTCGCTATAATGCTGTTTTTGCCTGCTAGACCCCTTTTAAAGCTCTAATTCTCTATAGCACTGCCTTGCTATAATGCTGTTTTTGCCTGGTAGAACCCTTTTAATGCTCTGATTCTTTATAGCACTGCCTCGCTATAACACTGTTTGTTTTTGCCTGCCGGACCCCTTTTAATGCTCTGATTCTCTATAGCACTGCCTCACTATAACGCTGTTTTTGCCTGCCGGACCCATTTTAATGCTCTGATTTTCCATAGCTTTGCCTCGCTATAACACTGTTTTTGTCTGCCAGACCTCTTTTAAGTCTCTGATTTTCTATAACACTTCCACGCTAGAACACGTTTTTTGCCTTCCAGGCGCCTTTTAACGCTCTGATTCTCTATATCATTGCCTCGCTATAACGCTGTTTTTACCTGGTAGACCCAATTACAGTGGATATAAAAAGTCTACACACCCCTGTTAAATGTTCTGTGCTGTAAAAATATGAGACAAAGATAAATAATTTCAGAACTTTTTCCACCTTTAATGTGACCTATAAACTGTACAACTCAATTGAAAAAAAACTGAAATCTTTTAGGTGGAGGGAAGAAAAATAAAAAATAAAAATAATGTGGTTGCATAAGTCTGCACACCCTCTTATAACTGGGAATGTAGTTGTGTTCAGAATTAAGCAATCACATTCCAAATCGTGATAAATAGGAGTCAGCATACAACTGCCATTATTTAAAGTGCCTCTGATTAACCCCAAATAAAGTTCAGCTGCTCTAGTTGGTCTTTCCTGAAATGTTCTTAGTCGCATCCAACATCAAAAGCCATGGTCCACCGAGAGCTTCCAAAGCATCAGAGGGATCTCATTGTTAAAAGGTATCAGTCAGGAGGAGGGTAAAAAAGAATTTCCAAGGCATTAGATATACCATGGAACACAGTGAAGACAGTCATCATCAAGCGGAGAAAATTTGGCACTACAGTGACATTACCAAGAACTGGAGCTCTTTCCAAAATTGATGAAAAGACGAGAAGAAAACTGATCTGGAAGGCTACCAAGAGGCCTACAGCAACATTAAAGGAGCTGCAGTACTGGCTGTGTGGTACATGTGACGACAATCTCCCGTATTCTTCATATGTCTGGGCTATGGGGTAGAGTGGCAAGACGAAAGCCTTTTTTTACGAAGAAAAACATCCAAGCCAGGCTACATTTTGCAAAAACACATCTGAAGTCTCCCAAAAGCATGTGAGAAAAGTTGTTATGGTCTGATGAAACCAAGGTTGAACTTTTTGGCCATAATTCCAAAAGATATGTTTGGTGCAAAAACAACACTGCACATCACCAAAAGAACACCATACCCACAGTGAAGCATGGTGGTGGCAGCATCATACTTTGGGGCTGTTTTTCTTCAGCTGGAACTAAGGCCTTAGTTAAGATAGAGGGAATTATGAACAGGGAATTATGAACAGTTCCAAATACCAGTCAATATTGACACAAAACCTTCAGGCTTCTGTTAGAAAGGTGAACATGAAGAGGAACTTCATCATTCAACATGACAACAACCCAAAGCATACATCCAAATCAACAAAGGAATGGCTTCACCAGAAGAAGATTAAAGTTTTGGAATGGCCCAGCCAGAGACCAGACCTGAATCCAATTGAAAATCTGTGGGGTGATCTGAAGAGGGCTGTGCACAGGAGATGCCCTCGCAATCTGACAGATTTTGAGTGTTTTTGCAAAGAAGAGTGGGCAAATCTTGTCAAGTCAAAATGTGCCATGCTGATAGACTCATACCCAAAAAGACTGAGTGCTGTAATAAAATCAAAAGGTGCTTCAACAAAGTATTAGTTTAAGGGTGTGCATATTTATGCAACCATATTATTTTATTTTTTATTTTTTTTCTTCCCTCTACCTAAAAGATTTCAGTTTGTTTTTCAATTGAGTTGTACAGTTTATAGGTCACATTAAAGGTGGAAATAGTTCTGAAATGATTTATCTTTGTCTCATTTTTTTACAGCACAGAAACCTGACATTTTAACAGGGGTGTGTAGACTTTTTATATCCACTGTAATGCTCTGATTCTCTATAGCATTGCCTCGCTATAACGCTGTTTTTCCTGCCGGACACCTTTTCACACTCTGATTCGCTACAACACTGTTTTTTTTCTCCAAAGAAGAGAGAATCCAGGATGACTCAGAAGCTTCAACATCAATCATTTAAAGTTTATATTTCTACTAATGTTCGGTTTGTGTTAGTGGTATGTTTGCTGTTTCTTTGAAGTTCATATAAAACCAAAAAAGTTTAAGTTTCAATAGAATTTTTTTTTTTTTTCAGGAGTTACCCTATCCCTATCTTCCCCATGTGAAACTGCCCCAGAGCTGTTTCGCTTAGCACTAGTGATGTCGCGAACATCAAATTTTCGGTTCGCGAACAGCGGACTCGAACTTCATCAAATGTTCGCGAACGGGCGAACATCGGCGAACCGCCATAGGCTTCAATGGGCAGGCGAATTTCAAAACCCACAGGGACTCTTTCTGGCCACAATAGTGATGGGAAAGTTGTTTCAAGGGAACTAAGACCTGGACTGTGGCATGCCGGAGGGGGATCCATGGCAAAACTCCCACGGAAAATTACATAGTTGATGCAGAGTCTGGTTTTAAGCCATAAAGGGCATAAATCACCTAACATTCCTAAATTGTTTGGAATAACATGCTTTAAACATCAGGTATGATGTTGTATCGATCAGGTAGTGTAAGGGTTACACCCGCTTCACAGTAACAGACCAATCTCCCCGTTTAATGCACCGCAAACAACCGCAAACAGCCCCTTTGCACAACCGCAAACTCCCCATTTGCACAAGGTTGGATACCAAGCTAGCCATGTCCCGTTCCTTGTCCTCACTGATGTCATTGAAGGTCTCTTCCTCCACCCAGCCACCAAGGGTCCCCGAAAGGGGACAACAAGCCCACTGGGACTCCTGCTGTGTTTGGTCTTCCAACTCCTCAAAGCCACCTTCCTCCTCTGACTCCTCTTCTTCAGACTCCCAGAGTCTGGGGGCTTCCACTGCCCAGCATGGAAGATTATACACAGGTCAGAGTCTGGGGACTTCCACTGCCCAGCATGGTAGATTATACACAGGTCAGAGTCTGGGGGCTTCCACTGCCCAGCATGGAAGATTATACACAGGTCAGAGTCTGGGGGCTTCCACTGCCCAGCATGGAAGATTATACACAGGTCAGAGTCTGGGGGCTTCCACTGCCCAGCATGGAAGATTATACACAGGTCAGAGTCTGGGGGCTTTCACTGCACAGCATGGAAGATTATACACAGGTCAGAGTCTGGGGGCTTCCACTGGACAGCATGGAAGATTATACACAGGTCAGAGTCTGGGGCCTTCCACTGCCCAGCATGGGAGACTATACACAGGTCAGAGTCTGGGGGCTTCCACTGCACAGCATGGAAGATTATACGCGTTGCCTCTGTCTGCGTTATTATAAGGTGTGTACTGTTAAGTAGTACTATTCCTATCGGTTTAATCCCTGTTACGTCCACTATCAGGGGACGTGTATATGGCATGGATTTTTGGAAGCGGGAGATGGAAAAAGATGCTTGGTCGGTGCTCCCACTTCAAATTTGGGGCACTGCGCGTGCAATCTAAGGTGCCACCAGATATGAGTGTCACTGTGCACTGGCAAAAGTTGGCAGAGTAGATGCAATAGGCTTCACACACCTGTAGGCAGGCAATTGCTATTCAATCTATTACAGTCAAAAAAGTGTTGTTTTATGTCACTGAGCACAATATAAGCTGTGAGCCTGACACAGGCAGGCAACTGAAATTAGATTACAGGAAAAAAATGGTTGTTTTCAATGTATGTTACACCACCAGGTATGAGTAGTGAAAATAAGCACAATATAAGCTGTTAGGTGTTAACCTGTCACACACACGCTGGCAGACAGGCATAGATTACACAAAAAAATTATAAAATAAAATAAATGATTTTCAAAGTTTCCTCAATGATAAAGTGTAGCGGGCGAACCGAAAAGCGCATGTGTTCGCCGTTCGCGGTGGACGCGAACATGCGAAAATCGCCGCGAATAGTTCTCCGGCAAACTGTTCGGGACATCACTACTTAGCACTCCTATTGCCTGGAACCTATCTACAGCGAGGTATTCCTGTATATTTTAGAGCATTAGCAGGAGGTGCAGCTTGGACATTATAAAGGAGCCCTTATTTGGAGGTTCTCCCATACGTACCAGCTCACACTTAAACGCTTAGACTACTCTGCTTCATTGCTAATGTTGATAGTTTTTGCATGAGATGCTTTTGCCAATCTGCAGTGTCCCTTTAATAAAATATAATAAAAATTCTTAAAACTCATTTGTAATGAGCAACATCCTAATATTTTAAGCTAGAGCTTTGGAAGTTTTAAGATATTGTTCTACTGCACGTAGAAAATTAAAGAGTATTTTATCCGCAGCTGTGAAAGGAATTTTAAAACATATTTTATTCCATATCAGATGAAATGAGAGCTGAAGTACAATGGCATAATTGATTAAGGGCTAATACTGCTGCATACTGGAGAATCTGATAATAATTCCTTAGTGGATTCTCAAACTAGTTCCAGGTTCATGTTTTATGCAGACAAGCAACAAACCTGTGGAGATCGCCAGAGGCAATACTAATTAAAATATAACGATGCGCCACTTGACCCACAGGCGTATTACTGATATAACCCTTCACCTTCACAATTGTTGAAATATTGCAGGTACCGTATGAGAGAACAATAAGGACCCATCATGTTAATGTGAAATGTATACAGATAAATTAAATTATCTTTTCTTTAATTAGTAATTTCTGTCTGTGTATTTTTGGTATATTGCACTGCACAGAGCGCCAGTCAAACTGTATAGGCAAAATTAATGCCTGGGTATAAATTAATATAATTATAATTGGCTGTTAAACTTTTGGGCTTGAAAATTTGTATTTTAGATGAAAAGGTCCTCCATCTCTTCTAATGACTTTATCTTATATGATTAGTTATCTTGCACAGTGAACAGTAATAAGCAGCAAAAACATGTCCAGACGGATAGATAATACTCACAGAGACATTTAAGTGTTAGAGTCTTATCATTATTCTGAACTAATAATGATACGTATCATCCCCACTGTCAGAGGTGAGATAAAGTCATTAGGAGAGAGAGGTCTTTCACATCTAATATAATATTTAAAATACTCTACTTTCAAAATCAATTATCTAAAATAGTTTTCATTTATTTGCATACTTTTTATTTGTTTACTTTTACTGTATCACTTTAATTATATGTGTAAAGGAAAAATATATATTTAGATCTCGCTTCAGTTTGCCTTTATTTCATGCTATGTAAAAATCTTTGGACAAATGAGGAGCAAAGTATTATTTATATGAAGCTTGATGAGGATGTTTTTGGTGCAATGTCATATTTATTAATTCCAGGAATTTAATACAATTGTATGTGCTATAGTGATAATTATTTAGGGTGTTGATGAACACATTTGTATCTGAAGACTGCAAACCTAGGGGCCCTATTCTATTGCCCAATTTGTAAATGTATGCACACTGAAAACCACTCTGAAAATTGCCACATATTCTATTAGCTATTTGCAATCTGATTACGAGTTACCCACCCACATTCACTACGGGCCAACCAAAGGCACAAAACCAGCCTTATAACTCCATTGGTTTTAGCACAGCTTGAACATTACAAGCGCTAACTAATTAAAGTTACACAAAATCAATATTCTATTAGACCCGTAGCTCAAGCTCGCAAATAAAGTCTAACCCGTAACTGAAAAAAGTATCAAGTTTCTGTAAAAAATATTACTAAGTACTAAATAGGACTCACGGGGGCTTTATTAAACACTTATTAAAGCTGTAGCAGCAATTAAACACACAATACTGTATTTTAAAAGCACGGGAAGGCATGGAAAGACATTTTAATTAATTGCACAACAGTCTCAAACACATAAATATGCAATTAAAAAATATTTTTTTAGGTGTTATTTCTGAGTAATGTTGATCCCGGACTCAGGAGGTTAATACATATCATGAAACCCACATGGACTAAAACAGATGATCTAATGCATTTTATAGAGTGCTAGATTGTGAGCCGGATTGGCAGATATTACTTATTGGCTCTCATTAATTCATAGCCTTCATTTGCAGATTACGTCTAACTTCCATGTTTTACTGACATCATGATGATGGTGTCAACTGTGTCTAAAAAGTAAATTACAGGCTTGATTAAATATTGCCAGATCATATGATCAGGCCCCTTGAAATCAGACTTAAAAAGGTAGGGTTTAGGAGTTTGGGCTTAAGGAGGTAATTTTGGGCTTGAGTCAATAGAATACATCTAAACATCTAGAGAAAAAAACACCCACAGACAAATTTAGTTCGAGCCACATACACTTTGTGAAAAGTCTCATTTTTGTACCACATTCAAATGTAATTAGTTCAATGACCTTGTGTTATAATACAAACAAAAATTGGAATTTTAATATTTTTATCGACTTAATGAAATCTATATAAAAATATTCAGATTTAGTAAATTATCTAGAATCATCTACACGAGGTTTCATATGTTTTGGTATAGCATTTTTTTAGGGGTTATGGGTTATAGTTAAAGGACTATTGTAGTTTGGGAAAACTTTCACATATTAAGTATGTACAGTAATTACCTGAAAAATGTTGCATTTAGCAGACTGCTTTTGTCATGGGCACTTCCATGGGCACAATAGGAAAAAAGTCAAATGCTGTATTTATTTATTTTATCATTTTCTTTTGCACATCACCAGAATCAGATTCTTCATAAAAGCATACTATAAATATGGCATTTCAGTGGTCATTTAAGTCAATATTCTGTGGTTGTGGTTGGTGTTAGAGATTTGGTTATGATTAGAGCTAAAAGGACACCTAAAGTCACCATATACCATCTGCACCATCACATAGAGGCTATAATGGCCACACTGATTTTATTTGATTGGCTTTCTTTACTCCTTGTTTAATGTGCAGGGCTCTTTGGGCTCATTGGGCATCTATTTTCAGAACTTTATGTTCTAAATTCAAACCCCCTTCATCTTTTTTGTTTTTACAGGCTAGAAGTGACTAAAAGCCCTAATGTCAAACTCTCACAACTAATTTAATTTAGTAGTAATTTAAAAAGTTAAAGCATTTTTCACATATTTTGCACTTTCTATCTGAGCACATATAGTGACTTCAGGGCCCCTTTAAAGGGCCACTATATAATGAAAAAAAAAATATATATATATATGTTTGAAAAATTTGAGTCTGACTAATATAATTAAGCAAGAAAAAAGTAAAAAAGCATTTTTTTTAATGAAAAAAGAACAATTCTGATGCTTTTGCTGGAGGTATCCATGATGCGTTGGAGAAAGATTTGTGTGTGAGAGGGGCATTTACATTTCTGGATAGCAATGCTTGTATTACCTGATCCAAACATCCTGCTTCTGGACCAGTGAGAGGGAGGGGATGTGGTGTTAATTTCAGTCAGATCCAGTTGTCTAACAAAGCCTTCTGGCCTCTCCCTGATTCCTCCTCCCTACTCCTCTCTCAACTAATAGATAAATAAACCCATCCTCATGAACCAGCTCTTGGGAGAGTAATCAAAAATATATATTATCCCAAAAAAATATTTTTATGTCCATGGCTTATACAGCTACTGATATTGTTAGTTTGTTACATACTTCACAAACAAGTTTTCTTGAACTACAGTAATCCTTTAAAGACAGATGTAGGATTTTGGTTAGGATTGGTGTTGGAGTTGTTATAGGTTTTGGGTTGAGTTCCAGATGATGTAAGGTAAGGGTTAACAGCACTTGAACATAGGAACATGGGCAAGTCAAAAAAATGATTTTGTTACTAGAATCAAATATTCTATCTGTTGTTGTCATGTCCGATTCTCTATGACCCTTCATTTCCTTGGCAAAGCTACTGGAGTGGGTGCCAGTTCGTTCTCCAATGGACTGCAATTTCTCTGACCGCTCTGCTATGACCTGCTCATCATGGGTGACCCTACATGGTATAGCTCATAGCTTCATTGAGGTACACAAGCCCCTTCACCACCACAAAGTGGAGATATAGAAGGAGATTCTATTTGTAACTTGTGTTATAATTCAAATTACACATCTAATTATATTTTAGGAATTTAGGAATTATAATTGCTAATATTACTGAATTCTACTGATTGCTGTCCCAGACTGGACCTCACTAAAATAAAGAATCCTAGTAGATACCAAAATGCTCTTGTGATACTGTATGTAAGCCTCTGTCTCTATGAATGCACAAATATGTTACAATCATTCTTCAGCTGACAGAAGAAAAGTAAAATGAAGCAATGAAGGGTGACACACAGAGAAAAGAGAGATACAGGGAGTTGATGTATTCTCTCACTGGTAAAAAGCAATACCTCTCCCTGCAACTCAATATAATAACCCGCAAGTGTATCTGCTGTGTGAGGATCGTACAGAGATGGACTATTGACTACCGACACGCTGAATGCTTGAACAGAAATTGATTACTGTTAAGCCTGTGAGTACAAGCAATCTTCCAGGAAAAGTGAATATTTCATGCCTTAACTTCATGAAAAAAAGTGGCAAATGAATGTGCATTGCCGGCCGATCGATGGCTCAGCTTGTGACACGGCCATCACTACATTATGACTTGATAACTTCTAGATCCAATGCCGTGAAGATGGTTTATTTCTGTGTTCAGTTTCCTACAATACAACAAAATTAAATTACTTTTCATTATCTAAGAGTTATTTATAGGGACACTGTAACCAAATGAAAGTAGAATTGTGCTCACTGCCAGCATGTATTGTATACTAGTAAGCCCTTCTGGATCACTACCATGTCGTAGTGAAGAGGCTTGTGTACCTAAAAAAAGCCATGAGCTATACCATGTACGGTCTGCAAAGATGGACAGGCCATAGCAGAGAGCGCAGATAAATTGTGGTCCACTGGATAAGGAACTGGCAACCCAAGTAAAACCTTATGGATAAGCTCAACCAGACACAAAATGTACCTGGCATGTTGCAGTCCATAAGGTCTTAGAGAGTTGGACATGACTGAACAATTAAACAACAATATACTAGTAAGCATCTCAATTTTAATCTAATTTAACCGAATATCTTTAATTCAAATTAGAAGTTTAGGTTGCAGAAAAATACTTTAGCCACAAATATATATCATACAAGTGCAGAGATGGTTAATGGAGGGTCCCAGTTCAAAAAAACATTTTGGACCCCAAGTATTTTTGTGCACCACCCTCCACACCTGGGGCCAACTCAATAGGTGTCACCTTCTCCATCAGCCTCAGCTCCACTCACAAAACACCCCTGCCCAAAGAAGCTTCCTTCCCCTCCCTCAGCCACTTACACCTCTTAATTTTTTTACCTCCCATATCCTCTTCCTATAGACGCTCCCTTGCCCCCTAGTCCCCCATTACCCAACCACTGGCCCATCTTAATTGTCTTACCCCCAAGACAAATTCCTAAAGTTCACTTCCCTAAAAAAGGGAGGGACTAAGTTATGAAGAAAGACTAACCAAATTAAGCTTATTTTATCTAGAAAAAAGGCGTCTAAGAGGAGATATGATTACCTTATATAAATACATCCAGGGTCAGTATAAAGATTTGTCAAGGGAACTTTTTGTGCCAAGAGGTTTTCAACTGACAAGATGACATCCCTTGAGGTTAGAAGTAAAAAGATTCCACCTTAAAGAAAGAAAAGGGTTCTTCACAGTAAGGGTGGTTAATCTGGGGAATTCTCTATCAAAGGAAGTGGTGACAGCGGATTCGATAGATAACTTTAAAAAGGGATTGGATTTATTTCTAATTAAAAAGGGAATTCAGGGTTATCCTGGATAATTAGAGAGTATTGATCCGGGGAGGAAACCGATCGCCAGTATCTGGGGTCAGGAAGGAATTCATTTATTTTTTCCTTTGAGTTGATTGTCTAAGTTTCACTTGTTTACCTTCCTCTGGATCATTTAATTAACAATTCATTAACGACCAATTAATGAACAACTAATCTGCATATTGCAGAACAGCGGAGATCTTAAAAGGTTGAACTTGATGGACTGAAAGTCTTTTTTCAACCTCAGTTACTATGTAACTCTGTAGCTATGTAAGATATAAGGGGTGCATTGTTCTTAAGTGCTTTATATGTTCTGGTCAGGATTTTAAATTTTATTCTGGAGTTTATTCAGAAATTTGAAAAACAACCTTAAAGCAGGAGCAAATTCAGTTGGGTACCAAGTAGGACAAAGAGAAGCAGATGGAGGCGGAGAGCAGTTAAGGGAATAACTCACTGTGAATAAAGAGAGTTCCAAATTAATTAAAGTCAAGGACCCTTTTTCAAATGTTTATATGCATTCTATTGACTTAAGAATTCATTAGTGCCAATAAGTAATATTTGCAGAACATGTAGGAATATTAAGAGTGATTTTAAGTGTGTATTAATTTACGAATTGGGCAATTTAATCGGGCCCAAGGTTTGCCTTGTTGTATTCCCACAACTTGCTGTCTCCCCTCACCTTGCTGTCTCCCCTCACCTCACTGTATCCCCTCACCTTGCTGTACTCCCTCACCTTGCTGTATTCCCTCACCTCATTGTATCTCCTCACCTGGCTGTATCCCCTCACCTTTCTGTCTCCCCTCACCTTACTGTCTCCCCTCACCTTGCTGTACTCCCTCACCTTGCTGTATTCCCTAACCTTGCTGTATCCCCTCACCTCACTGTATCCCCTCACCATGCTGTACTCCCTCACCTTGCTGTATTCCCGCACCTCATTGTATCTCCTCACCTTGCTGTACTCCCTCACCTTGCTGTGTTCCCTCACCTCATTGTATCTCCTCACCTGGCTGTATCCCCTCACCTCACTGTATCCCCTCACCATGCTGTACTCCCTCACCTTGCTGTATTCCCTCACCTCATTGTATCTCCTCACCTTGCTGTACTCCCTCACCTTGCTGTATTCCCTCACCTCATTGTATCTCCTCACCTGGCTGTATCCCCTCCCCTTGCTGTCTCCCTTCACCTTGCTGTATTCCCTAACCTTGCTGTATCCCCTCATCTCACTGTATCCCCTCACCATGCTGTACTCCCTCACCTTGCTGTATTCCCATACCTCATTGTATCTCCTCACCTGGCTGTATCCCCTCACCTTGCTGTCTCCCCTCACCTTACTGTCTCCCCTCACCTTGCTGTATTCCCTAACCTTGCTGTAGCCTCTCACTTCACTGTATCTCTTCACCTTTTTGTATCCCCTCATCTTGCTGTATGCCCTCACCTCGCTGTATTCCCTCACCTCAGTCTCCCCTCACCTTGCTGTATTCCCTAACCTTGCTGTATCCTCTCACTTCACTGTATCTCCTCACCTTTTTGTATTCCCTCATCTTGCTGTTTTCCCTCACCTCGCTGTAGTCCCTCACCTCACTGTATCTCCTCACCTTTTTGTATCCCCTCATCTTGCTGTATGCCCTCACCTCGCTGTATTCCCTCACCTCACTGTATCTCCTCACCTTTTTGTATCCCCTCATCTTGCTGTATGTCCTTACTTCACTGTATCCCTTCACCTCACTGTATCTCCTCACCTTTTTGTATTCCCTCACCTTGCTGTATCCCCTCACCTTGCTGTTTCCCCTCACCTTGCTGTATCTCCTTACCTTGCTGTATCCCCTCACCTCACTGTATCTCCTCGCCTTTTTGTATCTCCTCATCTTGCTGTATGCCCTCACCTTGCTGTATCCCCTTACCTCACTGTATCTCCTCACCTTTTTGTATCCCCTCATCTTGCTGTATGCCCTCACCTCACTGTATCTCCTCACCTTTTTTTATCCCCTCATCTTGCTGTATGCCCTCACCTCACTGTATCTCCTCACCTTTTTGTATCTCCTCACCTTGCTGTATCCCCTCACCTTGCTGTATCCCCTCACCTTGCTGTATCTCCTCACCTTGCTGTATCCCCTCACCTCACTGTATCTGCTCACCTTTTTGTATCCCCTCATCTTGCTGTATGCCCTCAACTTGCTGTATCCCCTCATCTTGGTGTATCCTCTCACCTCACTGTATCTCCTCACCTTTTTGTATCTCCTCACCTTGCTGTATCCCCTCACCTTGCTGTATCTCCTCACCTTGCTGTATCCCCTCACCTTTTTGTATCCCCTCACCTTGCTGTATCTCCTCACCTTGCTGTATCCCCTCACCTTTTTGTATCCCCTCATCTTGCTGTATGCCCTCACCTTGCTGTATCCCCTCACCTTGCTGTATGCCCTCACCTTGCTGTATCCCCTCACCTCAATGTATCTCCTCACCTTGCTGTATCTCCTCACCTTGCTGTATCCCCTCACCTTTTTGTATCCCCTCATCTTGCTGTATGCCCTCACCTTGCTGTATCCCCTCACCTTGCTGTATCTCCTCACCTTGCTGTATCCCCTCACCTTTTTGTATCCCCTCATCTTGCTGTATCTCCTCACCTTGCTGTATCTCCTCACCTTTTTGTATCCCCTCATCTTGCTGTATGCCCTCCCCTTGCTGTATCCCCTCACCTTGCTGTATCTCATCATCTTGCTGTATCCCCTCACCTTGCTGTATCCCCTCACCTTGCTGTATCTCATCACCTTGCTGTATCCCCTCACCTTGCTGTATCTCCTCACCTTGCTGTATCTCCTCACCTTTTTGTATCCCCTCACCTTGCTGTATCTCCTCACCTTGCTGTATCTCCTCACCTTTTTGTATCCCCTCATCTTGCTGTATCTCCTCACCTTGCTGTATCTCCTCACCTTTTTGTATCCCCTCATCTTGCTGTATGCCCTCACCTTGCTGTATCCCCTCACCTTGCTGTATCTCATCACCTTGCTGTATCCCCTCACCTCAATGTATCTCCTCACCTTTTTGTATCCCCTCATCTTGCTGTATGCCCTCACCTCACTGTATCTCCTCACCTTTTTGCATCTCCTCACCTTGCTGTATCCCCTCATCTTGCTGTATCCCCTCACCTTGCAGTATTCTACAAGAAATATTCGTAAAGAACCACTGTAATGTCATATTTAGAAATATTCGTTTGAAGAACTGTATTAGAGTGATGGGCAAAATTACTTTTTATTGGGATAGCTACTTTAAGTTAATTTAATTTTGATAAAGTATTTTCCACTTTTGTATACAGCAGTGATAACTGTATTCCCAATTTTGGTAATTAATCCTAGTGTTGTTATTTATGTCTTTTGTTCAAGACAATGATTGAAGCTTAACCCTTTACAGCTTTCAAGGTCACCTAGCAGAAAAAAAGGGAAATGATAATGGCAGATCACACTACAGCATATTTCCATAGAATAAATAATACATTAAAGGATTTATGTATTGCTCTGCTTTAAAAAAAAAAAAATCCCTGTGATTAATATAGCACAAACAGCATTCAGTAGCCCTGAGCACTGCTGCCCTGAGAAAGTGGAAATCCTATATATACCAAGTGGGAGCAAACAATGTAAAGCAATGTTGTACTGCTGAGGGTGAATATAAAAACAGCTTGTGCATATTAAAATTGTGATATATTCTGATATATCCCATATAATAGTTGTCAAACTACGAATCGTCAGCACGCGAAGTGAGGGACGCAGTTCGGGCCGCAAATGCGGAGGTGGAGGCTGTACAGCGCCTCACAAGCGGTTACAAACACCCACAGAAGCAGGACTTGGAAAAAAACACAAAACACGCAATGGGAAAATACGGAATTACACAAAAAAATACGACCTGCTGGACTTATAACGAAAAAATTACGGACTTACACTGATGGGCAATTCGCTAGTCACATATAATAGTTGTCAAACTGCGAGACGTCGTCACGCTTTGCGAGGTGCGTACGACTTAGGTGATGAGCGCCGCATGAGCCTCATGAAGGGAGGCGAGCCATTAACGCGCAGCCTCGCAAAGCGATGCGAGCTGTTAAACCGTAGCACATAGCCGCTGTGAGCCTCGCGAAGTGAGGTGAGTCGTTAACATACGAGATGCGGGACTTAGAAAAAAATTACGAGATGCTGGACTTAGAAAAAAAAGATACGAGGCGCAAAAATTTACAAAATTAGCAGCCAAAGCCAAAAAACACACTAAATACACCACAAAAAATACCACAAAAAACATCACAGACAGCATGGGGTAACAGCCAGGACTTCTGTGAGTGAGGTGGAACGCAAAATTAACTTGATTTAGATGATTTTCGCCACACAAAGAAATGAAAACGAGGCTACACGATTCCTGACCACACAAAACACTGCAAAACGCGTAGCACTTTACACATCACACTACAACCTACAAGATACACTATTACAAAAGCAGGAAAATGTTCATGAGACGCGTACCACATTAATAACATTACGACTATACAATGCCGCTTTACACAATAAACCAACGGCTTTACCTCGCGCACGCAGCCTATTTCAAATGCACAGTTCAAACATTCATTACACTTTATAAGCAGGGCACTAACACTTACAATGTATATTCTATGCAGACGCAAAATACAAACAGATTGTTAGCTCTTCAGCCTATTGCTCGCTGCATATAACAATTATAATTATTAAAGTTAATTATTACTTAACTACATATACATTGAAATATATATCTCTCTCAGAGGACCAAAGGTACATGACAGGAGAGCCAGGTCTCGACACAGGCAGAAGACACGATGCTGCAGCAGGAGCTCAGTGATGAAGGTAAGTAGAGAGGGCAAAGGGAGGTTATTAGTGAGGGGGGCGGAGGGAGGATAAGGGGGAAGGAGGGAGGAGGAGGAGTATTGCGGCCCTACGGAGGAGGAGGATGAGACACAAGGGAGAGGGGGGGAAAGGAGACACAAGGGAGGGAGAGGTGGGGAAAAGGAGACACAAGGGAGGGAGAGGTGGGAATTAGGAGACACAAGGGAGGGAGAGGTGTGGGAAAGGAGACACAAGGGAGGGAAAGGGGGGAAAGAGACACAAGGGAAGGAGGAGGGATGAGACACGAGGGAGATGGGGGAAATTAGACAAAAGGGAGGGGGAAGGAAACACAAGGGAGGGAGAGAGGGGGGAAGTGAAAGACAAGGGAGGGAGAGAGCGGGGATGAGATACAAGGGAGGGAAAGGGGGAAAACGGGGGAAAGGTGAAATGTACTCAGAGGGCCCATAGCCTCGCATTGTGTGGCAAACAGCATTGCCAGCCTTACAATTTTACTCCCATCATTTTTGACAGGCAATTTCCTAGTGTGTACACATTTATATATATTTATATATATATATATATATATATATATATATATATATATACAGTATATATATATATATATATATATATATATATATATATATATATACATACATATATGCAGAGAGAGAGAGAGAGAGGTTTATTTTTACATACATATCTAGTACAACATTTATATTCATTACTAAACCCACCTGCCACAGATTTGTATCATGATGACAAAATATTAACAAATAACAATAGTTATATTGTTTGTACAGTATTAAATCAAAAGAGTTACAAATCAAAATTTTCTATCCACACAGAATCCCCCTCAAGCACTTCCTCCAGCTAAAATCTTGATCAAATATTCTTAGATGTTCCAAGCTGTCTTCCAAAAGTGGCAACACTGTATTTATTTGTTAAGATAACGTTATTTGATCGTTTTGCTTTCTTTCCATTGGTAACTTTTAATTAGCGTTTTCTGCCAACTGTTCAATCCTTGGAATACTTAATAAAAAAAAAAAAAATGATGGTTTGAAAAATTGCATTTGAGATGAGGCATTAATTATCAAGATATAAACTATGTAGTGACATGCTGATTGATTGAAAGCCAAAGAAAACACACTCACACACAGCACAGGGGGAGAGCCAGGAAGCCTGGGAGTGAGGTTGCAAGCGATTTTGAGCCATATTTGCCATTTTTCGCCATTCGAAAATCGGCTAAGCAAGAAAAAAAATGGTGGCTGAAAAACGTAAAAAATCTGGATGAACATGAGGATGAGCAAAGCCCGACACGCAGGACATAGAACGTACACGAAAGCAAAGACAGTAACATACAAGAACAATGCCAGGCGCGCAGGACTTTGAAAATAAAACAAACGGCATTCAGTGCGTAACATGCAAAGATTCAGCAGACACACAGAGGAGAAACACACAGGGAAGGGACAGAAGAGACACATGCCATTCACAAGCACAAAACTTGCAGGTTAACGAACCCTGCAATGAGCAGCCTGTACACTCATCGCAGGGCTCTCGATGAGCACCATGAGCGGGAGAGGCTTGCAATGAGCGCAGAAGGTGATCATTGCAAAGCAGGAAAGCTGTAGTACATGGGGGGAGAGGCTCGCGATCAGCGCCGAATGTGCTCAGAGGAGCAAAAGCCTCACATTGTGTGTCAAACAGCATTGCAAGCCGTACAATGTTATGTCATTTTTGATGGGGCTGTTCCTAGTAGAATATATTCTTCATCATCTTTCTCTTCATTCCTTTTTCCTCAATCTGTTCAAACATTACATCTTTCTTAGTCATTATCTGTTTTTTCTTCCTTTCCTCCTTTCTCTATCTCCTTTACTGCTGTTGAGCTCACAGTAGATTTTAGTGCTAACAAGCAAAATCACAAGCTAAACAAACATTCCCGCTAACCTAACTTTACATTGAGCTAGACTAGCCCTTAACATGAGACTGAAACACACAAACAAGAAACATTTTGCATTTTAGATGTTCATACAGCAAGAATCTTAACTACACTGATCTTATAAGAAATAAGAGAAATGTTGTCTAAAAATCCATGTAGCGAAGTGATGGCTGAAAGCTATTTTAAAAAATAAGGTATATCATAGATTAACATTGAGGAGGAAAAAATAGAACTTTTAACTTTCCATTTTCAAATACATTTGGGAGAAGAATTGTAGTAGAAGGACACACTTCTCTGGCAGTGCAATAATGTATATTGCTAATACCTGAAGATAGTCCTGCTACTGTCCTGTTAGTGAGAGATGCACACTCTAATAGAGTGCCATGTAGGACAATGCCTAGTAACGGTGATGTCTCTTGAGCGACTGGCTTTGTCTTTATTACAAATATAATGCTGCCTCCATTGCAGTACAATAAGATGTATCAATTCAGAAATGCATTGTTACTCATCATTTGCTTACATCGTTTCTTATTTGATGGACCAACTATATATAAGCGCTATTGTATCATTTGTATTAGATCTTATGTATTGTCAATATATTGCTGCTCCCCAAACAATCTGAAAGGCTGAATGCCATTTTCTGGAAGAATAAGAAGTTCAAATGTTATTCGCTCCTTAAGGCTGGAGAGCTATAATTAGGAACTCGACCATAATTGTATTTGATTGAAGTAGAGAATCTTTGATGTGGTAGTTTTGAAAATCATCTTTCAAATCTGAGATGGGAGGCTCTAATGACGGTTGTGGGTTTTAAATGAAGGAGGGTGAAGGATCAATTCTCTGGAATAACAGAGGGCACAATTTGAAGTAGTAGATCTGCAGATGTGGAGATAATTCTACATCATGCACACAAGACATAACACGCAACAGACAGGGAGATTCACATGACAGCATGAACCTTTCAAATTCCAGCAACTGCTGTTATCAAAACCAAGGTGCTTGCTCTTGATAATCTACATAAAACACTACAAATTACACACATGTAGCACTATTTGCATATATTAGAATTACTAAGGTATTTATTGTTATTTGCACTAATAATAATGTATGCAGTGCTACAATAAAGAGGGTAACAACTGCAGCCACATCTTTAATGGTATTCATGGAAAATGCATTTGGAAATAGAAATGCCATATGGGAAGTTTTGGAGATGTACAGTCTTAGTACATATACCCCAAATTATTAAATTGTAATGAAGAGGTTTGTCCTTTAGCCCAGCATTTCCAGACAGCAGTATATACCTTGACATTTTGATTTGGAAGATTATTATAATTTACTTATAAAGCACCAACATGTTATGTAGTGTTAAATGGAGGGGACACAGTGAATACATTGGAATAACATGATACAGGAGGAGTCTGGGCCTGCTCTATTAAGAAAGTGCAATTTATATGGTAGAGACAAAGAGGAAGGGGATTGTTTGAGGAAATTAGAAGCTGTGAAGAGTGAGGAGAGTGTGATGTTTATTTATTATTGTTTAAAATAATATTTTTTTCACCTTATCAGCTCTTACCTGTCATATTGTTGACTAATTATGTTAATAAAGTATATACTATTTACTTCATCAATAATAAATAAGTATGTAAGCTTTCAGGAACAGGGTCCTCTGGACCTATTTTTCTGTAAAATATGGCTTATTATATAGAGGCAATTGTTAAGCTAAGGTAATTGTTGAGGTAATTCTGAATTCTAAACATTATGACCGTAAAAAAGGGTATCATAAATGAACGTTATTATATACTAGCGATTTGCCCGTCAAAAAATGACGGCAATGAAATTGTAAGGTAGCTAAATTAGTAAATGAATATAGTGTACCTATTTTGAAGCATTGTGATGAAGAGCTGGCAATCTGTGTTGATGTTGCTGCAGCATTAGTGGTGTGGAGCTGCTGTGTAAGCATGCTGAATGTGTGCACTGTGTGGTATGAATATCCGTAGGTGGTTTGTGTCGTTTTGCGAGTTTCTTGTGGTGTTTTGCGAGTTTGTTGTGGTGTTTTGCGAGTTTAGAGTGGTGTAGCCTCGTTTTCGTTTTGTTCGGCAGCCATTTTTTCTGTCGCTTAGATTTTTTTTTAGTCTCAAAAGTCTTTTATTTCGAGTAAAATCGAGGTGTAAGTTGCATTTTTGAGGTCCTGGGTGCTCCCTCTTGGTGTAGGTAAAGTTTTTATGTATGTGCTGTGTGTATGTATTGTGTTTTAAATGTTTGTATGTCGGCGTGTTGCGTCCGATGTTTGCGAGGTCGTAATGTGTGGTAACGTGTTTCGTAGGTTGTTTGCGTTCCTCGTAAAATTTAGCGAGTGTCGTAATTTGTGTGTCGTGTTTTTTGAGTAGCGACGTGAAGTTTGCGAGGGTTTGAGGCCCTTGCCCAGTGACCTCGCCAGCAACTGAGTCCCTCGCTTCGCGAGGGGCCTCAGTTGCTGGCATGGAGCGCCTTCGGCGCTCCATGCCAGCAACTGAGGCCCTTGCCCAGTGACCTCGCCAGCAACTGAGGCCCTCGCTTCGCGAGGGGCCTCAGTTGCTGACATGGAGCGCCTTCGGCGCTCCATGCCAGCAACTGAGGCCCGTGCCCAGTGACCTTGCCAGCAACTGAGGCCCTCGCTTCGCGAGGGGCCTCAGTTGCTGGCATGGAGCGCCTTCGGCGCTCCATGCCAGCAACTGAGGCCCTTGCCCAGTGACCTCGCTACGCGAGGGCCACGGCTCGCTGCGCGAGCCGCGGCCCTCACTTTGCGAGGGCCGCGGCTCGCTACGCGAGCCCGCAAGCGTGAGCAACGACTCGTACGCTCACAACTATATATGTGATAAATGTTTTTCTATAAATCTGTTTGTATATTTTTTTTCAAGAAATTATGAGAAATTCTTCATGTATGTTTGTTAATGGAGCCACATTTTGTTTCTTCTTTTTCTTATACTTGTGAGTGACTACACTATGTATATTTTAAGATTGGGCAGTTGATAGTAGTTTGAAAAAGCCTTGCATTGGAAGAGTTTCTAGGACAAAAAAGCAATGTTGTTTAACCGTGACAGATACTAGATTACAGAATGCGTTTGTTTTAGCCTTCCGACTGTCCATACTTTGTCACCATGTTATACAACTGGAGAATGTTGGTCAAACAAGTCAAACACCAGTTGACAAGCAACTTGTTTCCAGAGGGAGGAAGTAGACAAAATCTAGCATAAAAAGCCAAGTATCTATGCAGAAGCAGTTGAGAGGAAATATTATATTTATATATATACAGTATATATTGCCCTGGAAATATTCTCCAAGGAGAAACTACAGAAAGAGAACTAAGTGAGCAGTAGTGTGGAGAAGTCCATTCCTGACCAATGACCTGTTGGAGAATGAACTTGAAGAAAACACTGACTATAGGGGTAGTATAGTGAATTTTGTATAACATAATGTAGAATTCATATGTTTGATCCTTGTAAATATTGTTTTTATATTTATTGTCTGCTATCTGTTCTTCTAACAAACATCTTTTCACAGTCTTTTGCTTTATTTTCACAACATATGTTGTTAATTATACCTTATTCGTCTGTTTGGTTATTCACCTGCCCAAAAGAATATATAACTTGTAGGAATTACACACTCGCTCTTTACAAATGGAAAAGCTTGCCTTACTGTCAAACTATCTTCTTGCCTCAAAAACTCCTAACAGCACATGTTTTTACGGAAGCTATACCCTTTAGCCTTAACATTTACAAACTGCTCACTGCTCACATACACAATTTACAGAATAACACACAACCACCTCCAGCTCATTGCCTTGACAATCTCCATCTGTCACCAATCTGTCTCAAACCCCAACCATTTTTTTTTTTTAGATTGTAAGCTATTTGGTGCAGGGACCTTATCTCTTTTGCACCAAATTGTCTGTAACCCTATTATATTGTTTTTCTACTTACGTTAGATTTTGTAAATCTTTTTAATTTACTGATTTTACCCACTGTATTTATTCTACGTTTGTACCAGAGCTAATCATATCACCTCATATTTCCTGTACGTTATTCCTATTCCATTAATTGGCACCAGTTATAGGTCACCATACACCCCTGGTGTGCACTGCCAGCCTTGTCACTGCTAGCACTGCATAATACAACTTCGTTTTTTGCAGTCAGTGCCACTGATAACCATTGTGCGATTTTTTTTTTTTTTTGCACGTTGACAGCTGTTCCTTTAGGAAGCCTTGAACACCTGAACAGAAGGCAAAACACAGCCAGTCCCACCACAGGAAGCTTCTGCTGCCACACTCACTGCAAAATGTCATGTGTTGAACACAAAGCTTTGCATTTAAATGACATTCATTTGTTTCTGCCATGTGTGGGGTTTAGCAATTCAGAGCTCCATTTGTTGAAGGTTCTCCATGACCACAGGTCTTACACTGGGCTTTCTTCAAACCTGTGAAGTGGGTTTCCAGTTGGACTCCATGCTGTGAGATAAATGAGAGAAGGAGGTTTTCATTCGAGAAATGTGCGGAGATTTCAGATCATGTTTGTTTTACAGATGTAGTCAAGCAAATATGTGACATTCTAATAAATCCCTTAGCAGGCAGGCGAGCTCCCCTTCCATATGATGTGTTACTTTAGTAGTCTGGAAGGTAAAATGGGTTTATTCATAGGGAAGGCAGCCTAGTGTTCCCACAATACAAATATTTTATATAATTTTCATATCATAGTCAACATGTAACACTGAATACATAGATTTCCATCTAACAGTAGTATAAATATATTGTTGACTATGGCACTGATGCATTTAAAGGATAACCAAATAATCGGTCTTCATAATGGGCTAATAAGTAAGAAAATAAATAAATGAAAGTTTAAATCTTTACTTGGGCAGCCATAGCTTTTCTTTTTACATGATTTATCATATACCCATATGATGTTTGTCCATTTCATGTTATTGTAAGCTGCATATTTGCAGCACAAATACATAAATAAATGTGCTCAATGTCACCCCAGTTGACATATTAGAGGCAAGAAAGGACAAGGGCTGCCCACAGTATAACATAATTTCATAAAATAGTTTTGGACATTAATTTTATTTTAGAACTACACCACTTAGGGTATGGGGCAAAGATTCTGGAGAAAACCATGTTTAATGTGTGCATAATTTTATGTCCATACCCAGAACTCTAAAATACATAATCCATGTATATTGAGTGTCTCTTTTAGAAATAATATTTTCTGGACAATTTTTCGTTATTTAGATGTGCACAACAGCTTTTCTCTATTTAAAGTAATTAGAGTAAATGATTTTCCAAATAGGTTCTTACTTTCCTTAAAAAAATTCTGAATTAGATTTGAGATCCCATCGCAGTGTAATGTGTAGTGGTCAAAAAAACACGTTCATTGTGATGAGTCCAATGTAGGATGAAACGATAGTCTGTGAATATATTTCCACATTACTTGAGAGGGGATCTCTAGTGAACGTGGGTAGAAGTCTTGCCACAAAGGCAGCTACCCAGAATCCATCACTGTAGTTAAAGCACTGTATATTGAGCAATTTAATAGTAAAACCAGTTTATTGACCTGCTTGGGACATGATGATATGGTCAAAATGACTGTTGTCACCTAGACATAAATAAGAAATAAAGTCAAATTGACCTCTCTAACCTCAGCACTTCTCTGAGATTACAAGTGCAGAGCTGTTTGTGAGGTTTTATTACTAAGATTTGCAATAAACTGGAGCTGTCATTGATCCCAATCGGGCTGAGTTACTGAGTGCTGGTTATATTGCAAATAATGCAACAGCATCACCATTTTATTATCAGGGTTTCTAATCACATTTTAGAATTGATCCATACTGGTATTACATTATTTTCCAAGATTCCCCTATGAAGACTGAATAGTTACAAAGTGGCGCAGCTAGTGTATGGGGGCCCCGGTGCAAAAAGAACATTTTATTGAAAGATATTGATCATATCACATAGTTGTTTGTCTCCTTTTTAAATAAGAATGATAACAGAAATCACCCAAATGAGCCTGATCAAAAGCTAACATGCTCTTGCATATTTGGCCTTGTTACAGACACACAAGGTGACACACACCGGTTTAAATGGCAATTAAAAGTTAATTTCCTACCCCTATGGCTTTTTAAATTGCAATTTTTGTCTGTGTATAAATAGTCAATGTGTTTGTTAGCTTTCACGTGGATGCACTGCACAAGATAGATACTGAGTAATGGGGAGCAAAAAAGAACTGTCAAAAGATCTGCGTAACAAGGTAATAGAACTTCATAAAGATAGAAAAGTGTATAAAAAGATATCCAAAACCTTGAAAATACCTATTGTGAATAGAATACCATCCCCACTGTGAAGCATGGTGGTGGCTCACTGATGTTTGGGGGGATGCGAGCTCTAAAGGCACAGGGAATCTTGTGAAAATTGATGGCAAGATGAATGCAGTGTGTTATCAGAAAATACTGGCAGACAATTTGCATACTTCTGCACGAAGGCTGCGCATGTGACACTCTTGGACTTTACAGCATGACAATGACCCTAAGCGCAAGGCCAAGTTGACCCTCCAGTGGTTACAGCAGAATAAGGTGACGGTTGTGGAGTGGCCATCACAGTCTTCTGGCCTTAATATCATCACAAAACTCCTGAGAGATCTCAAACATGCAAGACATCCAAAGACTTTGCATGACCTGGAGACATTTTGCCAAGACAAATGGGCAGCTATACCACCTGCAAGATTTAGGGGCCTCATAGACAATTATTACAAAAGACTGCACGCTATCATTGATACTAAAGGGGGCAATACACATTATTAAAAACTAAGGGTATGGAAACTTTTGATCAGGGCCACTTGGGAGGTTTCACACACCAATATAAATACTTCCTTACCTGCCTGATTCTGCACTCCACTTCCTGGAGGCAGGCCAAAGGAGGCACAGGGGGCCACAGAGGTCCAAAGGGGCCAAAGAGGTCAGCGAGGGGCCACAGGAGGATGAGGGAGGCCGCAGAAGTCTATGGGGGCCACACAGGTTTGCAAGGGGCCACAGAATGTTGAGGGAGGCTACAGAGATCTGCCAGGGCCCTGTAGGGACTGAGGTGGGGCCACAAGGGGCCTAGGGAAGCAAGAGGGGACATCGGAGAGCCAAAGGGGGCCACAGAAGTCCAAATGGGCCACAGGGGCAAGAAAGGATAGAGGGGGCAACAGGGGGCCTAGGGAGGCACCAGGAGGCCTAGGGAGGCCACAGGGTGCACTGGGGGAGTGCAAGGGCCCAGTGGGCCATGAGGGGTTGAGCAGGGCACAAAGGCTGCAGGGGATTTGCAGGAGACCCGCAAGGACGGAGAGAGCAGCAGGGGTCTTTGGGAGGCCACAGGGGGCCCTGGGGGCCTGCAGGGGCCACAGATAACCCGCAGGGGCCACAAGGAGTCTGCAGGGGCCACAGGGGCCACATGAGAACTGTAGCAGTTGTGGGGGCCACTAAGTCTTCATGGGGGTTACAGTGGACTTGTTGGGGACCATGGGGGCCAAAGGGGAACTGCCAGTGCCACATGAGACCAACAGGGGCAACAAGAGACCCGTGGGGGCCACAAGAGACCCTCCTGGGCACAGAGGACGTGCAGGGGCCACTATGGACCCACAGAAACCACTGGAGACACGCGGGGGCCACTGGAGACCCACAGGAGAGGTCTGCAGGACACAGGGGCCCCCTCAGAGGCCAGGGCCTAGGTGCCTTTCAACGGCTGCACCGGCTGTAGTTCTGCTTGTGGTTACAGAACAACATTAATGGAACTGATGTTTTATCTTTAAAATATACTTTATTTAAGAACTACCTGAAAACAAAATGCTAATTGTTTCTAGGTTCGAAAATATAATACACTCTCTGTTTATAACCTTGTATATGTATTGATGCTACTATGGAATTTACTATTTTGTTTTCTCCTGATCATCATCGTGAGAATGGAGGAGAATTTTAATGGACATGAATCTTCTATCTACATAATGGAATGTGGCAGCTAGACCTGCCAGTACTTTCATTGGGTCTAAAGAAAAGTTCATTAGTTTACAAGGACACACCCTACTTAGAAAGTAGCACCAGGCAACAGAGAAAGGAAAATGTAACAATATATTAAGGAATAATGCATATTAAAGTATACATGTAAAGTTGTATTTATTTATTAAATAGTGTTTATTTAAGTATTTTGTGCATTCTAAACATTTTGTTTTGCAAGTTTATTTATTCAAAATGCTATACATAACCTATTTGACCACATTGGTCTTAAAAAACAAACATTAAGCTGTTAAACAGAAAATAATAAATAATAATAATAACAATTTTAAGAAAATTATTTGTCTATGAAATTTGAGTAGGTGCACTTTTGACTATTGTTACGCATCCATTGAAAATAGTTATTTAAATGGATAGTGCTTTATATCAGTCAGCTAATAAAAAGCACTGCTATTATACTCCCAATATTGGGATTGTGTTGATACTGGTACTTGTGTGGTTATATGTTATCATTCTGTTGACTTAAGTATGTATTTAGAAGATGTCTTTGCAAGAGTCTACAGCATATTGCAGTGAAGGAAGAGAGTGGTGGAAATGCCAATTAGGATGAGATTAGAGACACCAAGGCAAAGCATTGTGAGTGTTACTTGGTGACATGGTAGTGAAGCCCAGTAGCAAGAGTGAGTTACTACAAGAAAAGGCTAGAGGCAATAGGAAGGTCAAGGTATAGTCCTGTCAGACAAGTAAATCCAGATAATAGAAGCAGATGTCAGGGAGCCAAAGGTCATGGAGAATCCAGAGGGCCAAAGACTGCTAGACAGTAACATGGTCAAACAAAAGATAAAGTGCAATATTCGCTGCCGACGACGGTCAGTGTACAAGAAAAGGATTAGTCAGTTGTAGGCAAGGTCACAATAGATGCCACGATGAAATACAGAGAATAACAACTGAGCAATGTATCTCAGTTGCTGACTCCTTAAAAAGGCAGCAATTAGCATTCTGACAATGTTACTCAAGCAACATTGTGTGCATCAGTTGGTGCATCAGAGTTCAATGTGCATGCCAGTGAACGATAGCAAAAAAAGATACAAAATACATGGCTTAGATAGGCAATGTACAGCCAAGGGCATGATTCAGGTGCGCCCAATGGTGTCGAGCTAGAGTATTAGAGGTAGGGTCGAGAAAGAGTCTAGGCTCTGGGTGGATAACATTGAGTGAGTGAATGTGAATTTTAAGTTGTATATTACACACATTCTGAACATTTTCGTTATGTGATAATAGCAAGATTTAATGATTGACAATGTGAGGAATCAAGGAGAACTGAATGTACTGAAAAGAGCTAATTAAAAAATCTATCTGCAATGCAACACTATAAAAGCATAATAAAATGCAAATCTCATTTGTTCCACTTCAGGATTTTAAGGCCAATAAAACTGCAAAAAACAATGAATCTGTATTCACAGTGTAAGATAAAAGCAAGTCACACAGGTGCTACTTCAATTGATATTTTTAATTTATTGTATTAAAATGTATTGTTCTCTGGATTTTTTGGGTCTGCTGATGCTCTTCAAGCTCAAATCCAAATGAAAGGATGGTTATTTCTTTCTATAATGAGATTGGCAGCGACACTGACAGAACATTTAGACATCAATTTGAATAGCAGCCAAACCTAGAGCTTTATAATAACATGCCTAAGTATTTAGTCCAGTCAGAGATGGTATTCATATGGAGAGAGCGAGAGAGATAAGAATTTAGGCATTTGAATACAACATCTATCCAACTGTGATGGATACTAATCCCTTCTAAGACAGTAATTTAATGGTCAGTCAACTGCTAGGCAGAAAAAGCATAAAGAGAGACATCTTCTGGATGCTGTGAACAAACCTGAATATTATTAGACTGGTTTTGCTGATGTAATCTGCCGGCATTCCTCCAAAATATATCTCGGTTATATGTTGGAAGCAAATTGAGGGGCAGACCCCCTGAGGAGGTGCAATACAAAGAATGCTGAAACAATAATAGAGTGACATCAATGTACCATGAAAATAGAAAAGGTAGAAGAGATAAAGAGGAAATGTGGATAGGTAAGAGGAGCTTAAGCAATTTTTGTCCAAGTGTTTATTGTACCACAACCGCTACAGAACCTGTGGGTGCGATACAAATATAAGAGGGGAGTATGCAGTGAAGACAGAGGAACTTAAGGAGGGTATGGACTTTGTATGTGGGTATAATAAAAAAAGTTTTTTTGCGTGGGGGGGGGGGGTCACAGGATAAGGAGTGGCATAAAGAAGGTACAGCTAAATTCATGAATCAAAAGGTGGGTCCAAGCCAATATATTTGCTAGTATAGTTGCTTTTATAGGGGAATTGTAAATCCAAAATGTTCTACTAAACATTTAAAAAAATGTCTATAGTATAGCATATCTATAACACGTCTATAGTATAAAAAAAAAAACTGAACTCAATTTACCCGTTACTGAATAACGAACAGTTTTTAGAGTATATAAATGTTCACAAGGTTGATATTTATTACCATCCTTTAACTAATCAAACACAACTACTGAGATGCTATTTAACACTTTTTTGTTTCAGTCCACTGGTCAATCTAAGTTTGATCCAGCTCCTTGCTATATATTTTTATTTATGTTTAGCGTTCATTTTCATTATACTAGTTACTTTTATCAAGTTTTGTAATGTGTGAAGTATTTTATATTTAAAAGCATGATAGAAACTATGGAAATACAGGGTCATTTCATTTTTAACCTTATTGTTGTTGAGTCGTTAATTAGTGCCTGACTTTCTGTGACTCTTTGATCACGCCAGACACATCTATTTTTATGTCTCTGGTTGTGCTTATCTAAAAGGTTTTCTGAGCAAAGATACTGGAGTGGGTGCCAGTTCCTTCTCCAGTGGAGCACAATTTGTCTGACCTCTATGTTATGACCTGCCCATCTTGGGGGACCTTACATAGTTCACAGCTCCTTTGAGATGCACAAGCCCCTTCACCACAACAAGGTAGCGATACAGAATGGGCCTTTTAAATGTACTGGGTGGTAATCCAAGTTATGTGAATAGTGTTAGTCTCACAATCACTGTTTCAGTTATTGGGTAGAAGAATTATTTTACAGTCACATTCACACTCTGTCATAGATACACAACAATAGACTGCCTCTGCCCCATAGTGCATTTATTGCCAACGATGAGCAGGGAAGACTTGCCCTCACATTCTTACTTATATCCACACTGTACATGCTTGTCTAGAGCATTGGACCAACGTTGTATTCCTAAAAATTACTATAAAGTCTAAAACCACAAGGAAAATAATGTAATGAAGACACTCAATCAACGGAAAAATACTGAAATCCTTGATCATTTTGTGTTCACAGTGAAACCTAGGTGCTTAGTACAGAATCTTTCCTGGAGACTAGATACTGTACCTGTGATAAATAGGCATATTATAGGTTATCTGGTAATCTACCAATATGTGCTCATCAGCCTAACTTCGTAGAAGTATCTGTAGACCTTCAGCCAACATTTTGAGCAAACACCATCACTTGTTAGCTGTGCTTTGCTAATCCTGGCTTTGTTAACTCGATGCATCTATAATATTACAAAACATTTGTGTACGAACTTAGGAAAAACAGTATACATTAGCACTATGTAAAGAGGGAACTAGACACATCTAGCAAGCCAATGGCAAGCTCTCAGCATCCTTCTAATGAGGAGATCTTGGTAAATAATGCGCAGCTCTCTGAGGCGAGGTATGGTGAGACCCTGGCCCCGTTCGCAAATCACAAATTTCGTACCTTAATGAATCCAGACATCCCCTTTTAAATTTATAAACAACATATACAGTAAAAAAAAGAAAATCTTTATACAATTAACCACAAGGTCTCTTACAACCCAGGGGACATATTACTTTGATATAAGCCGTAATTCTGTAATACTAATTATATATCCTTCTTGAGAAAATGTGTTTTTCTCCTCGATTTCCATTTTCCCAATTAATGTTGACTCATTCAGTACATTATAATAATTTAAGTAAAGTTACAATGTCACGCTTAAATTTGTTCAAATCTACATTTATGTCTGCCTGGAGCAGCACTTAACCCTTATCAGTATCTTTCAATTACTAATAATTACTATTTACATAAACCTTTTAGCAAACAATTCCTGAAGTGCTTGCTGTAATTACAAATGTAAATGGCTCTAATATAAAATACTTCCAGCTTTCTAGGAAAAACAGAATAATCGAACACCATAAGAGGATCACATGGAATTAGGCAAATATGCTCATTTTATCCAAAAGTAATACATTTTTCTTTAGGCATAGAACCCATTAGTTTAAGTCTAACGCAGATTGTAGGTTGCATTGAGCTTATACTATTAAATGGTCACTACAGTGGTAAAAGAATAAGATTTACATTATTTATATCTTAACTAATTAGCAATAAAATCAGAATTGTAGCTCCCTGCCGATGTGCTTCTCTCCACCCCCATTAGATGTCCACGGGGCAGTAGCGTTGCTAGGGGGTGGCACCAGGGGTGAACCCCTCTGGGTGGCATCTCCTTGGGGGCGGCAAAAATGCCCCCAGTTCCCACCCACCTAGAATCCCTCTCTCCCCTCCCCTGGCTCCCTCCTCCTCCACAGTCCCTACTCTCAGTCCGGTGGAGGAGAGGAGGAGCTGCCAGTGGGAGGAGTCACCAGTGGGAACAGCTGCCGACCAGGCGTGGGCACACAGGTAAGAGAAGTGTGGGGGGTGAGAGAGAGATAGAGAAAGTGAGAGAGAGAGACATGGAGAGACAGAAAGGGAGAGAGACAGGCAGATGGGGAGAGGAAGAGGGGGAGAGAAAGAAAGAGGAGCAGAGGGAGGGAAAAAAGAGGGAAGAGAGAAAGAGGGAGAGGGTGGAGATAGAGAAAGAGGGAGAGAGCGAGGGAAAGGTAGAAAAAGAAAGGGAAGAGAGAGAAACTGAGAGAGGAGATGGGGTGAGAAAGAGGGGGGAGAGAGAAAATGAGGTAGAGACAGGTAGAGAGATACAAAGAGAAGGGAAGAGACAGAAAGAGAGAGAGGGTGGAGAGAGGGAGAGTGGGAGAGGGGGGAGAAAGGGTGAGAGAGAGAACAAGGGAGGAGAGAGAGATAGGGATAGAGACAGAAAGAGGAGAGAGCTAGTGAGCGAGACAAACAGTGGGAAGAAAGACAGAATGAGGTAGGGAGAAGAGAAAGAGGGAGAAGAGAAAGAGGGGGGAGTGAGAAAGAGGGAGAGAGAGAAAGAGGAGGGAGAGAGATGGAGTGTGAGAAGAGGAGAAAGGGGGGAAGGGGAGAAAGGGAGGGGGATAGAGAGAAACAGACAAAGAGGGAGACAAAGAGAGGAGAGAGAGAGACAGAAGGAGATAGAAACAGAAAGAGGAGAAGAGAAAGAGAGAGGGAGACAAAGAGAGGGAGAGAGAGAGAGAAAGATAGTGAGTAGAGAGAAGAGAATGGGTGAGCGAGAGAGAAAGAGAGAGAGACAGAAAGAGGGAGAGAGAGAAAGAGAGGGAGACAAAGAGTCATAAGGGACGAACAAAAGCTCTACATTTTAAAAGGGCTAGCTTTAATGGGCTACGGGCAGCAATACAACATATAGACTGGAATAAAGAACTTACAGGGAAAATACTGAAAATAAATGGACATTATTCAAATCCTTACTAAATATCCATACACATCGGCATGTAAATAAATGGAAATAAAATTAATAGGAGTAAATCACATCCCATGTGGCCTAACAATGACTTAAAGATCATGATAAGGAAAAATAAACATGCATTTACATTAAGCAAGAAGGAGGGAACAGAGGCAGCTTTATGTGACTATAAGGAAATCAACAAGGCTTGCAAACGAGCTATTAGACTGGCTAAAATAGAAAATGAGAAGTCAGTTGCAATGGAAAGTAAGACTAACCCTAAAATATTTTTTAAATATATTCATGGAAAGAAGGAGAGGAAGGAAGCTATAGGAACATTAAAATGTGACACAGGCCATCTGATAATTAGTGACCAGGAAAAGGCAGTTGAGCTAAATAGGTTCTTTTCTTCGGTATACACAAGGGAGGTACCAGTGGTTGGGACACCGCAACATAATGGGGCTACACTACCTTCACCAAATAACTGGTTAACGCAGGAAGAAATCCAAAAGAGGTCGGAAAAAATAAATGTAATAAAGCCCCGGGTCCTGATGGAATACATCCAAGGATACTGAGGGAAGGGTTCTGTAATAGCCAAACCATTATATCTAATTTTTCAAGACTCACTCACCCCAGGGTCACTACCAGATGACTGGAGAAAAGCAGAGGTGATACTTACAGTCAGGTCCATAAATATTGGGACATCGACATAATTCTAATCTTTTTGGCTCTATACACCACCACAATGGATTTGAAATTAAACAAAAAGATGTGATTTAACTGCAGACTTTCAGCATTAATTTGAGGGTATTTACATCCAAATCAGGTGAACGATGTAGGAATTACAACAGTTTGTATATGTGCCTCCCACTTTTTAAGGGATCAAAAGTAATGGGACAGATTAACAGTCATAAAACAAACTTTCACTTTTTAATACTTGGTTGCAAATCCTTTGCAGTCAATTACAGCCTGAAGTCTGGAATGCATAGACATCACCAGACGCTGGGTTTCATCCCTGGTGATGCTCTGCCAGACCTCTATTGCAACTGTCTTCAGTTCCTGCTTGTTCTTGGGGAATTTTCCCTTCAGTTTTGTCTTCAGCAAGTGAAATGCATGCTCAATCGGATTCAGATCAGGTGATTGACTTGGCCATTGCATAACATTCCACTTCTTTCCCTTAAAAAAACTCTTTGGTTGCTTTTGCAGTAAGCTTCGGGTCATTATCCATCTGCACTGTGAAGCGCCGTCCAATGAGTTCTGAAGCATTTGGCTGAATATGAGCAGATAATATTGCCCGAAACACTTCAGAATTCATCCTGCTGCTTTTGTCAGCAGTTACATCATCAATAAATACAAGAGAACCAGTTCCATTGGCAGCCATACATGCCCACGCCATGACACTACCACCACCATGCTTCACTGATGAGGTGGTATGCTTTGGATCATGAGCAGTTCCTTTCCTTCTCCATACTCTTCTCTTCCCATCACTCTGGTACAAGTTGATCTTAGTCTCATCTGTCCATAGGATGTTGTTCCAGAACTGTGAAGGCTTTTTTAGGTGTTGTTTGGAAAACTCTAATCTGGCCTTCCTGTTTTTGAGGCTCACCAATGGTTTACATCTTGTGGTGAACCCTCTGTATTTACTCTGGTGAAGTCTTCTCTTGATTGTTGACTTTGACACACATACACCTACCTCCTGGAGAGTGTTCTTGATCTGGCCAACTGTTGTGAATGGTGTTTTCTTCACCAGGGAAATAATTCTTCGGTCATCCACCACGTTGTTTTCCGTGGTCTTCCGGGTCTTTTGTTGTTGCTGAGCTCACCGGTGCGTTCTTTCTTTTTAAGTATGTTCCAAACAGTTGATTTGGCCACACCTAATGTTTTTGCTATGTCTCTGATGGGTTTGTTTTGTTTTTTCAGCCTAATGATGGCTTGCTTCCCTGATAGTGACAGCTCTTTGGATCTCATATTGAGAGTTAACAGCAACAAATGCAAATAGCACACTTGAAATGAACATTGGAGCTTGTATCTGCTCTTTGTAAATGGGATAATGAGGGAATAACACACACCTGGCCATGGAACAGCTGAGCAGCCAATTGTCCCATTACTTTTGGTCCCTTAAAAAGTGGGAGGCACATATACAAACTGTTGTAATTCCTACACTGTTCACCTGATTTGGATGTAAATACCCTCAAATTAAAGCTGAAAGTCTGCAGTTAAAGCACATCTTAGTTTCATTTCAAATCCATTGTGGTGGTGTATAGAGCCAAAAAGTTTAGAATTGTATTGATGTCCCAATATTTATGGACCTGACTGTATATTTAAGAAGGCAGCAATAGCAAATCTGGGGAATTATAGACCAGTGAGCCTCACTTCTGTAGAGGGAAAGCTTTTAGAAGGGTTAATAAGGGACAGTATACAAGTATATGTCTATTTGAACAAGAGGGGTAGCAGTCAACACAGATTTATGAAGGATAGGTCATGTCAGACCAATCTAATTTGTTTCTATGAGGAGGTTAGGAACTTGGATCAGGGCAACTCAGTGGTTGTAGCCTATTTGTATTTTGCAAAGGCTTTTGATACAGTGCCACATGGGAGACTTTTGAGCAAACTAAGGGATACAGGAATTGCAGTAAATATCTGCTCATGGATCGAGAGCTGGCTAAAAGACAGGAAGGAAATGGTTGTTGTAAATGGAACATACTCCGATTGGACTAACGTGGCAAGTGAGGTTCCTCAAGGTTCAGTATTAGGTCCTCTCCTTTTTAACATATTTATTAATGACTTAGAAGTAGGTCTCCATTTTTGCTAATGACACTAAGTTGTGCAAGGTAATTAAATCAGATGATGATGTACTTTCCCTACAAAGGGATTTGCATAAATTAGAGAAATGGGCGGCTAAATGGCAGATGAGATTTAATACAAATAAATGTAAAGTTATGCATTTGGGAAGGAAAAATAGCCATGCAATTTATAATCTTAATGGAGCAAATCTAGGGGTATCAGATATTGAAAGGGATTTGGGAGTGCTTGTGGACAACCACCTAGGTAACAATGCTCAATGCCAAGCAGCAGCTGCAAAGGCAAATAAAATATTAGCATGTATTAAGAAGGGTATAGAAGCAAGGAAAGCAAATATAATTCTGTCACTTTATAAATCCCTAGAACACCCTCATTTGGAATATGGAGTACAATTTTGGGCACCACTTCATAAAAAGGACATTTTAGAGCTGGAAAAGGTACAGAGGAGGGCAACAAAACTAATAAGGGGATTGGAGGGTCTAAGTTATGAAGAAAGACTAACCAAATTAAACATATTTTCCCTAGAAAAAAGGTGTCCACAAGGGGATAAGATTACCTTATTTAAATACATCCAGGGTCACTAAAAGGCTTTTTGAAGTGAACTTTTTGTACCAAGAGATTTTCAACTGACAAGAGGACATCCCTTGAGGTTAGAGGGAAAAAAGATTTCACCTTAAAGAAAGAATAGGGTTCTTCACAGTTAGGGTGTTTAAACTGTGGAAATCTCTACCAAAGGAGGTGGTGACAGCGAATTCGATAGATAAAAAGGGCATTCAAGATTATCCAAGATAACTAGCGAAGGAATATTGATCCAGGTAGAAATTCAATGGCCAGTTTCTCGGGTCAGGAAGGAATTTTGCCTGAACCTGAAATACTATGTAACTATGTAGTGGGAAGAGAGACAGAAAGACGGAGAAGAGAGAGAGAAAGAGGGGGGAGAGAGAGAAAGAGGGGAAGAAATAGAAAGGGAGAGAGGAGATGGGGAGAGAAAGAGAGGGGGGATAAAGGTGGGGGGGATAGAGAAAAAGAGGGAGAGACAGGTAGATGGAGAAAAAGATGAGAGAGAGAAAGAAATAGAGAGAAGAGAGAGAAAGAGAAGGAGAAAGAGAGGGGAGAGACAGAAAGAGGGAGAAAGAGAGAGAGAGATACAGAAAAGGGGGAGAGATGGAGAGAGAAAAATAGGGTGAAGGAAAAGGGAGAATGAGGGAGATGGGGAGAATTGGTGAGACAGAGAACATGAGGGGAGAGAGAGAAAGAGAGAGAAACCGAAAGGAGAGAGAGGGAGAGAAAGAGTGGGAAGAGAGAATGATGGAGAGGGAAAGAGAGAGAAAGAGGGGGAGTGAGAGGAGAGAAAGAGAAGGCGAGGGAGACAAAAAGAGGGAGAGAAAGAGCTGGATAGAGAAAGGGAGAGGCAGACAAAGTGAGGGGAGAGAGAGAAAGAGAGAAAATAGAGAGTAAAGAGAGAGAAAGAGAGTGGGTGTGAGAGACAGAAAGTGGGAGAGAGAGGGAGAGAAAGAGCTGGATAGAGAAAGGGAGAGGCAGACAAAGTGAGGGGAGAGAGAGAAAGAGAGAAAATAGAGAGTAAAGAGAGAGAAAGAGAGTGGGTGTGAGAGACAGAAAGTGGGAGAGAGAGGGAGAGAAAAAGAGAGGGGAGAGGGAGACAAAGAGTGGGAAGATAGGGAGAGGGTGTGTTAGGGAAATGATACAAATATTCTTACATTTTTAGTGTGTGTATATATATATATATATATATATATATATATATAAAATAGCACTCTTTTCAGTTAGTGTGATATTTGGCTGGAATATAAGCATTAAACCAGTAATTTTCCATTGACTTGGCAATTTCATTTAGAGACCGTACACAGGTTTTAAGTCATAATAAAAATGTTTTTTCACTCATCTCCAAGGTCTGATAGGTGTTATGTACTGCACACAAGAGTAATATAAAGTAGATGTCCAAACAGATATCACCAAAGTATATGCTATATTCTTATTGGGTATTATATATAAATAAAATATAATTTGCTGTTAGTGGGTAATACCATGTTGCTAGATTGGGGAAAAAGATGGATTATTTCATTTTTTATGTAAACAATTACAAAAGGCTGTGTCTGGTTATATTTCTGTCAGTAGCAGTATTTTGCTGAGCCACATTTCTTCTAAATAAACTCTAATAATGAGACATTAACCAAAGGACTCTGTTTTGTTTTATCATGACGGGTTTTGAAGAACAAAGTGCTGTAAATATGAGTTATTTTCTATAACAGGAGAGAGAAAGGGTTGAGAGACCGAGAGAGAGAAAGAGGGAGAGAGGGAGAAAGAGTGAGAGAAAGAGGAGGAGAGAGAAAGGGAGAGAGAAAAAGAGTGGGTGTGAGAGAGAGAAATAGAGAAAGAAAGAGAAAAAGAGAGAGGGGGGATAGATAGAAATAGAGAAAAACGGTAGAGAGAGAGAGTGGAGAGAGATAAAGAGGAGTAGAGAGAGAGCAAGAGGGAGGCAAAGAGAGGGGAGAGAGAGAAAGAGAGAGGGCAGAGAGAGACAAAGAGAGGGGGAGACAGAGGTGAGGGAGAAAAAGAGAGGTGAAAAGAGAGGGAGATAGAGAAAGAGGGGGATAGATAGAGAGGGAGACAAAGAGTGGAAAGAGAGACAGAAAGAGGGAGAAGAGAGAAAACGGGTGAGAGAGGGAGAAAGAGAGCAGCAGGAGATTGAGTGGGGAAGCAAGGGGAGAGAGATAGAAAGGGAAAGAGATGGGAGGTAGAAGGTCAGAGAGAAATAGAGTTAAAAAGAGTGGGAGGGAGGAAAGAGAGGGTGTGAGAGAAAGACGGGGAAGAAGGAGAAATGATGGAAAGGGAGAGAGTCAGAGGGGGAGAAAAGGGGGGAGAGAAAGAGAGAGAGGGGGAGAGAGACAGAGAGAGGGAGAGAAAGAGAGGGTGTAGAGAGAGAGAAAGAGTGGATGAGACAGAGAGCCAGGGAGAAAGAGGGTAGTGAAATAAAAAGAGAGGGAGACAAAGAGAGGGGGAGAGGAAATGGAGAAAGAGGGAGAAAGAGAGATGGAGAGGGAGACAAAGAGTGGAGAGAGACAGAAAGAAGGAAAGGGAGAGAGAAAGAGGGGTAAAGATGGGGAGAAAGAGGAGGAGATAGAGAGAACAGGAGACAGAGGGAAAGAAAGAAAGAAAGAAAGAAAGAAAGAGAGGGGTGAGAGAGAAAGAGAGAGAAAGAGAGGAGGATAGAGAGAAAGAGAGAGATGGAGACAAATATAGGATATAGAGAGAGAGAGAGATGGGGAGAGAGGGGAGAGGGAGAGTCAGAGGAGGAGAGCGAGACAGAGAGGAAGACAAAGTGAGGGGGAAAGAAAGAGAAGGTAGAGAGAGAAAGAAAGTGGGTGTGAGATACACAGAGAGAGGTAGAGAAAGAGAACGAGGGGAAGAGAGAGAGGTGGAGGGGAGCTGTAGGAAGATAGAGAGAGAGAAAAAGAGGAAGACAATGAGAGGGGGAGAAAGAGAGATGGCGAGAGAGAAAGAGGAGGAGAAGAAGGAGAGGGAGAGAAAGAGGGAAGGAGGGAGGGAGAGAGAGGAGGGAGATAGTTTGAGAGAGAGAAAGAGGGAAGGAGGGGGAGGGGGTGGAGAGAGAGAGGGGAGAGAGACAGAAAGAGAGGGGGAGAGGTAGAGAAAAAAAGGGGGAGACCGGGGAACAGAGAAAGGGAGATGGAGAGAGAGGGGGAGAGAAGGGAGGGGGAGAGAGAGAGTTGTGAGAAGGAGAGAGTAAGAGGGAGAGAAAGGAGAGGAGAGAGAGGGGGATACTGAGAAAGAGAGAAAGAGAGGGAGCAAGAAACAGAAGGAGAGAGAAAAGGAAGGGACAAAAAGAAGGAAGGGGAAGAGAGAAGGAGGGTGTGAGAGAGAAGGTGATTATATAAATATATATATATATATATATATATATATATATATATATATATTTATCACATATTATAATTGTCTAACTGCGATTCGTCGTCACGCTTGAGACGAATCGCAGTTTGACAATGATAAACTGCGCATTGCGCAGCAGTAGCCGCGCTTGCGCAGAGCGCGGCACGAGCCGCGCATGCGCGCAGCGCGTTGCGAGCCGCGCATGCGCAGAGCTCGGCTCAAGCCGCGCGTGCGCGCAGCGCGGCGCATGCACAGAGCGCGGCTCAAGCCGCGCGTGCGCGAAGCGCGGCGCGAGCCGCGCGTACGCAGAGTGCGGCGCACGCCGCGCATGTGCGCACCGCGGCCCGAGCCGCGAGGAGATGAGAGAGTGGGGAAGAGGGGGGGGGAGAGGCACAGAGGGAGAGTGGGGAAGAGGCACAGAGGGAGGGGGGGGAGAGGCACAGAGGGAGAGTGGGGAAGAGGCACAGAGGGAGAGTGGGGAAGAGACACAGAGGGAGGGGGGAGAGACACAGAGGGATAGGTGGGAAAGAGACACAGGGGAGGTAGAGGAGGGGGAAAAGACACACGGGAGAGAGAACAGGGGGAAGATACACATGGGAGGGAAATGGGGGGGGAAGAGGGGAACAGACACAGAGGGAAGGGGGAAAGAGACACAGGCCAGGGGGGAACAGGCACAGAGGGAGAGGGGGGAAGAGGCACAGAGGGAGAGGGGGAAGAGACACAGGGGGGAGAGATACAGAGGGTGAGGGAGGAAGAGACACAGAGGGAAAGGGGGGAAGAGGTACAGAGAGAGGGGGGAAAGAGGCACAGAGGGGGGGGAAACAGAGGAAGGGGTGAAGAGACAATGATAAACTGTGCATTGCGCAGAAGTAGTCGCGCGTGCGCGAGCCGCGCGTGCGCAGAGCGCGGCGCACGCTGCGCATGCGCGCAGCGCGGCTTGAGCCGCGAGCAGATGGGAGAGTGGGGAAGAGGGGGGGGGGGGGGAGAGGCACAGAGGGAGAGTGGGGAAGAGGCACAAAGGGAGAGTGGGGAAGAGGGGAAGAGGGGGGGAGAGGCACAGAGGGAGAGTGGGGAAGAGGCACAGAGGGAGAGTGGGGAAGAGACACAGAGGGAGGGGGGAGAGACACAGAGGGATAGGTGGGAAAGAGACACAGGGGAGGTAGAGGAGGGGGAAAAGACACACGGGAGAGAGAACAGGGGGAAGATACACATGGGAGGGAAATGGGGGGGGGAAGAGGGGAACAGACACAGGGGGAAGGGGGAAAGAGACACAGGCCAGGGGGGAACAGGCACAGAGGGAGAGGGGGGAAGAGGCACAGAGGGAGAGGGGGAAGAGACACAGAGGGAAAGGGGGAAGAGGTACAGAGAGAGGGGGGAAAGAGGCACAGAGGGGGGGAACAGAGGAAGGGGTGAAGAGACACAGTGGCGAGACACACAGAGAGAGGCGGGGGAAGAGGCACAGAGGGAGAGGGGTGGAAGACACAGAGTGGGGAGAGACACAGAGGGTGAGGGGGAAGAGACAGGGAGGAAGAGGCACAGAAAGAGGAGGGGGAAGAGACACAGGGGAGTGAGAGGAGGGGGAAGAGACACAGGGGAGAGAGTGTAGGGGGGAAGATACACAAGGGAGGGAAATGGAGACACGAGGAAGGCCGGAACAGACACAGGGGGAGGGGGAAAGAGACACAGGCCAGGGGGGAACAGACACAGGGGAGGGTTGGGGGAGACACAGGGGTGGGAAGAGATGCATGGGAGGGAGAAGGGGGAAAGAGACACAGGGGAGGGGTTTAGAGACACGGGAGGGAGAGGGAGGTAAAAACACAGGGGGCAGGAGATATAAGGGAGGTAGACGAGGCGGAAGGAGACACAAGGGAGGGAGAGGAGGGGGGAAATAAGACACGAGGGAGGAAGTAGACAGAGGGAGAGACTCGCAATGAGCTCCAAAGGGGCTCATTGCAAGGCCTGTGATGAGCGCCAAAGGCGCTCATCACAAGGCCAGTAAAGTAGAGGGGGAGAGGCTTACATTGTGTGGCAAACAGCATTGCCAGGCTTCAGTTTTTATTGGGCATGGGGAGAGGGGCAATCTCAGGGACAGCAGTGGATGGCAGAAGCTCTAACTATGCCACTGCCAGGGGGTGCGTCGATAACTGATTTTTTTTTTCCAGTGTAGCTTTGTCTACAATACCCACTGCAGGGAAGTAGGTTGAAAAAATCAAATGAGAACAATAGATAAAGACTCTTATAAGGACATCCCACTGGATAGATCCTCTCCCACCACAGACAAACCCACAATAGAAACCCACCAACACAATCTGGTAAAATGAAATTTTCTTTTTTTACGTTGTGGTAAAATACATTACCGATACAACTGGTAATGGTGTTAGCATGTTACATGCTTCACAAATATGCTAAGTTTTTCTGAAACTAGGGTGGTCCTTTATGTAAAGTCTTTTTAAAGGACAATAAACTCTATCTATGAGATAGGAATGTAATGGAAAGTGTTTAACTTAGCAGGTGAAAAGAAGCCAAAATAAACATCAAACCCGGTTATTCACTGAGCCAGTCAACTGATCCATTGGATCTCCCATCGACATCGATATTCTGTGATATTTAATGGTCTTTCTTAATGTATGCCCCTACTCTGAATGTTTCATGCTCTGTTACCTCAAAACTTAATGAATCAGAGTTAATGGTTTGTATTGACATGCTACATGCTGAAGGATTGAAGACATGGACCACTTGATTTGAGCAAGTATGGAATGGACATAAGCATTAAGGTGGTATATAATGGAAATATATTGGGGAGAGAGATTATTGATTTATGGTGTGCCTAGTAAAAGAGGAAAATAGTGTAAACCTTACCAAGCTTGAGAAGTAATATAAAAACACTTAGCGTTATGAGATATTTTTATTAAATGAACTGACGGAATCTGGGTAGATGATACAGTTTAAAAAAGAAGCAGGTATCACTAACAGGCTGTAGGAAGTGGAGACAGCAAGAACATTCAAAGTCTTCAGATGGGAAACTTGGTGACATGATGCCTAAAAAGAATAACTACCAAACACAAGTCATACCTGTGGGGGCATTACTCAGATAGCCTGCAGATAGTCCTATTATGGTGTCCCTTTTCGGCAAATGTATGCGTTGCTTCTTTATTGGGGCCAATGGTAAATCATAATTAGACGACTTCCACTGGCTAAGAAGGTTGGACCACTCGGTGTAATCTAGATCACTGAAAGTGCAATTTTAGGTAAGTGTGAGACAAGATGGAATGGGAGGAGGGATGGCGTAAGAAGGAAGGCGTTGGTGAGGAAGGTGAAATGGAAGAAAAGGTGAAAAAGAGCAAAAGGAGGAAAGGGATGGAGATGGTGGAGAAGAACAGGTTAGTGCAGACAAAGAACAAATGGTGAGTGAGAGAATGGGCAAAAGAGATAGAGGAATCAAAGGTGGAGGAGAGAGAATAAAGACAGAACCATAATTTATTTCATGCTGCATAGGTCTTGATTTTGTTGGCCTTATAAGAAAATTAGGCTCAGTTTATAAATATGTAATACTAGTTATCATTATGGGATATAGAGGTGTAATACTAATTATCGTTATAAGAAATAGAGATGCAATTCTATTTATCATTATGGTAATAGATGCAAAAAGATAGAGACACTTTACTCTTTAGTGGATATTACAAGTATACTCTACTAGACACTGCGTATGCTTAAGGATACCATGTTTTTGTTTTCCACACTTCTTGCTGGCTTGGAGAGTTGGACTTTTAGCTCAATTTTTTACTATCTATTCAAGAGTTGAAAACGGGGGTGAATTTCTTGATTCATTGGTGGATTCAGACAATGTTTAAGGACAGGACCACCCCCCCAGAGGCTCAGTAGAGGCCATGTGCGTATATACAGGATGCATTGCTTTCCCTGCTCTATGTCTATCTAAGAAAAAGGGGTTTGGAAAGTAAATATAGCACACATATTAGTAAATACAGAGACATCATATTCTAAAGTTTACCTTGTTTCTTACTCTGCAAAAGATTTAACATTAAGAAAACAATCTCTATGTTTCAGGTTCTTGTGTTTCAAGGGAAATTAAACTGGAGACAGAAGTCAGAAGGAAGTGATGAGTTTATATATATTTGTTTTAAACAGAGGGATAAAAGCTGGACACCAAGAAGGCAATTATGAATTATACATATAACAGTTCAATCGATTGCCAGTAAATGTCCCACCTGATGGGATGTCCATGCATCTGAATATTAATATCTGTAGTGTTTTATTTATCATCTTTTTGGCAGTAAAATATTAGATAAGTGGGCTTGGCAGGAATCAGAAGTGACCGCCATCCAAGGCTTTAAAGGTCAATATAAACAACTCTGCCTTAAAATTCTAATTAAATGGATTTAGAAATCAAATGGTATGTTAAAGAACTTGAATAGATAACAATGAAAAACACATTACTTAGAGACTTAAAATGAATTAAAACCGGATGCAGGACCTCCATGGCATATGTGGTTATTGTAGGTGCCATGAAGGTCTTTGCAGGACCTCCATGGTGGGGTTAATACTTAAATTCCATGGGGGTGTTTAGAGGACCTGTGGGGGTTAATTTGCAGTGCCATAGGGGTCTGTTAGGGAGCACTGTGGTGGGGGTTAGTTTTTAGCTGCCATGGTGGTCTATATAGATTCCCATGGTTATAGGTAGATGCTGGGGATGGGAGATAGCTTGTGAGGGGACGGAATCATCAGGGCTCCCTTCAGCCCATGGGAGGAGGGAATCCCTGGGGTTCCCCCACTTAGCATAGCTTTAAGAGGGAATATGGGGGATCCCTCGGCTCATTAGTTATAGGGGGCACAGCAGTCATTATCTCTCTGCATAGTCATTTTATTAATATACTCCTTTCCTGCCACGGATGCAAATTCCCTAAGTTGAGGTGAGGTTTTAGCTGGGCTGGGTTGGAATGGCTCACAATATTACATCCCTCAGTTACGTGAGAGCAATTTCTCACAGTTAGGTGTGAAAATGGAATGGGTCTCATAATCAGCTTGCTCCTTACCAGTATCTGAAACGAGCGCAGCTCTTAGACAGATATCACAGCACCGGCATGGCGTTCATTTCAGCTCCATTCATCACTTGTGCCAACACCCTGCTAGGAAGGTTACAAACTACATGCCTGCTACAATCTGCATGTAAGCTCATTAAAATAAGACTTATTGAAAGTGACAACATGTTAAAGAGAGCAACTGACTGCCGTACAGAAAGAAACTCGAAAGCTGAACTGTGAAATACTATAGAGCTGTGATTCCCAAAATACTTCCATAGCACTGGATGAAAATTGCTATGGAGACCCTTCAGGGACCTCCTGTTGATACTTCTTAACAATTGTAACAAATCTATGTATCTTGTGCAGTTTAGTTATATACATGAGCTCCTCTACACAAGCCTCATCTATATGGAACAGATCAGAATCAACATAGTGGCACCAAGAAAATAACTCAATCAAATTTGTCTTTTCTGTTTAATTAAATTGTTTTTGGTGCACACATGTTGGTATGAAAGAACCGCTGACACCATTAAAGGGACCACAGAAACATGCTTAAGATGTAGTAAGCTCTGCTTAAGAGGGAATCATTGTAATTAATAAGCTCTTACTGATAACAAAAATATGTCCAAGACTATCTATCTATCTATCTATCTATCTATCCATCTACTTCCAATCCATCACCATCCATAAATGAGAGTGACATGCTCAGATGGGGTTTCTTAAACTTAAAGGACCACTGTAATTCAAGAAAATACACTTGTTTGTTAAGTATGTATCAAACTAGTTATCAGTGGATTGAAGGGTCAAGGCGGAGGGAACAGGAAGAAGTTCAGAGCCTTAGTTTGATAACTGGATAACTCTGAAATGTAAATGCCCCCTCACACACACAACTTCCACGAATGTATTATGGATCCCTCCAGGGTCCTGCTGGGGAATCAACATGTATTTGTTCTAGTTAAAAACTAGCTGAATGATTTTTCCTGCCTATTTTTTTAATTCTGCAGTCATCTTTTAAGGGTGAATTACATTGTGATCTCTTTGGTTGTCTATGCCCAGATTCTTAGATTGCAGTAAGTATATTGCATTTATGGCACCCTTTATAACAGAGTTTGAGCACTAGATGTATATGAGTGAGTCAGATAACCTACCCACACAGAGTACTGCTGGGAATGGTTGCTAATTTGTGCAATGAATATGTGTTACTTTATAGTGTTGGTTTCTGTACTATCACCTCCATTTTCACATTGATATACCCACAGACTTAATCACTAATCAAACCTCAACTTGCGAAGCCCATGCTTATACCTTTTACTTACTTCACCTGTTGCTTCATTAATCATATAACCTATGAGCTCCCAGTCTGGAAAATAACTTTGTATAAAAGTGGCATGTGTATAATTGTTAGATCAAGGCCAGGGTTGTCAATTCCTTTTGAATCAGTCTGTCAATTAATGGTATTGTTATGATTATATTTTACTGTACCCCAGAGCTACAGAAGGTGTTGGCGCTATGTAAATGAGAGATAATAATAACAGCGATAATGCTTAATTTGGTAAAACAGTGCTGTCTGTGGGTAGATTAGCTAGCAATAATGGTAGGCTTATATTGTAAAAGGGCCATGTTAAAATAGTTTTGGAATAAAGCGTGTAACACACTATGGGCTCATTTGCATGTCAACACCCAGATTCTTGGATAAAAAGATAGATAGATAAATGGATAAATAGATTTCTCTTTCTATCTAATAAAAATAATAAAAAAATATCACCTTGGCACCATGTTACTGTGATATATGTCTCACGCAAAGCTGTCAAAACATACATGAAAAAACGATGTCCATTGTCTCTGGGTGGCAGATGGTTAACTTAAGATTAAATAAAAACATGGAAGCCAAAACATTGTTGATGGCATTTTCCCAAGGATCACTGCATTCAATTGATAAAATGTACAACTATCAATCTCAAGAAGAAACAGGCGTGACTGATGGTTTGGCAGATATGGGGAACTTTCTTACAAATACTCCAACACATATATATATTCATGTCAGCCATTGAGATCTGGTCAATTAAGTAATGCAGGTTCTTTTCAGCATCGTTATAAATCTTGCCATTTGCCATTATTGGTGTAAATGAAGCTGCCTTATTGATCATTTGCATCTTTGTTCCACGGAGTAAATTTACTGCAATCAGTTGAAGGTTTGGAAAAAAATGATGCAGTGATAAATTAAAAGATTATGGGGTGTCTATCTGTCGCATGCAATCAACCCAGGAGGAAATTAGAAAAAAGAGTTATTACTGTAAAGAGATTATTATGGGAGCTTCTGATTTATAGCGACAAAAAGGCTGATTAACGTAAAGTCTTGAAGACTTTTAGACCACAAGAAATTAGTGAGAATCATCTCTTATTTTGAAATGAAAAGTTGTAATTAAGAATTTTGTTTGAATCTTGGAAATATTAAATTGCAACATGTATAACTGATATAAGGAATTTCTTTAGGTTTTCTACTTGCACACAAAATGATTTTTCTAAACTATTACTTTTTGTTGCATTTTGTGCCATTTAAACTGTCTACAGCTATGTATAGATGATTGAAAGGCTTTGTTTAGACCATGCACATTTTCACACCATTTTTTTTATTGTTTCTAATTTATTAATATCCTTTTAGAGTCACTGTATTCACCACTGAGCACGGTTTTCTATGTTTCAGTGGCTTTTTTCTTTTTATCTGGGTCAGTAAAAAACAAACACCTACACAAATGTAGGAACAAATATTTCATAGCAAATAAGAACCAATAGCTCCATTAAATTCAGGCTATGTGTAAAATCAAAGCACGTAACGTAGCCCGCAAGACTTCAAGCTATTAAATTGGCCTCTTAAAGCAACCCTCAGACAACTTGTGGGTTTAGATGCTGCAAGGCCGAAAAAAGCCTAGGGGACGTGGAACGTGGAACTTCATGGCTGCAAATCCTTTGTTCTTTCAAACCCGTAACTGCTACATTCCAACTGAGCTATGAAATTGCCTCAAAATCACTGGCGTTCAAACTCGTAATTCTCAAATGGAGCCAAGAAGATAATGAGCGCTAGAGAGGACCCGCAAGGGGGGTAAAGTCCAACTTGTAGCACTTTAAATGCAAATATTACCACACTACTGTACTTTTATTAACAGGGAAAGTGATGTTGGGTCTTAGAATTAACAGCACAACATTCTCAAGCTCGCAATTCAGCCCAGAAAAATACTTTATTTCATGTTTCATTTTTGTGTTCTATCGATCCCGGCAATCAATGTGTTAATACATATACTGTAACTCACATAGCATAGAATATCGTATTTATGGATTTATCAATATAGCATTACATCTTGAATGTAGGTCCAATCGCAAACTGTAATTGAACCGGGTAGAACTGTCAAAATCCCACCTCCATTTTCAGTGACTGTACCCATGTCAGATTTACGGAAGGAGTAAAAATCATATTAATAATAATAATATATATATATATATATATATATATATATATATATTTTTTTTTTTTTTTTTGTGCATAGATTTTTTTTATTCATTGATTTTTTAGTAGATGGAAATCACATAAAGTTACAGATAATATATACCATAAGTCTTATTTACATCTAGCATATATATACTTTCATTGAGTATAAATATACTTCCATACACAATAAAACATTAGCTTCATTAAAGTATATACAACTGTTCCATCTATAAACAGATATGATTCCCTACAGATTATCCCCATTATCTGGTGATATTATCCCCATTGGAGACAGCGTCGTTAGTGCTTTAAGGTGCTACGTAGTCCGCATGGGAACCATATATATATAATAATAATATATTAAGACCACAAAGTCTTTTCTTTATAAGTTTGTCTTTTGGACCTTTAAATTATCTACAATTTCTTAATATCTTGTTGGAGATATGGCACAGTATTCTGTGTAAGAGCTTATAATAAAATATCAGCCACATGTTTGTACACTCAAATACACACATATACACTCATAAACACATGCACATACACAGATATACATATGCAGACAGACACACAAACACATACACACACGCAAATACATACAAACACACAGATACACACACATACAGTGGCGGAGCTAGAGAATGGAGGGCCCTGGGCAAAAAAAAATGTTGGCTCCCCTCAGGATGATGTAAAAAAAGTTTTGCGCTGGTCCCCACCAGAACCAAATTATTCAGTGCTCCTGCCTGTGTGAAGCTCCGCTGCCTGCAGCATAGCTCCATCCTCTATGGATATATATGTACACATATACAGTATATACATCACCCCCTCATAGCACCAAACCCCTCTCAGCACCCACCTCACATAGCATCCATCCCTATCTCCTTTGTTCCTCTCTCACAGAACCCATCCCCTGTACTATGTTGCCACTTTGCTGCCCTTGCTCCACACTGTCACCTGTTGGAGCTTCAGTAGTAATGTTCTTTTTTAAACAGGCACACACATATTTCAGGATGAGGGTGTGTGTGTGGTCAAGGCGGCACATGGGGCCTTGACGGGTTGGGCCAGGATGGGACACCCCAGGGGAGCCCTAAACTCAAAAAAAAAAAAAAATGCAAAAAAAAATAATTACACAGCACTGGGCCCCCTCCCCCAGAGGAGGGCCCTGGTGCGCTGCACCACCTGCACCACTGGTAGATCTGCCCCTACACACATACACACATACATGCACACACAGATACGCCTACATATACATACACACAATTAAAAATCCTTTACTAAAATATAGTACAGAAAATAAAATGAGAATTCATATTGAAATGTTAAATATTAAAGAACCACTGTAATACTTATATGATAAGGATTCTTTTTTTAATATAACATATTTTTTTATATATTCAATCTAAATATATTAAAAGAACAATTCAGTGCTCATATTATAGAGTTTAATTTGCTTGTTTGTTTAAAAAAAATCAATGAAATCAGTATTTGCATAAAAATAAATTAACATTTAAAACGTAAATTTGAAGTTACTGTTCCTCCTGCCTCTCTCTACCCCTATTGGGTGTGCAGGGGATCTACAGGATCCTGCTATTTTGCTGATAACATTGTGTATCTTCTCTGTAATGGCTATTATAGGCAAACCTACACTGGTCAGTAGAGATTCCCTGGTGGTCCACCACTGTGACCTGGGTTTATTTCCAGTCAGGGAACCAAGAGGTCCCACCACTTGAAGCCTTGCTGGGTTGGGCTTGGTCAGTAGTTGGATGGGAGTCCACCTAGCAATATCAGGAGCTGTATGCGGTGGTCCACTGAATAAGGAACTGGCAACCAACTCAGTATCTCTGCCATGAATACCAAGTGGATCAGCAAGGTGTCTTACAGCCCATGAGGTCACAGAGAGTCGAACATGAGTGAACAACTCAAACACACAACACTGGTCAGTAAAACATTAGCCAGCGGTGCAGAGAAGCTCATCTGCCTGAAGCTATTATGCTAAATTCAAATAAAAGTTTTAAAAGCCAGAATATTTTTTTTATGTCAAACACTGATTTTATGATGTGCCTGCTACATTGTATATAAACATCTTTACTGCCATTTGATATGATGTTGCTATTTATCTATTTGTTTCTTACAATGTATCTGTGAAGTCACCAACCAAGCTTGTAACATGAAGTCCCAGACACAGAAAGACGGATTAATCTCCCGGTGACCAGGGGAAGTGACGAGCCGGAGCAGTGACAAGTCCAGCAGATGATTAAGATGAAACTGTTCATTAATGGAAGTATGTTTACACTAATTCCTACAAAATCTACATTCAGCAGTTCCCCATCAATGTAATTACACTTGCACAAGAAATGTAATAGAATTTAGCCTTCAATAAATTTATTTAAAACCTAATTTCTGTATAAAGTCAACGTGCTGCTCAATACGGTAATGTTATATATAAAATCCATATGACCCAAATCATGAGCTGAATATAACAGGAGAAGTCAACTTGTTAAACAGATGAATATAAATGGGATGTGAGTGCTGCAGCTGTGATCCTGCAAGCTGCTCCCTCAATCAATTGTCATTTCAAGCCATTGTTTAATCCATTGTGTTTTATCAAGCTGTGTAGTGCTGAAGTTAGTTATTTCTTTTTGAACTATACAATATATGTTTTATTTCCACTTGTAAGGAGGAAAACACAAAAGCCATAAAAAAGGGATTTTTTTCCTCATTAAAAGCGTTTGAGCTTTTCTTTATGAAGGCAAAGTAACATAGTAATATAGATTTAACTAAAACTTAGTCTTGGGGTCGGCTTAATCTTATCCTAGTCATAATTAAATGTCTTAACTGTGTCTGACTCTGGCACTTCGTCTGAAAGGCTGTTCCAATTATCTACTACTATTTCTGTGAAATAGTACGTTCACACATTACCCCTAAGTCTTCCACCATCCAGACTCAAATAATGACCTTTTGTTCTTGTATTCCATTTTAATAAATTACATTTTCCTGTGTGAATATTACAAATGTTCTCGTTTTTGTGGTTCAGAAGGAGCAATGGATGTTATGCAGCTGGGTTTCAGTAAAATAGATAGCCCAGCCCCCAAATGCCAGGTAGTTATCTAGATTTTAAAGGTTTAATGTTCAAGGAGTCATGGGGCACTATGAAATTCCATGAGAGTTCTATTATATGTTTTAACACATTGTTTGCCGGGATAGATATAACACGGAAATGAAATATATAAAAAAATATATATATATATTACAAATTTGCAAGCTTGAGACTATTTTAATTTTAATACCCTTCATTGTTTTCCCTGTAATGTAAAATACAGTAGTGTGTTTATGTATGCTTTTGCAGTGCTACGGACAGGAGTTTTACCCCCTTGCAGGTCCTCTCTAGTACACATAAGGTTTTTGGCTCCATTTGCCATTTACAAGTGTGAAAACAATTGCGGGCTTGAGGACTTGTAGCAATTTAATAGCAATTTGCGATTGTAACATTTACGGGCTTAAAAGATCAAAGGCTTAGCTGGGACGGAGTTCAGATTTTGACAACCGCCGGGGTTTTCCGCCTGTAACCCGCAAATAGTTTTGCAGGTAGATAAAAGATGCCAATTGAATAGCAAATTAGTTTACGGGCTACATTACGGGCTCCAGTAACTAGCAATTGCTCAATTGAATAGGGGCCCAAAATCGTTTGCAAGTAGCTAAAAGAGGCCAATTTAATAGCCATAACTTTGGAGGGTTCCTTTACGGGCTTCGGAAATTCCAAATTGGCAAATTTAATAGGGCCCCTAGTCTAGTGGACTCTATGACCTGTAGGTGACAGTTCAATTTGGTAGATTGGACAGCTTTGAAGAAGAAAATGTGAAACACATTAGTAGTCATTACTTCACTTCCAAGTGATGTCACTGTAACTCATGAAAATCAATTTTATCGCTACCCTTAAAAAGTGATAAGGGCAACCAAATAGTGAGGGTGAGGTGTTTAAGAGTTGGGATTAGATACCTGATAATCAATTTTTGATTCAGTCTATCTAAATGTTATATTCGGTTTTACATGATTATTTTAAACTGATTGTATCTGTATCAGCAGAGACTCGTTACCTTCTGGTCACCTTCTGGTTCTCCTTTAGAATTTCTCTCAGCAGCCCATAAATGGGAGGATTGTGTATTTTTTATGTTTTTAATAGTCATGTTTAGGTATTATCTTATGTTTTGTGTCCCCCGTTAATGTACATACCTACTGTGTGAGACACAGGAGTTGGAGCTTCTTCTTTTTTTTTATTTTTTATTGAGGAATTTTACAACTTGTACAGTTTTACAATATAACTAACTGAATTATATTTACTATTCACCTTTCCCAGACAAACACCCAGATATGGGAGGTCATGACACAGTAATGGAGACACCCTGAGCTTAATTGTTAATAACAGACAATACATTAAAGATCATTCAACAGCATTATTCTGTGGAAGTGTTGAACTTATAGTTGGACCTCTTTAAGAGACAATACATCCCATGATGTATTCTGTGATTGGTTGATGCACCGAGTACTGGAATCAAGTCTGTCAATTGCAGATGGAGAGGCAGCATGTCAGTTCTACTCCCTGGAGGTTCACGTCTCTGTTTTCGACATTTCTAATTTATTTCCCTCCACTTCTGGATCACTACCTTGTCATAGTGAAAGGGCTTGTATACTTCAATGAAGCTGTGAGCTATACCAAGTAGGGTCCCCCTAGATGGGTAAGTCATGGCAGAGAGGTCAGACAAATTGCAGTCCACTGGAGAAGAAACCTGCAACCCACTCCAGTGATGTTTCTAAGATAACTTTATGGACAGGCACAAACAGAGACATAATGATGTGGCCCTGGAAGATGATCACCACAGGTCAGAAGGTTACATTACTGAGGAAGAGCAGAGAGCAAGTACAAGTGTCACCAGATCTAATGAAGTGGTTGGGCCTAAACCTAAAGGACACTGAGCCTCATATGTGTCTGGTGGGGGGGGGGGGGGGGGGGGAGTCCTCTGCTGCATTGAACAATTAAGCTCAAGTATTTTGGACAAATCATGAGACTTTGAGACTCTGATGCTGGGAAAGATTGAAGGCACAAGAAGAAGAGGTAGATAGATGCGGAGATGGATAGATGAAGTCACTGAAGCAATGAACATGAACTTGATGGAGCTCAGAGGGGCAGTGACTGAGAGATGTGCTGACGTGCTTCGGTCCATAGGATCTAGGAGAGTTGAACGCGACTGAACAACTAAACAACAGCAAACAAATTATTTCTCTATATGTTACAACATCTTTAATACTCTCTTGTCATTGATATATATTTCAATTTCACCCCAAGGGGGTTTTGTCTTTGAAACCCGAAAACCTCACAGAAAGATACACACAGACAAACCCATGAACCTTAAAAGGCCTCTATGGTCACATGTTTTTTTGTATGGTCTTTTGAAGAATTAAACCTAATGATTACATGTTTTAAGTTTATGTTCGTTATTTATAATGCAGGAATTAATTTTCCTTTCTGACCTCAATTTAGCTGCTGGTTTCCAGTTGAAAGCAATGGCTGTTTTAGATGCCACATTTCTATTCTCTGCATACCTCAGGAAACTGATTAACATGAACCAAAATGGTAGATTCTAAAGCAGAATAAATTAATAGAAAAAGTAACAAATTAGAGGTTTTATCATTATTTTTTACATTCTAAAAAATGTTGTGTATTTGAAGAGCAGTCCTTCAAAAGAGTGTATTTTAAATCTAGAACAACAGTGGCCTAACAAAGCTTATTGGGTTTTTCCTAAACCGTGTGTCTAGAGAAATGATCAAACCTCCTATCACTCTAGTTCAAGCAAAACTACACTTATTTGTGAAGTATTTAACCAACTAACAACATTATCTGATATGCAAAACAGGAAGAAAAAGGAGAGGAAAACATTTGACATGAAGATGATCACATTCTACAATAGTAAAGGACTTAACATTGACTGCAGATTTTTATCACATTATCAAAACTTCTTGAGACCCTGCCACATTCCATTTAAGTGACTCAAATGCTGGACTGTATGCAGTTTTAGAAGGAGGGTGTTCCTATGGGTCCTTACTCTGCCATTGAGATACATCATCACAGGTCTATTTGAAGACCACATTTTACCATAAGTGAATAAAGATCTTAATTGTATGCATGGTTCCTCCCATGCCTTCCAGGTCCCTCACCATTAAAGCAACATTTAATATAGCTAGTAAAAATTAACAGCTGTAATTAGGTAAGCTCTATCCAACTTAAGTGGTAATGCAGAAGAGTTTTGATGAGTCACAAATAAGGCTTAGAGATAGCCATGCATATTTTGAGTGGGTATATGCTCTCATAAGAATGTTGTTCAATCTTTCCCTGTAATCCAGGTATTCTTGGCAATAATAATTTGCCATTTCCTCCATCATTTTGTCCCTTCTATTTTCTGACTTTGCTGCTTTTGCTGATTAAGATTGAAAGTGCAAAATCTTCCTCTCACTGTGACTCAGAGTTCCACACCGGCAAACTGCCTGTCTCTCTCAATTCCACAGACTCTCCTCGATATGGCAGAACTCACTGTGTCAGGCCAGCCAAGTCTGATGGGAAGCCAACTCCTTTCCCTGTGTGTGTATTTTAAAATGCTTACCACACCTGCAGCTTCAATTAGCATAGCTCCAGGAAGTTAAATCCATATTCCCTGGAGAGAATTCCTCAATACCTAATGTCTTGCACCATACACTGGGGGCAGTCTGTCACACACCTTCCCCCTCAACTCAAAAACATGGGTTTCAGCGACTTGTGGCGAGAGGCCATAAAAGCTGCATATGGCAACCACATGGTGTAGATGACACCATAGATCCAGGTCGAAACCTAGCCATCCAATGTTCAGTAGCCTTCGCCTTCTGAATAACTGCTCAACCCAAAGAATCTCTCTGTCATACACATCATTCCTCCTCTGCATTGAGGCATAACACAGTGATTGGACGGCCACTTGTAAACTCATCTTCTCTTCATCCTCACATTTAACGGGCTCTACTTCCCAGCGGATTACAGAGTCTAGAGCAACCATACTGTATGGGCTTGGGTCCGTCTCCACCACCTTGAACTCAACAGCACTCCTCTCTTCCCTAATCCGGAAGATGTATCTGTTTCTGATTGGACTGTAGGCTCTCTAGAAGTAGGGCTTGACATACCCCTCAAATAGATTACCAGTGATTCCTTCCATACTGTCTTCTATGGGTCGCACCTAGATTTGTTTGCCATCCTTCACATCAGGATATGGCTGGATACTGATAATATTTCCAAGCTGTGCTCTTAGGTTGTTACCCACAACTCTGTTCATCCGGAACTTCTCATCTGAGCAGGTGTCATCCGAAAGAACAATACATACAGCTTCTCGTCTCTTCTTCGCTTTCAGAAGAACCGCATCTGCTTGGAACAATCGAAGCTCAGCCATCTTGGCCTGAGACAGCAACACCACGCTACTATCTTCATTGAGAGCGTCATCTACAATTAACCAATTGGGACGGTACTTCCATTTCAAAATTGTTGTGGAGAGGTCATTTGTTCATCTGTTTGAGAATCTGAGCCTGAGGCCATGGTCCTATCCGGGCTGGTCTCTTTCGGTGTCTGCTTATCACGTGCTGGTGTCTCCGTAATCTCCAAGAACTCCAAGAGTTCTCCACTTCTGGCTGTCCCAAGGTCATCTCACAAACCACACTGGGACAACTCCCAACACTCTGATTCTGTTAAGCTTTAGACTAGAGCGTTTTGTTTTACACAATTTTTTTTTTTACCTAAATAATTTTTATTTTCCAGTACAAAACATGAACAACACAACATAAAAAGACGAAAATACACAATCTTCCAAAGCAACTCTCAGAAAGTCACAACAAGATGAGTTAATTATCAATAACTTATTTTAAAAGAGAAGACATGAGTTTTATTACCTAGAGGATAATCCTATATTATAAAAATAGCAGATCACTTAAGCATAAGGCAAAGTTTACTACAAACTTTTCTTATTTCTTTACATCTTAATTCCTTCCTTTTTCCTCTCCATATACCTGTCCCATGTATACCATTGGGTTAGCAAGCCCTTCATTTTAACTGAGCAACTTTGGTTTAATTGGTCAAATTCTCTATTTCTGCTAATACATCTAATAATTTCTGGGATTGATGGCATTGTATATACTTTCCATGATTTACAGATCAATCCCTTAGTTACCAGTAGAATATGTGATAAGAGAAGGTAGAACTTCGGAAATAGTTTCTTAAGATGTAAATGTAAAATTATAATTTCCAGATTATAGGGGATTTCCTCCTCAAATACATCTGTTAACCAGACGATACATTTCCTCCAAAAAGATCTCAATTTAGTGCATTCCCACCAGACATTTATGGTATCAGCCCTTAGCCCACATTCTTTCCAACAAAGTATGACATCCTTCTTTACAAATTTGTTAATAGATTCTGGTGTATAATGCCACATATTAATGATTTTGAAGTATGATTCATAATAGGCCAAGGATCTAGCAGATATTCTAACCGTTTTAATAGTATTCTGCCACTCTTTGACCGAGCTATTAAATCTCCCTTTTTTCTCCCACTCTAACATACCTGCAGTTTTTCCACTCTGTACATTTAAAGTGAGAATAATTTGACATCTCGATATTCTATTTGTAGTATTCTTATTATATATCATTAATTCAAATGTAGATAGAGGTTTCATATTTTTTTTTGTAAATCCTCTTTGTTTTAGGGAGCTCTGAATAGACATAAACTGCAACCACAGATTTTTATTTAATTTATACTTATCACAGATTTTTGACCAACTAAGCAGCACACCTCCTTCATAGAAATCATTCATATAATTAATACCATTGTTTTTCCATGTTTTAATACATACTTCTCTCGGCTTACTTTCAATATTTCTATAGGAGTACCTAAAGAAGGATATTCTGATAGTTTCATTTTTGTCTTAATTTTCATCCAAAATTTTAGCAAGGACTTAATATTCCTTGGAATTAAGCTATTTTTCACTTCCTCCAAATTTGGAATCCATAATAATAAATGGATAAGAATCTTCTCAAAGAATTCTTTCTCCATTCATTTCCAATTAGTAACCGGTAGCGGTGTACACTACTGTATAATCTGGGATAACGCAATTGCAGCATATATGTCCTTAATGCAAGGGGATGCCAGGCCCCCTGTCTCAATCCTCCGCTTATTAATCTCTCCTGAGATTCTAGCTTTTTTTCCCCTGTAATTTATACAAGTCTATATCTCGTTGGTATTTTTTTAACCAATATTCTGGCGGTACTTCTGGTATAGATCTAAAAATATAGGTTAATTTAGGGATAACAATAATTTTTACTACGGCAATTCTTGCTGTCCAGGAGAGATGAATCGATCTCCAATCTGTCAAAGTCCTAAGTAAAGTTCTATGAATATTGACCATATTATTTTTTTTAATATTTCTTAAATCAAAAGACAGACAAATGCCCAGATTATTTATTGCTTTAGCATTCCAGTTAAAGGGGTAGAGATCTATTAACTTAGTTTTTTTTTTTATTTCAGGGGATAAACCCCTAGTAATGATATCTGTTTTTTGTCTATTAATCTTGAAATATGAAATTCTGCTAAACTTACTCAATAGGTTAAATAATGATTTTTATGGATCTGTAAGGGTAGCGATCATATCGTCCGCATATACAGTTGCTTTATATTCCCTAATCCCAATTTTAACCCCTTTAATATATTTTATCAGTCTTATTTTTTCAATCTGAGGTTCTAAAAAAAGAATAAACAGTATTGGAGAGAGGGGACATCCCTGCCTCGTTCCATTTGTAATACGGAAAAAGTTTGACTAAAAATTTATACCCACAATTTTTGCTCTCAGATTACTATAAAGAGCTTTTATCGCTTTACTATCAAAATCTCCCAGTCCATATTTCTGAAGTACTATTTGAAGGAAGTCCCAACTTTTTTAACACTAAATGCGAATAGATTTATTAGACTCCTGATGTTATCACATCCCTGACGGGACCTAACAAACCCTACTTGATCTGGGTGATTAAGTCTAAGAATTATGGGATCAAGCTTATTTGCTAAAATTTTGGAATATACTTTCAAGTCAAAGTTTATCAAGGATATAGGCTTATAACTCTTCTTATCAGCTGGATCCTTACCCTCTTTTAATATATCTATAATTTTAGCTTCTGTCAGTTCAGCGAGTATGTTCCGACTATTTTTAATTTCACTGAACATCTTAACTAAGGGGACTTTCACTATATCTAAACATGTTTGATAGAAGAGCTTATCAAGCCCGTTTATACCCGGTGCCTTATTATTTTTACAGCCCTCTATCACTTCCTCTACCTCCTTTTCAGTTATATTTTTATTTAAGGTATCCAGTTCTGTTGTCGAGATTCTGAGGAGGTTGATATCACTTAAAAATTCCTTTATTTCACTTACTTCTGGTTTATTTTTCTTATGTTGTGTTTTCAAATTATAAAGCTTCGAATAATATTGCTAAAAGATATTCCCTATTTCTTTAGGGTGTTGATGTACCGTACCATCCTCATCCACCTCTCATCTTCATGATAGAGTTGGATATTCTTTGTTTTTTCATTTTGTCTGCTAAATATTTACCTGTCTTATCCCCCAACTCATATTTATTCGCTTGCATCTTCCATACTAGTCGATCTAATTTATACTGTTTGATCTTTTCTATTTGTTGTTTAATTATATCCATTCCCTTCAAAGTTTCACCCTTTGGGGATTTTTTATTTAGTCTATGTTTTTCTTCTAAGTCAATATATAGAGTTCTTACTGTTTTACCTCTTCCTCTTTTCATTTCTATTGTCTTGGCTATAAAAATACCAGTAATGTATGCCTTCATCGAGAACCAGACAATCGACGCCGATGATACTGATCTTGTATTTATATCCAAATACTCAATTAGGAGTTCATAATCTCATCTACTTTTATTTTATCTTTTAACAATGTTGATTCCATTTTCCAATTAATACATTTATCCTGGAGTTCAGTTGTTTTTAATATTAGTACTACCGGAGCATGGTGCGATATAGCACTTGTACCTATATTTATTTTTACTACATTATTTAATATGGATTCATCTCCCAAATGTAATCTATTCTTGAGTAAGTATTAAATCTCTTTGAGAGATAAGTATAATCTTCTCTCAAAGGGAATCTTATTCTCCATAGATCAAATATATTCATGTCTATCAGCAGTTCCCTTATTTTCTTTGAGCCATATATTTTAGGGTTCTCTTTATTACTCTCAGGCCTATATGATTTATCTTTTAAAGGATCCAACACAAGGTTGAAATCTCCACAAATTATCGTCTTGCCTTTCTTAAACGTATTTACTAGCTTAAACGTCTGTCTTATAAACTTCTCTTGTTTTTGATTTGGCGCATAGAGATTGACTATTGTGTATAAATTAATATTAATATATCCAACCCAGATAATATATCTGCCATCCTCAGCAATTTTTTTAAACTTATTTTTCACCACTAGGCCTTTACTAAACAATATGGATACACCTCTAGCTTTACTACTAAATGTAGAATTTATACTATGTATGTACTTCCTATTTCTTAACAAATGTACATAATTTTTTTTCAAATGAGTTTCTTGTAAACATAGGACAATTATTTTTAGTTTAGCATACTCTGCGAAGGCGATCCTTCTTTTTATTTGAGAATTTATTCCATTAATATTATGGGAAACTATCTTTAAAGACATCTATTTGACTATCCTAATTCTATATTTATCCTCCTTCTCATCCTCTCTAATATCTCCCATCTTGCTCCTGACTTCTCATTCACCTTCTCATTCATACTAACTTTCAAACCTTTGACTGTATTAGTTCTTCGATACAGTCTTACAACAAGGGTATCTTAACCCTGAAATGGTTGGCGTTACTCGATGGTAGTGGTACATCTAAAATCTGGGGATTTCTCCCTTACTAATTGACCTCTTTAACTAGTTCAAACCTTCTCCAGTTTACTCAAACCCTTCTCCTACTCCCCCCTATATATTCATTTTTCCCTAAGAATATTTTTAGAGGGCAATTATGTGCATTATGATTTCTCTACTGTCTATATATAAGTCATATTCTTCCATCAAATATCATTCACCCAAAAAGTGCTAAAGTGCAATTTGATGTGCAATAACATACTAATATCAATATACTAATTATATTCACACTAATGATCAGGACTTCTTTGTTCACTAGAGAACTGTGAAGCTTCTGCGCCTCAGCTTGCCTACTGACATCTTTCTCATTCTGTGCTTTCAGCTTTGCTAGCGTATGAAGTTTGACTTCTTTTTCTCTCTCTAACACTTCCACATTACTCCATTTCTCTGCTAACACAACTAGATGGGGGTTAGTGTCTGGCTCAGGTAACAACTGACTCTCTGTTAACAATCTGTGTAACCCTTGGTCGAGCTCTGTGACATTTTGAGCTGGTCGGGCTCCCTTTATCGGCTCCTTATGTAGAGTCTCCATTATTATTATTAGGTTCCCCATTTTCATCATTATAGTCATTATGGGAGAACAACTTTTTATTTTCCTCTTCCGACTTTTACTCCCAATTAACTTTGCAGTCCCGCAAACTGTCTGGTGCCCATGATTTTAAAGGAGAGATAACCTGGCTCTTTCTGTTCCAGGTGTTCTCATTGGCTGGCTGAAAATTCTCAACAAAGGGTATCAGCTTCATATTGCCATCTTGTTTCTGTTCTGGCATGGTATCCTTAATAGGTTCCACAAGCATATCCTCTCTCAGGGCTGCTTCTAGCTCTTGGACTTTAGACTTGCTGGAATGTCTCCAGCAGTTCAGCAACTTCAGGCTGACGCTCAACACATTGGCTAATACCAAACTTAGTACCCTTTTGACTTTTGAGTTTCTGAAAAGAACTTGTGATTTCAGCATCCTCAGTTTTAATCCATAGTTCTTCCTCTTTTAGTTGTTTCTCTTTAACTTTTTTGAGTGTTTCTTTGTGTGTTACCTCTAATTCTTCCGGCTTTTCACTTTTCTTGGCTTCCTCTAGCAACAGTTTCTCCTCGTTAGCTAGCAAATCAGATGCACTCTGCTCGCACTGGATCTCTTGCTGCATTTTAGATGGAGGAATCTCCTTGGGTTTTCTCCTCAGGTCCTCCCTGAATACCTCTGGTGGCTCAGCCATTCTTTCTTCCTCCACCTGTTGCTCCTGTACAGGCTCCTGCTCTGTGCTTTGCATACGAGCTTCCTGTGGACATAGCTCTGTATTCAATGCAGCATCTTGTGTGCACAGGTCCAGAAGGTCAGTGTTAGTCTCTTCTGGACATGCATCACTCTGAGCCAACTGTATCTCCATATCAGATGGATCGGTCATCCTCTTCTCTTGTGGAGTATGCATCAGCAGCTTCTTCGCTATCAGAGCTGTTTTACTCTCTGTCTTTCGTAGCTGAGAGCGTAGATCATCTATTTGGCTGTGCCTCGTTCATTTTTCCTGCTCCCAGTAGAGGCGCCCCTCATTTAACAAGTAGTCTATTCTCTTTTGTACATCTCCCAATGTCTTTGTTTGCTCCTCAAACTTCTATTGTGTCTCCCTATTAGGGAAATTGCTCATCTTCTGAGGTAAACTGTTAGGGAGGAAATCTTGCTTCTACTGTTTGCCATTGTGAGGCATCTCCCACATAGATTACTTGTTCAGCTTTTGCATGGGAGGATCTTTCTCTGCTCCCAATTAGACATGTGTATTTTCTGCCTATAGGACACTCTGTTGTCCTCAAGCGCAGGTGTCCTTCTCCATTCAGGAATATAATCTGACATCATCTGGATACCCTCCATTTTAGTAGCAACTTGCCTGTCTTCAATTGCAGGCTTTTCCAGTCCCACTGGGATAGAGTTCATCTGTACTTCTTGCATTACTGGTTTCCCGTCTTGCCTCTCCTTGTCTGTAGCACTTTGTTTTATTGCCACCTGAGCGATATCAGGATACTTTACATTTCTTTTAGGACATATCTCTACAGGGAGTGCAGAATTATTAGGCAAATGAGTATTTTGACCACATCATCCTCTTTATGCATGTTGTCTTACTCCAAGCTGTATAGGCTCGAAAGCCTACTACCAATTAAGCATATTAGGTGATGTGCATCTCTGTAATGAGAAGGGGTGTGGTCTAATGACATCAACACCCTATATCAGGTGTGCATAATTATTAGGCAACTTCCTTTCCTTTGGCAAAATGGGTCAAAAGAAGGACTTGACAGGCTCAGAAAAGTCAAAAATAGTGAGATATCTTGCAGAGGGATGCAGCACTCTTAAAATTGCAAAGCTTCTGAAGCGTGATCATCGAACAATCAAGCGTTTCATTCAAAATAGTCAACAGGGTCGCAAGAAGAGTGTGGAAAAACCAAGGCGCAAAATAACTGCCCATAAACTGAGAAAAGTCAAGCGTGCATCTGCCACGATGCCACTTGCCACCAGTTTGGCCATATTTCAGAGCTGCAACATCACTGGAGTGCCCAAAAGCACAAGGTGTGCAATACAGAGACATGGCCAAGGTAAGAAAGGCTGAAAGACGACCACCACTGAACAAGACACACAAGCTGAAACATCAAGACTGGGCCAAGAAATATCTCAAGACTGATTTTTTTTAAGGTTTTATGGACTGATGAAATGAGAGTGAGTCTTGATGGGCCAGATGGATGGGCCTGTGGCTGGATTGGTAAAGAGCAGAGAGCTCCAGTCCGACTCAGACGCCAGCAAGGTGGAGGTGGAGTACTGGTTTGGGCTGGTATAATCAATAAAAAAAGAAAATCTAATGACATGGCCTCCTTGTTCACCTGATCTGAACCCCATTGAGAACCTGTGGTCCATCATCAATTGTGAGATTTACAAGGAGGGAAAACAGTACACCTCTCTGAACAGTGTCTGGGAGGCTGTGGTTGCTGCTGCACGCAATGTTGATGGTGAACAGATCAAAACACTGACAGAATCCATGGATGGCAGGCTTTTGAGTGTCCTTGCAAAGAAAGGTGGCTATATTGGTCACTGATTTGTTTTTGTTTTGTTTTTGAATGTCAGAAATGTATATTTGTGAATGTTGAGATGTTATATTGGTTTCACTGGTAAAAATAAATAATTGAAATGGGTATATATTTGTTTTTTGTTAAGTTGCCTAATAATTATGCACAGTAATAGTCACCTGCACACACAGATACCCCCCTAAAATAGCTAAAACTAAAAACAAACTAAAAACTACTTCCAAAAATATTCAGCTTTGATATTAATGAGTTTTTTGGGTTCATTGAGAACATGGTTGCTGTTCAATAATAACATTAATCCTCAAAAATACAACTTGCCTAATAATTCTGCACTCCCTGTATATTCTGCTTCTCGTGTCCTCTCAGGGATGGTGGTTCATCTTTCACATCTCAATCTCCAGTGGCAAAGGTTCTTTACCTACACCTGCATTCTCTTTTCTCATCTAAGCAAACTCGTGCGCTGTCTCAGCAGTTTTGTGCGCAGCTCACCTGTCTTGTGTGCCATCTCAGCAGTCTCATGCTCCATCTTAGCAGTCTCACTTGCTCTCTCTGCAGGCACAGTTGGCTCTCCCGCATTCTCATTTGCTTTAAATGCAATCTCATTCGCGGCTCCTGCAGTCTCATTCTTAGCACTGAACTCAGTGGCTTTTTCCACTCTCTCTGCCATCCACCAGGTCTCTTAACTCCTGATTTCCTTCTGCAACAGGTTCGGTTTGCCTTTCCTTAAGAAGGAAACTGCATTTTAAACTTGGGAAGACAAGCATGTCCCTTGGGTAGCGATAAGCCTGTCTGTCCCCCAAAAAATCCAGGAGGGCAATCTCTGTATTTTTTTTCCCACTCATACTCGGTTAAGGATATCTTCTTTCAGGATATAATAATGTGTTGCTTTGTCAGGAAAAAGTCCATATATTCTCTGAGCTTCTCCGCATAGATAGGTACCAAGGACTATGGCCCATTCCTTGTAAGGCCAACCTTTCCTAGTGGCAATATGCTCAAAATTCAGGAGGTATGCTACAACATCATCCTTTCTTGTTATGTTCTTTAAGAAGCGATTTGAATTATGCTTCTACTTGAGATTGAAGCCACTTTAAGGGTTCAATTTCTGCAGCTGTACCTGTTTTCTCTCAGATGGACTATGTTCTTTTCCACGTGCTCCTTATTCATTGCATGCTGTTCCGCTGTGGCTTGCAGTAAGGCCTTTATAGCCTCCTCCATTTTGCAGGGGTGCAGGCTGTCTTCTTAAACACAGACATTATTCATCCCACTTCTAACACCAGTATGACAAGGATGGCCATACAAGACCGTTCACCAGTAGTATTTCTGACACAATACACAGGAGGCTTTCATGTGGTTTTGAAGTTTTACTGCAATATCTGTCATTTACAAACATTACTTCGAACAAAATGAAGAAACCAAAAATCTACATAAACGTACTGACTATAACTGGAGAACACCCCTCTCTGAACGTGTGCACTTTGTCTGCCACAGGGGAAAACACGTGTGCAATTACAGTCTGATTATGCAGGAACCATTCCTCCTGTATGAAGTCATAGCTGCTCATGGAGTACTGTCCCACCGTACGCTACAAGTACTCCCCCCAGGAACTCTTTTATATATACAACACCTATGCTGCTCAGGAAGTCCACACTCTCAGACTTTTCCCTGGGGTTTAACATAGAATATACTTCAGTACCTTTTCATTCGTTGCCTGACACTCTTAGCTGATTGTTTTGGTAGTTCCTCTGTCTTCCAAATACTTTTCACTCTGTTTGCAAGCTTTATCAATCTCTGTAGCAAGCATCTCCTCAGTTAGCTCCAATAGCTTTGGGAACTGCAGCAGTCCAAAACAAGCCTTCACTCACAGGCACTTGTGTCCAGCAGCTTTAACACATCTCTCTCTGAGTCTTTGGAGCTCTTGCAAAATCTTCCTCTCACCGTGACAGAGTTCCACACTGGCAAACTGTCTGTCTTTCTCAATCCCACAGACTCTCCTCAATATGGCAGTCTCCGCTCCTGCCTCAGAACTCACTGTGTCAGGCCAGCCACGCCTGATGGGGAGCTCTCTCCTTTTCCTGTGTGTGTCTTTTAAAAGGCTTATCACACCTGCAGCTTCAATTAGCACAGCTCCAGGGAGTTAAATCCTTGGTCCCTGGAGAGAATTCCACACTACTTTGCATCTTGCACCACTCACTGGGGGGAAGTCTGTCACAATATATATATATATATATATATATATATATATATATATTGTAGTATATAGCGATTATTGAGCAAACAGATTATTTAAGATTATGAGCTTTCAAGAGTTGCACATCTCTTAATCAAGTCAGGAAGCAATACTGAATAAAACAAGTAAGAAAGAGTGCGACATTCTGAGTGTCTGCCCTTTTACTATACTTTTTCATACTTCTTTTATTCAGTGTTACCTCTGACCTGATAAAGAGAGGTGCAACACTCAAAAGCTCATAATTCCAATGAATATGTTTGTCCAATAAAAAAGGTATCACTATATACTGTAATAATCTGATTATTCATCTAGATTACTGGACATTCGCCGCTACCTCACTCTTCATATATACATACAAATGTACTATTTATCATAGACACAAATGTATTTTATTTATTTTCTGTACTATACATATATAAATAAATATAAATATAAATTTAAATAAATATAAAATAAAAAATGGTGTGGTTAATCCACTATGCCTTCTATTTTAAATATATATCAAAGTGTCACTGTGTTTACATAACAGTTAAGTATCTTGTAATAACTCTCTTGTAATAACTTAGAAATAGTTATGTTTCAATATTCTCCAAAGTATGCTCCAATCGGTTCACAGATGTAACTATGTGGTAAAAGTATCTAGGATTCCTATGAATACAATAATTATATATATATTATATATATATATATATATACCGGTAGTTTAACACTGGCTTGATATAAAGTTGTTTTTGCCCAGCACACCTCCAATTAACATAGATTTGGTATAACACAGTTTTTGCCCAACACATCCCTAATTAACATACAGAGCCATGATAGGAATTTTAAAATTAAGTTTTCATGTGATTTGGAAATTTAATAAGACATTTTGGATTTCTATGGACATTTTTAAAAATTGGTTTAACTCACATTTTTGTTCATTCGTAAAATGCTACTCTAAATGTAAAAATGTAACCAAAAGAGCTATTACTGATTGATAATGCTCATAGCCATCCTACCCACTTGTCTGACTTAAACTCTTGCATTTCAGTTAAAGTAATTTTCCTGCCACCCAACACTGTGGCCCCTATTCAGTTGAGCAATTGTTGGTTACTGGAGCCAGTCAACAAAAGGCGTATTTTACCGAGCTGCAAACAATCTCTTTTTTTATAGGCTTAGAACCACTGCAGTTGCCAAGATCATAACTTCCAACCCATCTAAGCCTTTGATCTTTTAAGTTACAATAGTTAAAATCGCAAATCGCTATTTAATTGCTACAATTCCTAAATGTTTTCACAAGAAAAATCCTACGGGTACCAGAAAGGATTAACAGGGAAGTTAAACACCTGATCGTAGCACTTTAAATGAAAACAAAAAATCAATACTGCACTTTAAAAGGTGAGGCGCAAGTCATTTGAATTAATTGCACAATCAATTGCTCTGTAATTGTAGCAAATTTCAAGCCAGCAGACTTACGTCCTATATAACGTAATCTGTGGGCTTGCAATTTGATCAGGCCCTATATCTTTAATCCAGCCAGTGGATCAGCGAGTCATATCAACATTTAAAGCATTTAACTTCATTCACATTTCAGGAACTTATTGATAAAATAGACTGCAAAAATAAAGAATCAATGATGCAATTTTGGAAGAAACATAACGTAATAAATGCCATAGGCAACATTGAACTTACTATCAAAGAAATGACTGATAAAAGTGTGGAAGAAGATATGGCCGAATGATAACCAACGATTTTCAGCAAGAAGAGCCCATTGTTGATCAAATTGTTGACCTAGTCAATACGGCAAGACCTGGAGCAGCAGATGCACAGGATATTGAAGAGTTTAGATGCGCAGGATATTTAGGAGTTGCAGCAGGTTTTTGGTGAGAACCTTACTAATGAAGCCAAATAAAAAACATTGATCAATTTGTAGCAAATGATCCAAAGCAGAAAAGCAAGACAAGGCATTTTGGATTGGTTACCTTGCTACCGACATTTTCTTAATGAGAGAAAAAAAAAAGACAAATGTCACTAGACAAATTCATCACCAAAAGAACAAGAATCCAAGGAGAGCCAGAACCTTCAACAGCACAAAAACAAAGTTTACATTTCTGTGTATGTACAGTATGTGTATATATATATAGTTTGCATACTGTATTTTGTAAGTTAAATGTATATCTAAGTGAGCTGGCTTAATACATTTCTGCACTCTACATGCAAAAAGCTATGGGCCTCATTCCAATGATGGCCATAGGAGCTGCGTGGGCACAAGGGGTGGCCACAAGCTACTTAGCTATTCAAATCCCCTGCGGCTGAGGACTCCGACCAGCTTGCGGCCAGCACCCTGCATTCCCTTGCGACCACCCCCGCCGCAGGGTGATTGACTGAAGGCATCTACACCTTCTGAATGGCTGCAGTCTGATTGATGATGACAACAGCCAATCAGAAGGTGTAATTGCCTTCAGCCAATCTGCACCTTCTGATTGGCTGTTGCCACCGTCAATCAGACTGCAGCCAATCAGAAGGCACAGATGCCTTCAGCCAATCACCCCATGGGGTGTATCGCATTGTGATTGGCCAGCCATTGACAGCCATTCTGATTGGTTTAAAAAAGATTGACAGGTCCATCAACAAAACCGAATGGGATATAGGGGTGTATCCCATTCTGATTGGCTCACACCTTGGAGCCTTCTGATTGGCTGAAATTGGATTGACAGCCATTTCGGCTAATTAGAGGCCTCATTAGCAGCGGGGAGCAGAAGAGGACAAGGATGGGGACATCGCACCAAGGTAAGTTTAATATTTAGAATGTTTAGTTTATTATGTCTTGTGTATGTGTATTTGTGTATTAATGTGATGTTTCTTTTTTACAGGGGCCTAGCCAGAGAAGGCAAGAAGGACGGGGAAATGGTGGAAAGGTAAGTTTAATATTTAAAATGTGTATTTCTATAGGTTGTGCTTATTTGTGACTAAATTCATGTTTCTTTATTTCCTAGGGGGTGCGACCTGCTGAAATTACATCTGAGCAAGGTAAGTGGTCTTATTTTTTCAATGTTAGGTTAGATTTAGGCTTTTTAATGTATTGTAGATAGGGGTGATGTTTAATAGATGGGGTAATGTTTAATAGATAGGGGTAATGTATCTCAGTTACGGGTTAATGTTTGGTAGAAAGGGGATAATGTTTCATAGATAGGGGGTAATGTTTTATATATGGGGTAATGTATTGTAGATAGGGTGTTAATAGTAGGTAGTTAGTGGTATATTTATAATGTATTTTTTCACGTACTGTGATGTTATGTATATATGTGTATGTTTTTTCTTTGCAGGTGTGTAATTTTTTTTTTTACTCAGGGTTTGTGATGTTCTTTTTTTATTTTTTGTAGTGGGGGGTTGTATGGTTCTTTTATTTTTTTGGTAACAAAGGTTTTATTATTTTTTGTAACTAAGCTTTTTTTTATTTTGTGTAATTAGTCGGGTGGGAAGTTTAATAGGGGGTTTGGTAGGTAGTGTTAGGTAGGTAGGAGTTAATAGGTTAGGGTAGAGGGGTTTAGATTTTGTGGTTTATTGGGGGAGTAGGGCAGTGTAGTGTTTGTACTTAGTGTCATGAGGGTCTGTATGGACCCCCATAAGTGAAGGGGTTAGATGGAGGCTTATAGAGGTCTGTATAGACCCCATAAGTGATGGGGTTAAATAGGCTAGGATGGGGTTAGATAGGCTATGAGTTGTTACATATGCCTAGATAGGGTTAAATAGGCCCAGTTAGGGTTATCAGGTCCAGATCAGGTTAAATAGGTCCAGTTAGGGCTAAATAGGCCAAGTTAGGGTTATTAGGTACAGATAGGGTTAGATAGGCCCGGTTAGGGATAAATAGACCCAGTTAGGGTTAAATATGGTTTAGTATAGGTTAATGGGGTATAGTTAGGGTTAATAGTGTAGTGTAGTGCTTAAACTTTGTCATGAGGTTCTATATTGACCCCCATGAGTGAGGGGTTTAACTTTAGGTGTCAGGGGTACTTATAGTACCCCCACGGCTGGGGTTAATGGTTTTATTGATCGCCGGTCCTTTAAGGTCCTTTTAGGATCCACTCTGGGCGAAATTTGATTTTTTATGCAGCGGGGCTCCAATGGGGACCCCCGATGCAAAGATTAATGTGGGGACCCTTCGTGGGGTCCCGATGGGGACCCCACAGCAGGGAGGGGTTAATGTTAGTTTTAGAGGGGGTACTTACAGTCCACCCGCGGCTTGGACGTAACTATTAGTGTGCCGCGGTCCCTTTAAGGAGCCGCGATGGGAGATTTGAATCCAAGCCCGTATTCGTACAGGCTTGGATATCATTAGAGGTAAATATATATTCAATGCAGCACTGTACAGCGCTGTCATTGATGGGGGCATTAAGGGGGACATAAGGATGACATGTAGGACATTGTCTAGCTGGCACATTGCAGCTAGCCAATACTGTCATTTGTAGCCACACAGTCCGCCAGGCTTGGAGAATGGATTACTGCCTTGGAGAATGAATTACTGCCATTGAAGCTTATAGTCCTGGGCATGGATGACCTCAAAGGCAGTAACTCGATCTTCAAGCCTGGTGGACTGCTGCCACAAATGACAGTATTGGCTAGCTTCAATGTGCCAGCTAGCCAATGTACTACATGTCATCCTCATGTCCCCCAATGTGTCCCCATCATTTGCAGTGCTGTACAGTGCTTCCTTGAATCTATTTTTCACTTTTTAGTTTGGCGGGCTTGCAGCCTGATCTGCGGGCTAATGCCCCCAATCAGGTACAAGCCCTCCAAAGCTAATGGCTGATTGCCTGTCTTGTGATTGACCATAGGAAGGGGTAGCTTGTGGCCCCTTTCCTTTGAATAGTCAAGTAGCTAAGGGGCGGCAGCACCCACTAAGGGATCGCATCGTTGCGGCCATTTTGCGGCCATCATTAGAATGAGGCCCTATATGGATACAGCACATCTCATAAAACATTTCATTTTTATTCATATCTAAAAATTCTTCTAAAGGTTGTGTTGACACCCCCAGGGGTTGTCTACACAAGTTCCTGATCTCTATCCAATCAGCATGCAGAATACGGGGAGCAATATTAACCCACTATTTACCTGCTCTTGCTTGCTCAGCCAATAGTAGAGCAGTGTTGTGAGCCTCGCAGTCACTGCTGGGATATGACTCATCCCTGCTTCCTGTCTATGCTTTGTGCTGTTGCCATAGCAACTAACATAGTGCTATGTCTCAAATATTTCATCTAACCGGATTGGCCAAAACAAATTATGGAGGGGGTGTTAACCTTAATTTTAAACTGTCAGAAATTACAATAGATTTTTCTAACTTCAAGCTAAGTGTTTAAATGTTCTTTTTGTTATTTTTTCATGCAAATATTTTTTTTCATATACTATTAATTCTCTCTATCAGATGCACTCGTAAGGAAATTTACATATCCCTTTAATATAAAAATACAGAGATTTAAAATTAATTTTAAACTTGTGCGTTCTTCTATCCCCATTTACCCCGTGTTATCACTGTTTTAGCACTCTGTCTTTTAGGAACACATGTACATTAACACATGTAGCATTAAATGGGGTATGCCTGCACATATTTATTACTATATACTGCAATACCCTAATTATTCATCTAGATTACTGGATATTTATAAATACACATAAAACAATGGAAATGTGCCATGATTATTATAATTTTTTAAACATTGATCATTTTACTAATATTCCTTTCTTTTTTACTATCTTTTGCAAAAAAAATTATGTTTTATCCTTGTTTGAATCTGTAAAGTAAAGTCCGTTAATAAGCTATTCTGTGAAAATGCTCTTGGCTGCTCATTCAATAATAGCTGCTGTGCGTGGAGCCACCATTTTCTATTATACTGCCGGCTTATTAAGAGAGCTTACCATTGATGTTGTGTTTCCGCTTGTTGGATAAAAATGCCCTCCAGTGAGTCTTGGCTGAGGGATGAGCTCATAGTTAGATGTGTCATTGGTCTGCAGGGTTTTCCCATTCTGACACTTGGCTGGCCTAAAGGAAGTGGACAGGCCTCTGTCACAGTTGGTCACCAGGACAAAGGAGGGTTCTAGATGTATGTGGGTAGACCTCTCAGGTTGCCTAAGTGAAGCTGCTAGTTTGGGTACATTATCAGAGGTTTTGAGAGTGAAGACTCCTAGGTGGATCTTTGGTTGTAGGAGAGGTTTTCAAGTGCAGCCATCTTAGGTGCCAGTCTCCTCCACCCCCAATTATTTATTTCTATTTAATTATATATAAGTTCTTTAAAAGAGTAACCTTTAAACATAAAGGGTTTAAAAACTACACTTGTGTAAAATCTGAATTTTTGAAGACTCTCTACCCATCTTGTCTCATTTCATCACTCCCTGTGAGCTGGAGTGTGTTCTTGTCTATCAGTGGAGGGACAGTTGTGTGAGAAGAGAAGAGAAAGTAGTGAGATGGATTTTTTTAGATAATTAGTCTCACTGAATTCAACACCTACCCTCAGTCATGAAGCACAGCTTATCAAAGTATCATGGATGCCTCCAGTGTTTAGCAAAGGCACCATCATTTCCTTTTTTTTTTACGTAACTTTCAGTCATTCTCATACATTTTATTTTGATGCTCATTTGTGCTTTATAATCTGTCACCATGTATCATGAATTGTGGCACTGTTAATTCTACAAGTGCAGGCCTGAAACACACATGGTCTTTGCATGTTCTATCATTATTATTCTATCACAAAATGGCTCTGCTGTTTTATATGAGCTGTGTCAGCAAAAATATGGACACTGTGTAACATCAGTGAATTAGAGAGTTTCAGTTTCTAGAGGTGATTAAACAGTTTTGTCATTGAGCGTATGGTGACTCAGAGTGATCAGTCAGTCAGACCCTTGTGCCTTGTCTCATAGTAACACAAATGAAGACTAAAATAGCAGAATCCTCAGAAATGAAGCAAATCATCAAGACCATAAGTATAGAAGTTTTCAAGCCCAAACTACCTGACATTACATATTCTATACTAAGAAAAAATCCTCATTATATTATAGATCTAGAAAAGGATGGAACCAGAATGCCAAGAGTTAGATAATTGGATCGATGAAACTCACAGAATTACATGGCACGTTCTAAAATAATACTGTCAAGAATATAATGAAGGACATGCATAATGTACTGTCACATATTTTTAAACAGGGCTAATATCTTGGTCTGTGTTTCTCGGATCTAGTTCATGGGACATCCCAGCTGGCCCGCAGTCAATAATTTTTCTGCTTTGCTTATTCAGTAACTTGGAGGGTTTGAAATGTACTCAATGTGTACTTTATTTCTGTGGTGTCTTTTAGGAATAGTAAAAAAAATTATTACTGTGTTGAGGGTTATTTGCATTGATGCTGTCCATTGTTTGTTTTTTCTGCTTTGGCAATAGGTAAAGAACCAAACATTGTGGTGCTATAGTTATGGAACTCTTTTATTTTAGGGTCAATTATGAAAATCAAGCTTACTTTGCCTAATGTGTAAATTAATGACATTGTAAGTTTTGATGTGGTAGAGCACATCCAAGTATATAAGTATATCACCAGATCGATACAGCATCAGAAGTTATTATTATTATTATTATTAACTTTTATTGTATCGCGCCAACATATTCCATAGAACTGTACAGGGAATAATAACAAAGATAATACAATATTAACATATTAAGAAAATAGAGGGCCCTGTTTTGAGCTTAGAGTCTTTGTAGAAATGCTTTTTTCCAAAACAACCTACAAAACTGGAAACTCGCTACTTACAATCTAAAGTAGGTGTATCTCATTAACTGCTCAGTAAAGTCCTTCAGTCCTCTAAGGGAGAAGAGAGCTTTGCAAAGTTGATCGCTGCCATAAACTCCTTGTATATCTTGTATATATATGTTCATAGTTTACACAGCTGGTATTTTGTTAGTTTGTTAAATACTTCACAAGCATTTTATCCTTTACCAAAGCTACATCAGTCCTTTAAACTAGACTTTTCATTATTTTAAAGTCTGTGGCTCACATAAACCACTTGTATAACTCTATCACAATATATAAAAAAACATAGAGCCCAATTCTATTAGAAGCTTGTAAAATGCCTATAACCTTTATTTGGGCTGCAGTTTTTTTCTGTAAATGTTTAGATGTTTGTATTCTATTGACTCAAGTCTACAATTTACCTCATTAATCCTAAACTGCACTTTTTAAAATCTGCCTTTTTAAGTAGAATTTCAGGGGGCATGATCATATGATCTGACAATGTTTAAGCAAGCCTGTAATTTACTTCTTAGACACTGCCAATAGTAAATTAGACCGTTATCATGACATCAGTAAAACATCGAAGTTATACGTAAGCTGCAATCGGAGGCTACAAATTAATTAGTGGCAATAAATGATATTTGCTGATCGGGCTCACAATAAAGCACTCTATAAAATGCATTCGATCATCTTTTGTAGTCCATGTGGGTTTCATGATATATATTAACCCCTTGAGCCTCAGAATTGATATTACTCAGAAATAACATTTAAAACATTTTTTATTGCATATTTGTGGGGTTGAGATTGTTGTGTAATTAATTATAATGTCTTTACATGCCTTCAATGCTTTTAAAGTACGGTATTGTGTCTTTAATTGCTGTTACAGCTTTAATAAGTGTTTGAAAAGGCCCTTGCAATTCCTATTTAGTACTATTTTTTTCATTTGTGGGTTAGGCTATATAGAATATAGATTTTGTGTAACTTTTATTATTTAGAGCTTGTAATGTTAGGTCTATGCTAAAATGGAGTTCTAAGACCAAATTTGCGTCTTTGGCTGGCCCGTAGTAATTGTGGTCGGGTCATTTGTAATCGTATTGCGAGTAGCTAATAGAATATGTGGCAATATTAAGAGTAATTAAGTGTGTATAAATTTACAAATTGGCCAATAGAAAAGGGCCCATAATTATCACCATTATGTCAAATCTGAATTTTGAATAAATAGATTAATATACAATGGTAGCCCAGTTCTGCCCTGTGAGTGATGTTCTACTTTTGAATCTATACATATCCAAGCTCTTCACTTATATACATAAGTACACTTGTCTGTTGTTGAAATGTTTAATTATACCCAGATAGAAAAGCAGATAAATAAAACCTGATTAACGCAACGGATGACCATTTAGATGGTTTGAATGGATTATTGGATTCTGCACACGTGTCCCACAATACCTGATAGGACTCAAGTGCTCTTCACCACAAGGTCTTGAGCCGACATTTGCACTGGAGACAAATCCCCAAAGCAGCTGCAAAGTCCCATGTCAATGCTGTAATTATTTAGGAACAATCTGAGGCATTTGGGAGGTGACAATCTGTTTGCAAATGGCAGCACACAAAGGCAATGGCTTTTAGATTAATGTAGCATCCGTGTGATTATATGCAAATATGAGGTGTTTTATTTTCCATTCTGAAATTGGATGTGCGTTTTGGATGGGTGGGGCAGGCGCTACAGAGAGATGTGTATGATGATTATCCACTGCAAGAATAAATAAAAATGTGCACACACAGAATTACTGTCAGCTGATTAATTGAGCATGTATGTGCATAATTAAGCATGCAAATATTGTTTCTTGTACGCATAAATTATCATATAAATGCTTTCATTTGTTCATTTCAGCTTTCAGCAGAGGTAAAAAAAATGTAAGTACTTGCTCGTTACATCTGCTAAAGCATGTGTAGAATTTGCTTGAAATGTTTTCTTCATTTAATTAACTGTGACTGAGGCATGATGGTACGTAAGCTGTTCAAAGAATGCAATCATTCTCAGCAAAAAATATCTGCACATATACAATAAATATATAATGCACTGTATGCTAAAAAGTTATTATAGGTTAACAGTTAAGAAGAAAATAATAAAAATATGTATATTTATACATATATACACATTTTCTCTGTTTGCAATATTTCATATTTAGTAATAACACAGAGCAAGTACTACATGGTAAATATAATGTTAATGATTTTTTTGTGCTTTTAATACATTCCTGGTGCCTGTGTCTGTGAAGGGATAAAATAATCACTGAGATAACATATCCATAATGTGCATTTTTGAAAAAAACAGGCTTTATAATGGATAACATTTTTTTTTAAGACAGTTATAAAAAGAAATACAGCCTTTAACTGTTAATTATTATATTCCATGTTGCCTTAGCTCGAAGAACCATTTAAATTTTTCTCCTAAGATAATACATTTCCTGGACAGGCACATAAAATATCTCTATTTTGTTATGTTGAAAGGCTAGTACAATGTTGTGATAATTAACCATAGGGTTCCATAGAACTTCATGTTACAATAGGACAGCCCTCCACCCCAACTGTTTCTAAACACCCAACTGGACACTCCCAAATGCTTTTATGCTCATAGTTTGGGCAGCTGCTATGTTGTTAGTTTGTTATATACTTCACAAGCATATGAACTTTTCCCAAAACTACATCAGTCCTTTGAACTACGTTTTTCAATATTTTACTGGATATACCAAACATCTCTTGATCAGCCGAGAAGTGCTTGGTGTTTCAGGGCTGGATTATTATGGACTGATACACAGTGGTGGAGCTAGTGAATGGAGGGCCCCAGTGCAAAAAACAATGGGTGGCATACATATATATATATATATATATATAAATAAATATATATATGACACTCACACTCTACCAGTCCCATTTATATATAAATATGAAATAAAATTCAATATATATACACATATAGTATATATATATATATATATATATATATATATATATATATATCTTTATTTTTTCCATTTTATTCCATATTGGATCCCCCAAGATTAGACTGCACTGGGCCCCTGAGGTGGGCCTCTGTGCATTGCACCACCTACACCGATGGTAGCTCCGCCGGCGCTGATGCAGTACAGACTGATTTTTCTCTTTATGTATGGCACTTTTGAGCTAAAGGGATTGAGTGGGCCCAACACATATAGAACGGGTCACAGTATTGTCACATCAGTCTGCTTTAAGAGTAAGAATCTCTGGCTAAGGTTTTGGTGCTAATTATGTATTATTTGTTTATATTCATGTATGGTGATAAGTTCCCAATCTCCTCTAGGTTTGTGCCTTTATTTCCAGGATTATGATGGAGGACACAATACAAGGGGGGGTGTAGATACTTTTCCAAAATGTTATCCAGTGATATAAAAATAATAAACTCTAACACACCAAAGAAAATATTAGGCCTAGCTTCCAATGAATATTTGTCTTCAGTGATACACAGTTTCATCACTAACCAACGCTCATCGATCTAAACCTGGGTGGAGTAAAATAAAATAAGCAGTCCAATAGTTTATTCAAAATCACTGGACTGTAATCTTCAGATTCCCAGGTCTCTACTCTGCTTCAAGTGTTCATAAGATCCAAGCTGCTGTCTCACTGTGTGACTTTTTCTTCAGCTCAAGCAGTCATGATTGCTCAGACTTATCTCACCAATGCTCAGGAAAGTTAACTATTTCAGTCCTCTTGGGCAAATAGACCTTTGCAACATCTGTGGCTCACATAAACCCATGTATAATGTGTGTATATGTGCTCATAGCTTACACAGTTGCTATGTTGTCAGTTTGTATACTTCACAAGCGTTGGAACTTTTTCCAACACTACATCAGTCCTTTGAACTAGACCCTTCATTATTTTATATACCATATGTTCCAGGATTAGATATCAAGCTCAGTTTGATTTGTGTACTAAGACCTGTTGGACCCGGATGGTTCTGATCTGTGGTTTATCTCATTTACCCGCCAACCTCCCAAAAGTATACAGTGTTGGTCATAGATTCCTGGATTTCAGTATTTTTCTGCAGTACATAAATTCATCTGTGTGAGGCAGGGAGTGGAAATACTGAAATCCAGACTCAGCATTTTTACTTTCAAACATCAACTTCTAAGCTACCAGTTGAGTTGCTTGTCTACACTCCATATTAGACTGTCAAAAAAGTAGGAGCAGCTCTGGCTGGGAGGCAGCTTGTGTCAAGACAGAAGTGGATTAGACAGGAGTGAGAGCTCTTTGATGGAGCTGAATGAGCAAGTAATAAAAGTGTTGTAATTTTTTTATTAAAGATTAATTCCAATCCACCTACTGATTTCTACTTAAATAGAAGCTGTTAAGTAAAAATATTTCCACTGCATGTTAGAAATGTATTATAGCTGCAGCTGCTTCTTAATAATTACTATTTTCTGTCAATCTTCATGTACAACTGAAATAAGAAAGTGAATGGAGAGTTGGAAAGAAAATTGGCGGCTTCAGAATTAAATAATCAATATACCGAGACCTATTGTGGCTACTCTTTTAATCTGGCCTAATAGAGGGGATGTTACACATCTTACTGGTCTCTTCAACATGCCAACATCAGGTGGCATAAAATCTTTTTTTTTCATCTGTAGTGTTTTGAGAGTTCATAGAAACAAGGTGGCTTGCATTTAACCCTTTATAAATCAGATAAAGTGAGGTTTTGAGCAACTAGATTTTTTAGCAGATCTCTAACAATTTATGTTCTTTCACCATTCTAAAAAAGTTTTGTCTATATGTAATTGTTTTTAGAAAAGTACTAGGCATGATATTATGTTATTTAGTTGTTCAGTCATGTCCAACTCTCTGTGGCCCTATGGACCGCAGCACACCTGGCACATCTGTGAGCCGCTGCCCCTCTGAGCTTCCCCAAGCTCATACTCATTTCACCTTTGAAGGTATCTGAAAATGTCCCTGTTTTCCCCTTTTTCTAACACATCCTGCTTATATTATACACACATTACATGGATTTATTCTATACACATACAAATGTATTTTTTTATTGCTTTTCACACACCCCAATGGGGCATACATAAGCACCTGGTATCTACTAATAGCAAAACTGCATCCAAGTATGTTTTTTTTAACCCTATACTAACCTTCCAGAGATTATTATTATTATTATCGTTTATTTGTAACGCGCCAACATATTCCGTAGCGCTATACATAAGTTAAGTTACAGGCAATGACAAGTTCAAGATTCATACATTGCAAAGAGTGGATGGCCCTGTCTTTGAGCTTGGAATCCGGTGTCCATAGCGCTTTCCCTAATGCACCTTGCAGGATTGAAACTCGCAGACTTACAATCTAAAGATACGGAGCAGTTTCATCATTCAAGGCAGGCAAATAGGGGCAAAACATTCTGCAAATCCCATGATGCTTTGCTGTATAGACTGAATCCCAACACACTGCTAAAAAAATTTAGCTTGGGTTTTCAGGGGCGTCCCTTCTTAAATACAACTGCCAAAAAACTAAAGAAATTTTGTAAACCTTTGGGTGAGTTTACTAATGTTTATTTTGGGATTTTTTCATGCAAAAAAAATATTTTCATACACTACTGATTTTCCTCTATCAGATGCATTCACAATCCATAAAACGTATATATTCCTTTAAAAGTAGCTTTTGATAAGTGTGATCTAAATATTGCTGAGTTTCATTTGCTTTTAAGGAAATCCATAAATGTGACTTTCCACAATGGATATTAGGATTGTGTGTTTAATCCTATCCCTTGATCTCTCTGCTTCCTTCCATAGATTGATTCAATAGTCAAACACTACCATAAAAGGAAATATTCAATTTGGGAGCTTCTCAGATGTGTATTAAGTATCATTTGAAGAAGAATCATGCCCAAGGCTTTGTCACTTTCCAATTCATTATTTCATTCCATCTTCATATGGAAATGAGGGTACTGCTTCTCACCTTTCTGTGTTTTCAAATGATTTTACTTTTGGGAAATAAAATGGACTTTGTGTATTTATCATAGAATAAAATGACATTTCTAGGATTGTTGGTTTATTGTTGAGAAAGAGAAAAGGTCCACATAATATGGACAGGGTCGGATTTTGGTTTATGGTGTTCCTAAACACAGGTTTCTCATACAAAGTATTCAAAACCCACATCTTAGTTTACATGATACAGAAACATATACACAATTCACACTTCACACTGCACCAATTGTGGGAAAAAGACAGAGTAAATGGTGAATATGTGCTGTTATAATTTTATTATAATAATATTTAATACAAGACAAGTGATTGCAGTTGTGCTTTATCTCTCATTCCTTTTTATAGCAACTAGGCATAATCTTCATGTTTAGGAAGACTTAATTATTAATAATCAATTAATATTAAATGAAGATAATGCAAATTTCAGACGGGGAGGATCCGTTTGTGCTACTTACTAACACACTTAACTTTCATTCATACAATTATCAAGCACTTCCCCTCAAAACTTTGGTGTGTACTTTCCATTTCTGCAATAAGTGAGGACTTTGCTTTAATGTCACAGTGAGCTACTTATCTGTTTTTGCATAGCTTGCCTGCAATTAAAAATATATAATTATAATAATACACAGGAATACCAGGAATAGACAAGTATAGGCCTACACAAAAACGTGTTAAATTAATAGTTTCAACATTTTTTTATTCATTGTTGTTGTTGTTGTTGTTGCTGTTGTTGACAAGCTCAACACATCTTTCCTGTTGCTGTATTGATACAGTCCACTGCTTCACTACATGATTTATATTTTCAGTTTTGAGAACAAGTCACAGGCCTTTTACCATCAAGGCAAGAAGTAGACAAGGCATGATATGAATATGTGAGTGAGGATTCACATGAATTATAATCCAGACGTTAAGAGCGTTTATCACTTTATTCTGCAGGGTATTAAATGCACTTGTGTTACTAGAACGTTTCATCTGAGCTTTGCGGCAGGTAATGAATCTCACATTATACACAAATCTCTCCAAATGAAAATAAATCAGCGCACACGGACACCGCCACAAACCTAGTGCTCCAAAATAACTGATTTCTGATATATAAATCTTAATCCTGTTTTCTGATTGAAGGGACATCCCTGATCACACTAGTAATGAGTTCTATTAGAAAAGTCAACTTGTAAGAAGCAAGAGAGGAATAGAAAATATTTTATTGGTTTGCTTAGGAAAGAGCACTGATGCCATTAAAAGGAAGTAATTATTAATATTATTATCCTTTGTTTGTAACATGCCAACATAGAGCCCTATGTAAATCAGGTGCTCTAAATAAGGCCACTGCGGGATCTTTTTTTCCCTAACTTCTACACTAATGTAAATATTTCACACCCCCAGGTTAGAGCACACACTGCACAGCCACAAATCCTGCCTTAGACACAACAGATGTCTGTGGAGGGAGTAGCCAAACCAAGCTTTGCGGATGAGACAGAACTCTAGGAGCCAATAGGAAATGCAAACTTAATAAATCTTATAATGTGTGGGAAGTGCCATAGCAACTGCTCTAACTTCAGCTTCACGGAAACACACACACACACATATGTCCAGGTGAGCACCTGGAATTGTAGGAGTGACCCACTCACCCGCCTCTATTTAAACTCCAATGACCTGCAGCCAATTCGCACACGCCGCAATCAAGCATCTGCTCGTTACCTCGTCGGTCTGTGCTGCATGCTGCTTATCCCCGTCTCATGGTCCGTACCTCTTTTGGTAAGTCGCTCCTATGCCCACCATGGTTTCTCGGCTCCTCTGGAGTCCTGCTAACCCTTTCTCACCCCTACCCTCATCTTCTCCCTATCGGACACCTCTGCAGCCTCCTTCCTCCTCCTCCATGCCGCCCATGCTCACAGCAATCCCCCACCTCCATGTTCTTGCCACTTCTCAGTCCACGTGCCCTATCCCTAGCTGGCCTCTTCCGGCTACCCCGCCTTCCAGCCTCACTCCCCTCCTAAGCCATACCCATCCGAGGCTTCCTCTGCTCTACACGCTGGTCCTCCACCATCCATTCTTCCGATACCCCCAGTCCCTCGCTTCCCTGCATCCCTTCTGGTCGCCTGCACAGCACCCTCCCATCGGTCCAGCCCCTCTGCTCCTTCACTCCTTCACCTTACCCCTCCGATAAACCTTTGGCTTCCTCTGCCCTACCCGCTGGTACTCTCAAGCTGCCACACTTCCCCACTCTTACCCGATCAGCCTCTGCTCCCCTCAGCACTGCGCTTGTCTCCCACTTTTTTCCTTCCCCTTCCCCCCACCCCATGCTGACCTCTACCACCCCCTATGCGTTCTGTCCAGCATTGAGCCCTAGATCCTATGCCTTGTCTGTAGGCAGAGTACTGTTGTTTGGAACAGGGGGTTGGGCCATGAGTGGTCAGTGGTGCTATTCCATATTTCTTTCCTCATCTTCTGCCCTTCAGCTGGTTCCGTCGCTCCCTGCCATCCATGGTGGATCAGCTCCTAGTATCTGAAACTTGCAACAATTACATAGTCTGTCCTTTCCTTTCTCCTCCATTCCCCATATAGAGAATCAACCCAATTGGGGTGGCTACTAGAAAGTATTCCTTCTTAAAGAGCCTTAATCATAGATCTCTCAGTGCATCATAACCAAACTATTCCAAGCATCAACTCACTCATCCCATCGGAGGATTATTCCCTCCAATACGTTTGAGTGGATGACACCATTACCATCTGGATGATTTCTTCTGCCAGCTCCCAACCCCAGAGTTTGTCAACAACTATTAACCTGTTCGACAAACTCCACATCCCTTACTCCCCAGACAAAAACGAAGGTCCTTCCCACGTCATGGAATTTCTGGGTATTATTTTGGACTCAACCAAAATGGAAGGCAGACTCCCTTCCAACAAGCTCAAGCGACTTCAGCACTACATTTCGTCTCTCCATTTCACAAAACAAACCACCCTCAAAAACCTGCAAATCCTACTCGGCCATCTCAATTACGCCTCCAAAATCCTTCCCCAAGGTAGGCCGTTTCTTAGCAACCTGATATCAGACCTGTCCAATCCCGCCATTCCACCATCGTTTCATTACCATCAGCGATCAAATCACTTCAGGACCTAGCCATGTGGACGGTGTTTTCTCTCCAAATGGAACGGAAGGTCTTTGTTCCTGTCCAATCTCTCTCCAGCCCTTGCCACGCCTCACCATTCACGTCCTCTGTCCAATTTCAAAATTCTGTTCAAAGCAGAAATTGTTACACTTCATTGGCCGCCAAATCTCTCCTCAGTCGCTAAGTCCATCTAACCAACCAACCAGTCCTCCTTGTCACATCTAACAGCCTTACTTGCACATTACTGACCAGAGTCAGGTATCCGGACCCCTTCACAATGTCCCTTCTCAGGAAGCGTGCCTATTGGTTTATGACCTATAATTTCACCCTCTGCCCCTCTTCCAGGACACTCCTCCTCTCACTCCAGGTTTTCCATTCAAAGCCTCCAAACTTCTCGGTTCAAATGCCTCTTCTTTCCTCTTCCCTGCATCCCTGTTGGACCCACTCCTGCTTTAAGCTCACCACGCTATGACCTAACGCCTTCCCCCTAACACTAAAAGGACTTACGGCAGAGCATGGTCGTTGTTCAACCAGTTTACCTCCATTCACCAAATCACCTCTTAATCTTCGTTGTCCACATTTCTGGCTTTTGCTGCACACTGTAGTAATTTGCACCTTCACCCTTCCACAATAAAAACATACCTAACCGGTGTCCAATTCCACCTATCTCAATCTCACCTTCTTCAGGAGTCACTATTGGCATCGCCGCCTGTTAAACTGTATCTCAAAAGGCTTTGTTAGAACTTCAGAACCTTATAAAACGACTCGTCTTCCAGTAGATAGCCACCTCTTTAAACAGATTGTCACTTGCCTCTCATCCAATCCCTTTGGCTCAGGCACATCCGTCACCATTATGGCAGCCACCAAAAGGGCCTTTTTCGGCTTCCTTCCCCCTAGTGAATTCACCACCTCACAATCACAACCCAACTACCTCAAAAAATAGAATATCTCATTCCACAAACACACTTGCAGCATAACATTATCCTCAACCAAAACTAGTCACACTCCAGTAACTATCACCTTCTACCCCACAGCAGATCTCTGGTGCCCAGTTACCATCCCACTCCATCTCTACCAATCCCTTCAAACCAAACCTCCTCTTCACCCACTTCTTAATCTTTCCAGCCAACCACTTTTCACGTCCACATTCATACACTACATTCGACTCATCCTAACTCGCCATGGGCACAACCCATTCAACTACTCAGGCCACTCCTTCAGAATAGGAACCGCCTCTTCTGCCTCCCGCAAACAAACACCAGTCCACATCAACAAATCCCTAGGATGTTGGAAAACCAACTGCTACTCCAGATATATACCAGACCCCAAAACAGAAATCAGAGAAGCATTCAAAAGACTCACACAATAAGTATTATTATTTTTGGCCCTCTTTTCAGGCCAAGAGGCCTTAGATTTGGCCACACCACCAGCTACCAGGGGAGAGGATCCAGACTACAAATGTCCAGGTGAGCACCTGAAATTGTAAGAGGTACCCACTCACACACCACTATTTAAACCCCACTCACCTGCAGTTAATTCGCACATGCCACAATCAACCCACCTACTTCTCCCCTGATTTCATAAATCTATACCTATGCCTTGGCTCTCTTTTATATATATATATAAAGTAATTGTTTTTAATTAAAAATATATTTTGATGATGACAATTGTATTTTGTAGCTTCAATCAGTAAAAATGTGTTTATTTTGTGTTAAAATATGATATAGTTATAGACAATGTACAATAGAGCATTTGTTCCTAGGCAACGTGGTTTTGTGACATGTATTAACCTATTGAGTATTGGGTTGTGGGTTACCTTGGATTTTATATCAAAAAATGCCCTGATACTAACATAACATATTTTTTTATTTCACAAGTGTTGATATTGGATTTTTAAGTGTTAAATGATGTTGAAATGTCATCATTTTATAATGATTGTTGTGCTATACTGTCACTTTAAATGCTTCTGGGGCTCTTAGTTTGAAAACCAGTTGTGACCCAACTATTCTTTGGTACTTCTACATCTTTCTTCTGCTTTTTGCAGCTACGGCAGTGCCCTGGTCTTTGGTACTTGTACATCTTTCTTCTGCTTTTTGCAGCTACAGCAGAGCCCTGATTTGCCAGTGATCCATAAAATCTTATTAGCATAGGGTTTGGGTGTAAGAATATCAGGGAGTAACTCAAGATGTATTGTCAGTGCCAAACTCATTGGAGATTTAGGGCTTGCTTTTCGGCTTTGTCATAATGTTCACTTGTATCAGTGACCCATAGGAGTTCTCTTGTGCAAAGTTTTAGGTATGGGGAATTAACATAGCTCTATAGGATTTACTGTCATGCTACAGCATTCATAATTGATTTTTCAGGTATTTACATAGGGGCCATATTCCGTAGTGCTGCACAGTCGACCTATTTATACAGAGTAGATCTTCTGATAGAGAGTGTCAGTCACCATTGATGTAGAGTAGATCTATTGATACAGTCGATTAAATGATACAGATTAGATTCATTGATACAGAGTAGATCTATTGATATAGAGTACCAGTCACCATTGATGCAGAGTAGATCCATTGATACAGAATAGATTCATTGATACAGAATACATATATTGATACAGAGTGGACTTGTTGATACAGGTTAGATCCATTGATACAGAGTAGACCTATTGATACAGATTAGATCCACTGATACAGGCTAGATATGTTGATACAGAGTAGATCTATGGATACAGGTTAGATCTATTGATACAGATTAGAACCACTGATACAGAGTAGATCCATTGATACAGGTTAGATCCATTGATATAGAGTAGATATATTGAAACAGAGAATCAGTTACCAATAATGCAGAGTAGAGCTGTTGATACAGATTAGATTTATTGATACAGAGTAGATCTATTGATACAGAGTAGAACCACGGATACAGAGTAGATCCATTGATACAGAGTAGATCTATTGATACAGATTAGAACCACTGATACAGAGTAGATCCATTGATACAGGTTAGATCCATTGATATAGAGTAGATATATTGAGACAGAGAATCAGTTACCAATAATGCAGAGTTAGAGCTGTTGATACAGATTAGATTTATTGATACAGAGTAGATCTATTGATACAGAGTAGAACCACGGATACAGAGTAGATCCATTGATACAGAGTAGATCTATTGATACAGATTAGAACCACTGATACAGAGTAGATCCATTGATACAGGTTAGATCCATTGATATAGAGTAGATATATTGAGACAGAGAATCAGTTACCAATAATGCAGAGTAGAGCTGTTGATACAGATTAGATTTATTGATACAGAGTAGATCTATCGATACAGAGTAGAACCACCGATACAGAGTAGATACATTGATACAGAGTAGATCTATTGAGACAGAGCATCAGTTACCAATGATTCAGATTAGAATTAGTGATACATATTAGATCCACTGATATAGCGTAAATCTAGTGATACGGAATAGATCATTTTGATGGGATAACATCATCTGACAAAAATGTTTAGGTGCAAGTAGTAAAATCTGATTGCATTGCTAATATTAATGCAATACACATTTCTTATCTGAAGATGAGCAGCACACAGGTTCAACCCATAAAAGTCATTAGTTTACACAGGAAACAACAACAAATATAATGCAAAAAATAAATGTTTGATTACTAAAGAGCTATTAAACAAAGCGGGTCACTCCCTGATTTAATCACTTTTTAAATAATAGGGAAAATAAGACAATATTTCCATAGTTGGGAGTGCTCTTGGATTAATGGAATGTGGAATTCTAAAAAAGTTCTCTGCGCATTTAATGTATTCTTTTCATGAAAAACACAAACACACACTAAGTAAAACATGTAAGCATTAAATAAAGCACACTTGGATGAAACCCATTGTTGGCATGTGAATATACAATACATACATAAATTGGTTTTAAAACTACTTATTAAAACTTTGCCAAGCAAACCAAGATAAGAGGTTCTCTGAGAGAACTAAATACACTTCGACTCAAGTTTCTGTTTTGCTTTGATGTTAATCTTCTGAGCAACAACAAATTTATTGGTGCTCAGTCTTAGAGCAGGTAGGTTAGTTCTATAGGTCTGGTCACCTACCCAGAGAGCAACCTCTTTTAGCTCACTTGTGCCCTTCACAGGGAGACATATCCTGTAGTATATCAGTCTGGTCTCACTCAGCATACCAGGCAATTCTACCCTGAACAAGAGAAACAGCAAACCTCAGACATACATTTCAGCTTTAATTGGGCCTTGTGTAGGAGGTGTAGCTACATTCCTGGACACCACATCTGGAGCACCATATCACTCTTAGGGTGAGAAAAGCCCCTGTTGCATAAACAACAACAAAATCAGATGCACTAAGTAGGTTTGCTCTATAGGTCCATTCACCTACTCAGAGATCAGCCTCTTTTATCTCACTTATGCTCTTCACAGGGAGAAACATCCTGTAGTATATCAGCCTGGTCTCTTAATTTTCTGAGCTCATAATTTCATGAAAAAAGGAAATATATACATGAATTATACAAAATGTTGGACTGCAGAGCTCCTTTATTACAAGCAAACAAAACTCCATTCCTTTTATAGTCAGTAGTAATCATTCATGTCTATAATTATCCTCCTATTAAGCTAAAATGGAAAGTTTATGTGAAGAATCATCATCATTACTTAGTCTCCATGCCCTCCTCTCCTGCATTTCCTTCCACTGTATCTTGAAGCTAATAGCCTGTTAATATAATTAATAGGAAACATCAAACATAATACATATAATTAACTAAATCGCAATGCTATAATCTGCCTACACACTGTGTGCTCTTGATAACACTCTAGATATCAGTTCCCATAACAATATAACAAGAATATAAAATAAAAAGTGAATATATTTCTTTATTGCAAACTATTTAATCTGCATAAAACAGTGTTAGGGAATGTTACAGATCAGGGCATGCTTTGCTTTCCTATATGGGACCAACTTTTGGAATCTGTGTGGGTGCCCTATACTATTGTTTTTATACATAACAAGGTAACAAGAAGTAACAATCTGAACCAGTCCATCAGTTTATTTATTTATGAAGATATTGGTATAAAAATTAAGCACCACTGTAATAAATAACTTTTACATTCACAGTAATTAAAGACATTGATCTTTAGCAAGAAAATGTGGAGAGGAAATCACTCCTTATCCTTTTATAATGAACGTGAAAAAATATAATTATTGATTAGTACATAATACCCATGCATTCAAAAAGAATACATTTATAAATATATACACTGTTTCCATCACAATCATAGTATTACATGGATAAAGAATAGCATCAGCTTAAATCAGCAATAAAAAAAGCTAAATTTACAATCATATATTGTAAAGGTACATGGTGGAAGAGATTTCATGAAATTTATATATACGGGGCAGTTAAAGTAAATATAGAGATATAGTGAAAATTTGTCCCAATTTTAAAATTAGTAATAAATAATAATAATAAAGTTCACAAAGAAGAATAATTCCAGAAAATAGTAAGGACACATGACTCTACATACTGGTAACTTATCTAAGCCAGAAAATAAAAGACTATGGGCCTCATTCTATTATCGGCCGCAGCCGTTGCGGGGCCGCAAGGACCGGCCGCAAGCTATTCGGCTATTCTATTCCCTTACGGCCGGGGATTCCGGCAGGCTTGCGGCCGGTGCCTTGCTATCTCTTGCGGCCGCACGCGCCGGAGGAAAGCCTTTGATCTAAAACGGCCGCAAGAGATTTGCAATTCAATTGCTCCGGGAAACCTCTCTGCAAGGCTAAAAGCGAGCCGCAGCTTACTTGCAGGAAAGAGGTCTCGCTAGCACCAATTAAGCACATAAAATAGCTCAAATAAAGCCATCCTGCACTTTGAGAAGACTATAAAGGGATTTTAGGTGTTAGAAAAAATAGCACATAATTATCCTGTACTCAAATCCGTAAAATATTTCATTTTTAATATCCGTAAAATATCCATGTAAAAAGTCCAGAGTGCTTGGAGCACCTTAGACACGCCCACGCCGCAGCCGGAAAATAAACAGTTAATTTGAACTCGGGTTTGGGCAGATGTGCAAGCTTGAGAGTGGGTTCCTTTTAATCCTCATGTCCCCCAATATGATCCCTAGCATTTACAGAGCTGTACAGTGCAGGCTTGAATTTATTTTTGCGTTTTTATATTTCACAGATTACGGCCGGTTCCAAGATATGCGGCCGGCCGTAAAAGGAGATCCTTGCGGGGCCGTATAATAGAATCGCGAGTTAACTGAACCCTCGCAAGGAATCGCAGCCTTACGGCCGATTTACGGCCGATAATAGAATGAGGCCCTATGTAAATACAACTAACTTTTTCGGTGTTAGAAGATGATCCATAGATCCATAGATGCCACGTATTCCAATAAAGAAATGATTGTGCAGACTTTTTCTGAATGTCGTTGTGTGTAATGCAAATATTACATAGCATTGTATCAAATAAAATGTATGTACTAATTTATTATCTTGAGCTTATTGAAGGGAAGCCAACTAATTCCCCTACCATGCTACAGTGATTTGCAACTTTGATACTTTTGCCAGGTGCCTGGCTGAGGAGAGAGAATGACTATGGAATACTATGTCCATATCCAGTTTATATGGATGTATATATGCATAGGCTCGCCTGATACTTTCTGACATAAACACACACACAAATAAAGTGGACCCTCAGTTCCAGAACTCCTAGGAACTTGACGTTTTCAGAACTCGACCTGTCTTACTGCCAGAAAATTGCCTCGGAACTTGATGCTCTTGCGCCACCCCACATCCTGTCTTTTCAGGAGTGCAATACTATGACTTAGTGTAGTTAGTGCCTGCTAAGTGTAGCCTGTGCCTATAAGGACCAAAGTGTAAAAAGTGTAGCTTCCAAGTAATAACCTCTCTCCTCCTTCTTCTCCTCTCTATCACCACCCTTCCATTTGTCCCTTAAGTCCTCTCAGTACAGTTAAAAAGTCAAAGTGAAGCTAAATTCTATGTTATCTGATCTAATTATTGTTTTTTTATTTATGTCTGTTTCATTTTAAGGTTTTGTATAAAAAAACAACACCATCATTTCAAACTAAAATGCGATTTTTTTAATTATTTCAATTTACATTGATTCCACGGATTAAGGACGGATTAGAAAATAGATAAAATATACACACAGCCTTTAAATTTTTCACTTTTATATGCAACTAGCGACTTGCCCATCAAAACTTACGGCAATAAAATTTGAAGCCTGGCAATGCTGTTTGCCTCACAATGCGATGTTCTGCCCCCTCTGAGCACCTTCGGCACACATCTCGTGGCTCGCAATGAGCACCTTTGGCATCTCCTCTCATCTTCTTCACCACTCATTAAAGGCCTCGGCAACTTGCAACGTTTGTTGCTTGGGAATGCCATGTGTCTCTTTCCACCATCTTCCCCCTGTCCTTTCCCTGTGTCTTTCTCCTCTGTGTCTCGACTGAATCTTTGCGCGGCTTTGTTGGTGTAAATGTTACTGCCTTTGCCGTTGTGTATTTTCTAAGTCGCGCGTCCCTGGCATTGTTCATCTGTGTCCCGCGTGCCTGGCGTTATTCTTGTAAGTGTTGCTGTCTTTTGCGCTGTGTATTTTCTACGTTCTGCGTGCCTGGCCTTGCTGAGCCTCGTTTTCATCGTGTTTCAGAATTTTTACGTTTTTTCAGCCGCCATTTTTTTACCCGCTTCAGTGATTTTTGATCATTGAAAAAGACAAAATATGCCTCAAATTAACTTGCAACCTCACTCACAGGCCCCCTTTCTCCCCCCCTGTGCTGTGTGTGAGTGCGTAAGTGAATTTGAGGCAAATTTGTGTGTTTTCGCTGTGTTTTCCAGTTTGGTGGTTCGGCTGTAAAAGTCGTGTTTTTGCAAGCTTGTGCCTCAATGGCTCGCCTCGCTTCACAAGGCTCGCAAGCGTGACGACAACTCCCAGTTTGACAACTATTATATGTGATTATTATTTACTGAGGGCTTCCATTGTATTTACTAACAAACTAATGAACTTTGCATTAGTCTTAATGAGAGCACTGGACAATGTAACTCCTCACTGCTTTCAAAGTCTCCTCCCACTTCAGGAAGTAGATCACTAGAAACCAAAATGGTAGATTCCATTGCAACACTATTGTATATAAAAAGAGTTCAATTAGAAGCTGTTATTATTATGTTTATATTGTAGAAACATTCTGCCGATTTCCAAATGTCATTCTGCAGAAGAGGACATGTATAAAATGTATGACAATAGCAGTTCCTTTAGGTGGAAAATTATTAAAAAAAAACAACAAAACACTGCAGGGCCACATTCATCTTGATGTAAACCTTAAGCCCTGCAGCATGCATTATTCATAAGCACACTGATCATTAAAGGGGAGGTTATGTCACCTTATATGGAGTCCAGTGTAAGCATTTCTGTCCATTGTTAATAAAAGAGAAATGCATATTGTGTATGAGGGACACGACAATGAATGTATTTAAAGTTATTTACAACTCTACAGCTGCTGCCTTTCTAATTAATCTCCTAATTTAATATAAGATTGGACACACAGCACCACAACAATAAATATAACGAGATGGAAATTAATGAACGTTGTTAACTCCTATTAATATTCCATTGCACTCAGCAATTCTGCCAGTATGTACAGCAGATCAATATCGGTTTTATGTGTCTTTTGGTCACTCATTGATTAGGTTACATAAAAATGAGTTATCTGGACAATGGCTCCTTATACACAAATACAATACTAATCTGCAATTACTTGTTAGTGTGAGCAATCTGCAGAATTTAGTGTTGCATTTCACTTAGTATTAAAAAAACAGTCATCCAGTTTTAGAATTTCAAAATATATTTTGGTTTTGTATCTCAGAAAACTCATATTGATAGAACTAAAAATGGTAAAGAGCTAAATATTTCAGTTAGTCCCATATTCACAAATTATTTTTGAGGAACTACATGAATTTTGTAGGTTTATAAATTAAACAGTGTTTTATTATAATTATTATTATTATTATTAGTAGTAGTAGTAGTAGTAGTAGTAGTAGTAGTAGTAGTAGTAGTAGTTATGCTTTCCTCAACCAATGTTATATTTTTACACCTTTGAATTACTAATCCTTTCCAAAAGGATGATATTTCTTGAGGGTGGAAAGGCAGAAGGAGCCATTGGAAGGAGGCAGTTACAATATGCTATAGAATAATTGTTTAGTGAATTTTAGGGAGCATGGTTGTAAACTTGTCTGAATAGATGAATATTCAGAGATTTTAAAGTTGTGAAAAGTGGGTGAACGTGGGTAAAATGATGTTGCAAATTCCATACAGTGAGGGAACCACCCAGGAGCTGAGAATGGAATGAGGGAACAGAGTGGGACTGTTAGAGAAGTATTTGGAGATCAGATATGTAGGAGGGAGTGGTATTTATCAGAGAGGACGGTATGTGAAGCAGTAAAGGTACTGGCACAGTGGAGTAAACGTGGAAAGAATTGTGAGATAGACAAGTCAGTTATCTTTGTTGTAATGCCGAAGATCTTTCTGCAGTTTTACAATATTACTATCTGACTTAGCTTAGGTTTCCAAAGGTCCCTCCCACTTAAAGGACCAATACACAATGAATGTATATATATATATATATATATATATATATATATATATATATATATATATATACACACATAAATTCATAAAATACATAATGTTTGAAAACCGAGTCTCTCTAACACCATAATTAACAAGGAAAAAGTCATACAGATAGTTTTTAATTAAAACATATAAATGTTGATGCCTCTACTGGAATCCCTGGATAAATCTAGTGATACATAGGTAAACGTTGTGTGTGTGAGGGGTTTTTACATTTCTGGAGGGTTATGATTGAATTTCTTGAAGCAAGAAGTCTGCTTCTGGGCCAATGAGGGGTGTGGGGTGTGGGTGTCAATTTCAATATTATCCAGTTATCTTAACAAAAAAGGGCTTATATGTTCCCTCTTTATTATTATTATTAGTATTATTAATAATAACAATAACCATATTAATAATAATAATAATAAATGATTGCCTTCTTTGCACCTCTGAAGTTACAGACACATGGGGCATCTTTCCTGATAGTCTATGACACATTTTTTGATGCTGGGGACCAGCTATTTACATTTAAAGATCTCATGAGAACAGTCCAAAATATCCAAAACATTTGAACATGGTTATATACATGTGAGACTAATTTTGCATCTACCTTAGTACTGGATAGAGTGCATTTTACTGGAGATACATTAAAGGTCAATTTACTCAATATAAGTGATTCTTCATTGTGTGAAAGAGCACAATATTCTTTGTCAGGTGATCTATTGTTTTTTTTTAAAATTAAACTAAGAACAGTTTAAAAAATTGCAATCTATAGGTTTGTTTACAGACACACTTCAGACTGCTCCATGATTTACAGCATCTGTTAACAGCCATTTCAAGCTGCGTGAACAGAAATAATTATGGTTTTATGGCTTTCAAGAATGTAATCAGCCTTCAGTTAACCACAAGTAACATATTAAGTACTTTTCAGCAGGTCATTTCCCTTCACAGATGAATTTGAGAGGGTTAACCTCTCTTTCTGATCTGCTCTGTGTATGGCAGCTCTGCTGTCAGTCTTCGTGGAGGCATGCCTAATTATCATGTAAAACAGAAATTAATTTATATTTTTCTGTGAACTAAGGCACCTATTTAAAAAAATTCAAAAGTAATATCAACATATTTTTAGGAGTACATTACAGTGGTGTGTGCCAAGTTTGTGCTGAATTAACTGGCCTTTAATCAATGATCTATCTGTAAATGTTGACCAGTGCTAGTGGTATTTTTTATATCTGAGCTCTATACTGATCAAATGCATCTTATCTTATGTGCAAGACACACAAACCAACATTTAAAAATATATATTTATTTCCTCCTGAAAATCCCTCTGAAAATTCCCCTCAGCCGCCGAGATGACTTTGACGCATACAGAAGATGCCCTACAGGCTTAAACCTGAATCTCAATGCTATTCTTTTCCATTTCTGTCCGGAGAGCAATCTGTTATATTATTTGCTTTCAAATAAAACCCCAGAACGCTTTATAACTGTCTCTTGCTGGAATTGCACATACAGCCATTCAGCTACTACATAATTTCTCCACAAATAAATTTTCTTCTCGCTGGGTGAGCTTGATAACAAACTAGAGGCAAACTTAGGAAGCTGCAGATGCAAATACTTTATTGGCAAATGCAGCCATAAGCTTTCATTTTTTCTCATACTACCGGCTCATGTTTACATTATCAAAGCTCATGGGGGATTGGGTTTAAACTTCTATTTCTATTTTATTTGCAGAGACAGAATACAAATAGTCTAATATTTAAAAGGAGGGTAAATAGCAAAACGGTTTTGGTTTTCCTTTGAACATTCATCCCCTCTCTCTTACTGGTCATGACCACTTAACATAGAAACAGGAGAAAACAGGGCGTGGTCTATAGACCCCGCCAATCAACAAGGTTTCATTCAGGTTGAACTTTACACTTTGCTCAGACCAAACCAGAGCTTATATGTAGTGTCAGGGTGAAGGTTTAAAACTACAAACACATTGGCTTTGAAATGAAGTTCATTTAACTTTACAATGCATGGCTGGCCCATCTGCCAATTGAAAGGGTTAAAACTCTTACTATCATGCTGAATGCAAAACTAGGACGTTGAAAAGCAACATTTACAGCTAAATAAATAATGTCAAAACAAAATAAAGCTTATAAGCACATGGTAATATAATAAAGTACAGAACAATAAATAGATACACAGGGGTATTATAAAACAAGTAACACCCAGGAACCTTCCATATCCCTTTAAGGCATTTTTTAGTATCCAGCAGGGAAAAGAGTTCCTCACTGATCAACAATACCCTTAGTACATACTGTATGCTACCTAATGTAACTTTAGAATGGAGAGGTTCTCCAACATGTCACCTTCATCACTAATGGAAAATAATGATGCAAAGGCAATACCCATTGTACACAGTGAGGTCTCCTCATACAGTAACTGGTAAACAAAATGTGTATATCCAACGATATAATAAAGATAGATACACAGAGCCTTTGCTGCATATTTCCATTTGACAACAAACTAAGCACCTGATAGAGCACTTGTGGTTGGATTTATTATTTTATCTCCTTTTTTATGTGATGTCTTGGGTTCTCGGCAACATCCAACTGAGTAAGATTAGCCTGGTACTCAGTAGATTTCTGTTACTTTCTTTGTCTAATAGTTATGATGAATTATAGTATATTAGTTTGTCTTATTGCAATGGGAGGAAAGTGTTATATACTATACGCAATTATGTTTAATTTTTCCTTAAACGGGCCATTTATCTCACTGGTAAGTGCTCTTCATTGTGTGAAAGAGAACAAGATTGTAAGTTAAAATATCTTTCTTTTTCTTAAATTACACTAATAACACCAAAATATTCTAAAGTTTTAGTTGTGTTTACAAACATACACAGTACTTTCCTACTGGACTGTTCCATGATTGATAACATATGCATGAAGGCACGGAGAACTTTTTATTGATTTATAGCAATTTTCCCCTGAACTCAGGAATGCAGCGAGCAGTTAACCCACAACTGTCCTATTTAGTTGTTTCCAGCATTCCATTCTTGGCATAGTTGAATTTGTGAAGGGTTAACTCTTTTTTTGCTTATGCTCACTGTACAGAGCTGTTGCTGTGGGTCTGTCTGGGGGCAGCCAGTGATAAATGTAAACAGATTTTATTTATTCGTTTCTCAGTAGGAAAAATGCATGTGTTTAAAATTTTTTAACATATTCAACATACTTTTAGGAGATCTTACATTGGGTGTGCCGCAAATTGTGCTAAATTAAGTAGCCCTTTAAGTGTCAGAGACAACCAAAAGGGTTAATATCTTCATTATTAGACTGGTAGATGCTACCTGGGCTGTTGTTTAACTTTGTACACAGATGGGCTTTCTTCTATATGTTTCTAATTGTTATTTGTTTCTTTGATATAAACTCTGCCTATAAGCGGGGTGATGGAGCCCAACCAGCTGGACCAGCTGAATGTACCCACTTCATACCTCCAGTAACCCAGTTACTAAGAGACACTGTTAGGGTGGTATGAGGAAACTCTGCCCTTAAATGCTATGGGAACTATGTCAGCTAATGAAAAGCCAAGGTCCCCTTTGAAGTAGTGTTGTGGTTAACCACAAAGTCAGTTCTGGGTTATGGGTTTGCCATTGAAGCTTTATTGGAATACCCCCATTGATATATTGTTGTCTCCATTACCTAAAGCCACTCACCTAGGGAGAGACATACCATAGTGTCTTTGCTTTAGCAAAAGTCCACCTAGGTGTTCCACAGCAAGTTTGACCTGAGGGAGGGATACAGTTGTCCAATACTGTCCAGTCCTTAAAGTGGCAGTGTGTAAAACCCAAACACACAATTGCTAACAACATCAAGTCCATTTCAACTAGAGTCCAATCTAACACTAGGGAAGAAAAGTCAAAGCCAATTGGAGTTGTGACACACAGTTTTCAATATATTAACCTGGATATCAATGTTATTATCTGTATAAAAGCCTGTGAAAATCAAGTTCTGTATCTTGTATGTACTAGGATAACATGCCACAGTCTGTATTACATAGTCATTATAGTTCTTTTCAGAACTTTTTATTATTATTTTGGTATCTTCAAACAGCACTCCAACCAGATAAAGTAGATATTATTCTTCCTGCAGGCACTTTCAGGGAGTCCCTCCTATCCTGTATTTTCACATTAATAAGTAATTTAAGGCAGCATTTTTTACTAAATTCTAAAACATTTACTCATTAGCAAACATAGCTAATAAGATGATGTGAATACAGGACTAAATTGATCATTGAGTGTGATGCATCATCTTTAGAACTCACAATATTCAGAACTAGAAGTGGAAATAGCTGTAAAAATAAATCCTAATAAAATCAGCTTTGGTACTTCCCCTAGCGTACTGCTCTTTTGTGTATTTTTATAAGGAAGGTGAAAATAGTGCTGGGTTTACACATTTTTCTTGCATTAGTAGACTCTGCTGCTCTGTAAAGTACACTATATTTATGGGTTATGCTATTTCTCCCTGGATAGGATGGACGTGTTAAGGAGCTGCAAGACATACAAGGTTCAGTTCTTGTGTTTTATAACCTGTCCTTGTGAGAAGTTGCATAAACACAATGGTCCTCTGGGGATTAGAAACTATTCTGAGCCTGGCGATCCATATAGTGTTGTTATTTGGTGACTGAAGCTCCATAATTTAATTTATGGCTGCAGATTCTTTCAATCATCACAACCCCCTGACTAGCATTGAGAACAGATGTACTCTTTTGTTTATTAATAAATTATGAATTGACAGCAATTTGCTTAAAAAACACAATATATCATTTTTACCAAAATGCCATTTTCTGCTATCATTCCAGCTATAAAAAGGACTAAAGGACATTGGCTGGTAAAAGCCTTTATTGCACATTTTCACATTTAAGATTTCTTTTACTGCTGATGAGGAATGCAACAATTTCAAAAACAACTACAGTAAAAAGTTATAGTGGAATGAAAAGCTGCTGGCACAGGAGAATCCCAGGATGCCTCATGCTGGTTTTGCAATTCTGCCTTGAATTGAGTTATGAGAATGAAATACAATATCAGTGCAAAATAAAGAAAAAAATAACACATTCTGAACAGTTGTACTTAATGAAGATTTTGAGGGCATGTAAGGACTTGGCTGTCTTTATCCCTTCACTATATGTAGAAGCTTCACATTTTCCCAAAGAATTCAAACCGGTTTTAGGTCTGTGCTAAATGTGCAACATATTCCAGATTCCACCCTGAATATGAATAAGATAAGCTTCACCTGGCAGAATGGTACATCTAACGGATCTTAGACAGCATTGACATCAGTCTCTTATCAACTGGGTGTTATTTATAGGTTACTGTATAATGGAAAAAAAATTGTCTGAAAAGTATCTAAAAGAATAATTAGTCATACACATGTCATGATATTAGCTTTTAATTAAAATGAAAAATAAATTCTGATGCTTCTTTTGATAATGATGCTTCCATCATACTTAAAGGTTATATGCATCAAAGACAAATATATATATGTAAGTTTGTGAGTTTTCAATCTTTCACAGCACTTTGGACACCGGATTCTAAGCTCAAAGACATGGCTCTCCATCTTTGTAATGTGTTTAATATTGTCTTTTGCCTTGATCACAACATACTGTATGTATAGTGCTATGGAATATGTTGGCGTGTTACAAATAAATAACACAATAATAATATACTATATATATTATAATATATATATATATTATATATACTATATTATATATAATCCTAGAGAATTGCCCTCAAAAAAATGACGGCAATGAAATTTGTAAAGTAGCTAATGCTGTTTGGTAGTGGTAATAATGGAAATATATAATACATTAATCAAATGAATATACTATTACATATTTTGAAGCATTGTTGTTGAAGAGCTGGCAATGTGTTTTGATGTTGCTGCAAGCATCAGTGCTGTCGGAGCTGCTGTGTAAGCGTGCTGAATTGTGTGCAGTGTAATAGTGTGCGTTGCGCGAGACCAAACCTCGTAAGCGTACGCTGTGTAGCTACTCCGCATTGATCTAAAATGGCGGGTAATGTGTGGTATACGTCTGTATCGGAATATCCGTAGGTGTTTTGTGTGTTTCTTGTGGTGTTTTGCGTGTTTAGAGTGCTGTAGCCTTGTTTTCGTTTTGTTCGTCGCCCATTTTTTCTCTCGCTTAGAGAATTTTTGAGTGTCTAAACTCTTTTATTTTGAGTTAAATTAAGGTGTAACTTCATTTTTTGAGATCCTGGACGCTCCCTCTTTCTGTAGGTAAGCTTTTTCTGTATGTGTTTTGTGTATTTATTGTGTTTTTCATTTTTTCCTGTCCGCGGGTTGCAGACGATTTTTGCGAGGTCATAATGAGTGGTAACGTGTCTGGTATGTTGTTTGCGTTGCGACGTAAAGTTTGCGAGGGTCGCAGTTGCTGTGTGGTGTTGTTTGCGTTACAACGTAAAGTTTGAGAGGATCGCAGTTGCTGTCAAGGAGCGCCTTCCGTGGCGAGCCGCGGCCCTTGCTTTGCTACGCGAGCCCGCAAGCATTAGCAACAACTCGTATGCTCACAACTATATATGTGATGTATATATATATACATATACATATATTTTTTTTTTTTTTCTTTTTGCAGAGTCAGGGCTTGCAGTTATACTTGCTTGCAATCATGTGCATGGAAAGGGGGTTGTATCACTCCCTCCCCACACCCCTACCCTTCTTGTCCTTCCCCACCTATCCCTCTCCCACCTATTCAATGTACAGTACAGAAGTAAACACCTCAAGCTATTAGGACATTTTCAAGTTGGACAATGTCAAAATGACAATGTCAAAATTGTATTTTACTTATACTTTGCATCTATGTTTGTGAAATCCATGCAATTAAGCAAGAACAATATTTACTAGTGAAATTGCTTCCATTTCCTGCTTCTGATTTATTCGTTGTGGCTGTTCTAATAATATTCATATGTAATTAATTAAGGAAATTGTTGCATTGTGAAATGTGCATTTTGGTAGAAAAAGGGTGATCCATGCTACAACATTTCAGAGTTATTTAAAAAAAAAGCTTAAATAGTAGAAAGCAGATCTAAAATTGATGTTTTTTATGAAAAAGGAAGAAATAAATCATACATTTTGTGACTCATACAGTTTTAGGTTTACTTGCAAAACATTGACCTAAAAACTAATCCTGCTGTCTGGGTCACTGTGTTCTCTAAGTGAAATCATCCTGTCCAGGAAAACTCCTACAATCCATTTATATGTCCCTCACTTCCATTAATCATACATTGCTTCCTTTCATTTACTCTTTGTTAATATAAATATAGTATGTTGTCTTATAACAAACATTTAAGAAAGCCAAGAGATTTCCTCAAACTCAAACTTTAGTTTTGTACATGGACTCCCTGAATAGAGAGGGCTGTAGCTGAGGAAACTTGGGACCAATTTCATTCAGCAGTGGTTGACCATCGATGGTGGAAGACAAAGAACTGGCTGGAGGGATTTCAACAATCTGGGCACAGCTGGCTAGGAAAGTCCCTTACCTTGGACAATACGAAACATCTTAGTCCATGTCCCAAAAATAATGTCCCTCTCATTATTGTAAAAAGGCATAATTTAGAGGAATTAGTATATTAAAGACAAATATACACTTGTAGAATGTTGGAAGCTCATCATGAATGAGCCCCACAAGGATGCCAGATATAGATACTTCTCCTGCTCCTGTAACACAGGGATGCCAGATGCAAATACTAAATCAATAAAAAATATATCCGAAGAATAAAGATCTATAATAAAAAAAAACGTACAAAGATGCAGAATAAAAAGATGAAGAAAAGTTAGCAGAGGAACCTTTTGTAGACCCCCCGTGCCTTGCACCCACCGCACTAGCAGTAGCTCTGCCACTGGGACTAATTAAGGATACAAGTAGTAATTTACAGAGAGGGTAGTAAATATTTGTTTAAGCTAGATAGAATGAGCAGACTAGATGGGCCTACTTATCATCCATGAAAGCTATATTTCTATATATTTAATTGTTGACTGAATCTTCAAAGCAAAGCACTTCAACTAAAGGAATAATGAAGACACAAGAATCAGCTGCAAGATCAGATTTAACTATATTTATCAATTATACTTTCATACATTTGAACCAAAAAAAGCCAGCAACTAATCCTGTATTATGATTTTTTATAAGAAAGCTTTCTTGCACGTCTTCGGTTAGTTCAACAACAAGACATTATGGGATTAATTACTATTTTTATTCTCAAATGAATTATTAATGATTGTAATCATCAGCCACACTGCAGCTAACCCGAACACTTCAATGATAACAGACTAAATGAAACTAAATGAAGTGTACTTGTTCTATGTTTTCTAATGGACCAGTTATTTATTAAATCTATAATCTTGTTTAAAAAAGCAATAAAATAAAGACCAATGGTTGTATAGCTAATGAATGAAAAACAACATATAGGGCATTTTATCCTACTTTACCTGTTGAATATAAACATTTCCATTCTACTGCAGCAGAAGTTCCTTATTTAATGTTAATATTAATTCAGTTGCTATGGCTACCATTGTTCAGATTTCATGTTTGCCTCAATATTAACTATATAGCTATTGTCTATTGTAGCTAATAGTGTTGTGACAGAAACCCTACAGGGGTCCACCTAACATGGTGTGCATGAAAGGTTTAACCACAGGTTATCAGAGCTATCACTCACCTACCATGACAGTAAAAATCACTTTAAGGGTCAACACCCAGCCTTCTCCCTTCCCCATTCCCACATACACTATGACTTATTTTAACCTTGTAACTGAGGAAGAAGTCTCCAATCTATTATCAACCTCTCATCTACAAGATCCTATTCCATCCCAGATACTCCCTCCACTCTCTACCATACTGATCCCTGCTCTCACACATATATGCAACCTTTCCCCTAAACACTGGTAAATTTCCATCATCTCTAAAACATGCTGTAATTACACCCATTCTTAAAAAAAACCTTTTCTGATCCAGCTAATGGATCTAATTATCACTGTATATCACTACTTCTCCTGGCTTCAAAACTGCTTGAGTGGCTCTTCTATAATCGCCTTACCCAATTTATTTCCTCCAAATCTCTTCTCAACAACTTCCAATCCGATTTCTGGCCCCATCACTCCACAGAGACAGCTCCAAGTCAAATCTCGAGTCATTACTCTATTCTAATCCTCCTAGATCTCTCTGCTACCTTTGACACAGTTGACCACTGTCTTCTAATCTGAATTCTCTACTTTCTTGCTATCCATGACTCTGCTCTTTCATGGCTCACATCATACCTACAAGGTTGAATATTTAGTTTTTCCTTTTATGGCATCACTTCTTCACCCCTCCCTCTGTCTGTTGGTGAATCCCAAGGATCAGTCCTAGGCCCTCTCCTCTTCTCCATCTATACTCCCTCACTTAGTACCCTAATAAAATCTTTTGGATTTCAATATCATCTCTATGCAAATGACACTCAAATTTACCTCTAAACACAACTCTATTCTTGCACAAGTTTACAATTGTCTCACTAGCATATCCTCCTAGATATCTGCCCACCAGCTCAAACTCAGCATGCCGAAGACTGAGCTCCTTATTTTTTCGCCCTTTACTACAACTTCCATTCCTCACATGTCTTTCACTGTTCACAATGCAATTATCACTCCCTCCTCCCAAGCCCTTTGTCTTGGGGTTCTTCTTGTTCCTGCCCTCTCTTTCATCCCTCATATATATTCACTCACCAAATATTGTCTATTTCATTTAAAAAATATCTCCAAAATACATCACTATCTAACACAAGACACAATTAAAATTCTAATTCATTCTCTCATCATATCTTGTCTCGACTACTGCAACTCGCTCCTTGGTGGCCTCCCCATCACCTGTCTGTCTTCAATCCAATCTATATTAAATTTGTCCGCTAGACTCATCTACAATATACCATGCAGCATTGGCTAATGTACTATTATATATTTATATTGGTGACCTCCAAATATGTGTTATTATAGTAACTGCTGATAAATTAAATATTTCACACTAAAAAATGTAGGGCAGTGCTTGAATGTGGTGTGGGGCATGGGGCAGCTGTGTAGTATGAGTTAAAGGAGTACAATCCTGTGAAAAGCTGTTAATATGTTTAATATAAAACTGTCTTAATTATAGAAATGTACAGGTGTTACTGTAGTCCTAGAAGCAGATGAATGGCTAATGAGGGGAGAGGCTTGGCCAAACCTCCACTGGAGGCTTGGCCACACATCCATTGAGCTACTTCATGCAGCCAGTCTATCAAGTTAATTGGACTTTGGTTAACCTCTAGGAAGACAATCATTGCTCTCATTGTGTCCCTCATCACCTACCACCCAACACTGATATTTAAAGGGATATGGAAGGTTCCCTGTTTTTAATATTAAAATAAACTACCTAAGTGTTACAGATCTAAACATTATTTTATTAACAAGTACTTAAAAGTTCTGTTTTCTACTCACTGAAACCTTCCCAATAGTCCCTGCAAAGCTCCTCCACCAGAAGCCCATGCACACAGTGTTCTTAATGGTGCTAGATGCAAATTGTGCTAGATGCACTAGCCAATCACAGACTCATGTTTTGAGACACTATCTGCATGAGCTGCTGGGGATACACATTTGTAGGGACTATTGGGAAGGTTTCAGAGATTTTAAGCACATGTTAAAAAAATGATGTTTAAATTAAAAACAGGAAACTTTCCATATTCCTTTAACATGATATATTCCATGTAAGTGGATGAAGTTTCATTCTGCAATGCTTTGTGATGAAAAGAGTGATACTCCAAGAATTAGGGTCCGTGGCTGTCAATACACTGTGGACAGCCTATAATAATAGTTTATATATTTTTCCTAGTGGTTTTTATTGGTAAAACCGATAACAAATATTTGAAAAAATTGAGTATTTGAAAGCTCGATCTGCCATTGACCTATCTCTATACATGAATGTGCAAAGCTACACAGCCCCATACAGTAGGTGCCAAATGGCCTGGGTTGGTGTAGTCTCATTGAGGATAGACCAGTTAAGGGAGGGACACAAACACTCAACAGATCCTTACTAAAACCACTATTATTTTATTAAATCAGTAGCAGTTACAAAAATAAATACATTGTTCTCACATGCCTTGTCACCTTCTGTCTGATGTGTGAACAGTTAGTGATATCAATTGCCCTTTAAATAAAACTGGAGTGTAAGCTCCTTTTCCACACCAAGGTATATGAAGAGAATCACTAAGTAGATGCTGTAGAGCTACCTCTAGCACCTGAGCTATAGACCCTGGAATTATATGTTATTTAGAACAAAAAGACATATTTGTATGAACAATTGAGGTAATGATATTCTGTATTTATTTTGAATTGTTACATATTTATCCAACACAATCGTTTCTCAGACAGTATCACCGTGATATTAGTTTAAGTTTATTACATTGTTACTGCTGTATGAATCTTGCCCTTAGGCATATTCCTAAAATGCCAATATTAGCATACAGAAAATTTTCACTATTTCTCCTTTTTTTATTATTTTTCAAAACTCAGTGTTTGGGGAGATATCACTGGAATATCTGCATTTTGATCATAAAGTAGAGTATGTGCTGTAAAAAAATGAATAAAATTGAAATAAAATTGTAATGGTCTGGCCAAGAATTGCAGTCTCATAAGAGCCATCTCCGAGGTTTTCAGGCAAGCTTATCAGTCTTTTACGATAAGATTCTCAGCAGAGGAAAAACTTGCAGCATTTAATCAGCTCTCTGTGAGAGACAAAATATAGGAAATATATAACTAACAATATAACTGGCACAAGATGCGCAGAACATGCACACTGTGTATAGAGGGAACCTGAGACGCCTTCAAGAAAAAAACCAAAGTAACAGCATACTGTATATTGGATATCCACAAGCTAAATATTGAATGTTTTATAGATCTGTTTGGAAACAACAGTAGCCTAGCATTGAATATTGACTTAAATTCATATCTTGTCTTCTAAATAGATTTGACAACAGATAAGATTCAAAAGGGTCATATTGCCTACCTATTCTATCTATAATAATTAATTCTTATGATGACCCAAGGCATACTTAAAGGTATAGAGATGTTTCCTGGATTGTGACTGCATCTGATAGAGCAGGGGTCCCCAACCATCGATCCGCAGCCTCTGTTCAGCCGGGCCATGTGTGTCACCATCGGCCCCCTCCTCCCCAGCTACCCGAGCTCTTAAATATAATATCCAGCAGGGGAGGATATCCAGCTGACTAATGAGACAACCTGACCAGGGACCACAGTGGACAAGTAAAAGGAGGGGGCTGCTGGGGGGGGGGGAGGAGTGGGACAGATGGGGGGGGGGTAAATAAGACTGCCGGGGGGGCTGCTGGGGCGTTATGGGGCTGCTGGGGGGCTGAATGGAACTGCTGTGGGGTTGAATAAGTCTGCAGGGGGGGGGCTGGGGGTGAATGGTGTTGCTGGGGGGTTATGGGGCTACTGGGAGGGGGTAAATGGTACTGCTGTGGGGCTGAATGGTGCTACTGGGGGCTGAATGGGGCTGCTGGAGTGTTGGTGGCTGAATGGTGCTATTGGGGGCTTAATGGGGCTGATGGGGGTGAATGGGGCTGCTGAGGGGCTGCATGGGGCTGCTGAGGGGCTAAATAGGGCTGCTGGGGATTAATGGGGCTGCTGGGGGGCTGAATGGTACTTATGGGGGGTTGGGGGCTGAATGGGGCTCCTGGGGGTGAATGGTGCTGCTGTGGGGCTGAATTGTGCTAGTGGGGGGTTGGGGGCTAAATAGGCTGCTGGGAGATGAATGGGGCTGCTGGTGGGATGAATTATGCTACTGTGGGGTTGGGGGCTGAATGGGGCTGCTGTCTGTGAATGGGGCTGCTCGGGAGCTGCATTGAGCTGCTGAGGGGCTGAATGGTGTTACTGGGGGGTCGGTGCTGAATGCGGGTGCTGGGGGTGAAAGGGGCTGTTTGGGGTGAGTGGTGTCGGTTGGGGGCTGAATGGGGCTCCTGAGGGGTAAATGAGGCTGCTGGGGGGCTGAATGGTGCTACTGGGGGGCTGAATGGGGCTACTGGGGTGGCTGAATTGTGCTACTGGGGGGGGTGGGGGGCTGAATGGGCCTGCTGGGGGTGAATGGAGCTGCTGAGGGGCTGCATTGAGCTGCTGAGGGGCTGAATGGTGCTTCTGGGGGGTTGGGGGCTGAATGCGGGTGCTGGGGGTGAAAGGGGCTGTTTGGGGTGAGTGGCGTTGCTGGAAGGCTGAGTGGTGCTACTGGGGGTAGGGGCTAGATGTTCTGCTGGGGGGAGAATGGGGCTACTGGGGAGTTGGGGGCTGTATTGGGCTGCTGGGGGGTGAATGGGGCTGTTGGGGTGATGAATGGTGCTGCTGGGGTGATGAATAGTGCTGCTGAGGGGTGGATGGTGCTGCTAGGGGATGAATGCTGCTGCTGGGGTGTTTGGGGCTGAATGGGGCTGCTGAGGCGTGAATGGGGCTGCAAGAGGGCTGAATGGTGCTACTGGGGTGGGGCTGGATTGTGATACTGGTAGATTGGGGGCTGAATGGGGCTGCTGGAGGGTTGGGAGCTGAATGGTGGTGCCGGGGGCAAATGGTGCTTCTGTGGGAGGGGGGGGGGGCTTCTATGGGGCTGAATGTTGCTTCAGGGGGGGGGGGGGGGAATGGGGCTTCTGAGGGGGGCTGAATGGTGCTGCTGAGGGATTGTGTGGCTTATTGGTTCTGCCGGGGGGTGGTTTACTTAGTTTAAATGAATAAATATAAATACAAATAATAATTAAATATATATCAAAGCATTTTTTACCCCCCCCCCCCTCCTTCCCCCCCCTCACACCCCTCCTACTGGGCCATGAACATTGTTTTTAATGGAAATGGTCCCCGATGTGAACAAGGTTGGGGACCACTGTGATAGAGGATAATCTGTAGTGTATGCAAACATAGTTTTGCATGGAAGAAAATCCCAAAATAAACATTAATAAACTGCAAATCTCTTTAGTTTTCTGCAATTGGTTTTGAGAAGGAACGCCCCTGAAAATCCAAGCTAAAATAGCATATAATTCATAATTTGTTTTGGTCAAACAGAGGCAGCTACATCTTTGTTGCAATGTCTGAAAATCAGTCTCTGCAGCAAAGCATCATGTTTCCACCACGAAGAAGGAAGAAAGCAGCTCAGGCAGTGCAGTCCAATGCGGTGTTTCTATTGGTTAGTACCAGGTGCCTAGGTAAGATCCTCTGAGGGTGTGGAAACCATTTTTTTAAATATAAATCTGTGTGTGTATAGAATGACTCCATGTTATGTGTGTGTCTGATATGAGCAGCAGGTGTTAGATTAGAGAAAGGAAAACTTAGATATACCTTTAATGGATTACTGCACCATAAGAAAAAAAATGTATTAAGTATAATTAAGCAGGAAAAGTCATACAGCTAATTTTAAATTAGAAAAAAATAATAATGTGGATGCTTCTGCTGGGCCCTGGCGGAATCCAGGATACATAGGTGGAAGTTGTGTTTGTGAGAAGACATTTACATTTATGGTGAGATATAGTTGCATTTGCTGAAGCAAGGAGACATTGAGGGGGAGGAGTGTGGTGTTAATTTTAATATTATTTAATTATCTTAACAAAGGCTCCCTGTTCCCTCCTTCCCCACCAGGGATAGCCAACACATACATCCTAATTACTGAGCAAGTAGTAAGCACAAAATAGGTTCACGTACATATAAACAGAGTATTAGTAAATTCAGATGTTTCCCAAAAAAATGTTTTGCTCACAGCTGTTGTTAGTTTAGTACATAATGGAGAAAGAAGTGTATTTTTTATTAAACTGCAGTGGCTCTTTAAAGGACCACTGAAGCGTGACAAAAACTTCAGTTTGTGAATTACGAAATAAATAACATCAGTACCTATGCAAGTCATCAGCATAAAATAATTTTAAAGAAAATGTTCACAGAGTGCTTCAGTCTGGTCATGACCTTGTCAGACATGGACAGCCGTAATAGCTGTCTGGAGGCTGAGGGGAAGGATGCTTCTTCCGGGACCTAATCCTATTGTTAAGTGGCAGTCCAATTCTATATCCAGTTTGTAGCTATGTTCGTCTGTAAAACAAATTTGAATACAACGACTAAAAATTAAAACTGTATTTTTTTATTTACTTTCTGAAAACGTCTGCCCATTATCAAGTGATGTTATTAAAAATAGTGTACTATAAATATGACAAATTAATGGCTCTTTAAATATATTTAATCTGTTTGTTCAAACCATTTCGGCTGGAGGGCTGGTCCACTTATCACTCTCCATTTCATTCATTGCTCTTTTTCTGTATTTTACTGTTGCATTGTACTTCATTGCACTTCATATCCCTAAATATGCCCTTTTATTATATAGAATAGAAAGTGTTGCAGTCTTCCTTTCATCAACAGATACTTGCATTGCCACCAAACTTTAAACTTAAATTAACATCCGTCTTTATTTTACATTGAGACAGGTGTGTTGGATTGCAAAGACAAGCCGGACAGGCGGCTCTATGAGTGATGCACCCTAGTCATGTTCTCCACTATATCCAAGAGCATGTGCTTAATTGTAAAATAATCCTGTATTTTGTATGTATGATGTACTGTATGTAACAAACTAACAAGATCATCTGCTGAATAAGTCATGAGCATAAGAACAGTCTATATTTAGCAAACTCCTGCACTTGATGGGGCAGCAAACAGGGAATATGAATTTAAACTGGGAAAACTGGTTGATATCATAGGCAGCTACTGTATATATAAATATACCCTCCGCAGCTCATGAAAACAGAGACTCTGTAGAACTTACTGTGCTGTGTCTCATACTAACCAATCAGTGACCACCTCTATGCAACATGCTGATGAGACGTAGTGCCTGAGAGGCTAGGAAACTGAACTGCACATCCAGCCCTACATAGTGTGTGTGTGGATTTGTTGCAGAGGCCACACTCATAGACCCATACAGGGAAGCTACACCTCAATTTCACTCTAAATACAAGTGTTTAGATACCTGAAAATCCCCTAAGCGAGAGAAGAAATGGGCGCCGAAAAAAACGAAAACAAGGCTACATGACTCAAAAGACGCAAAACACCAACAAAAACCTACGGATTTTCTGAAAAAGACAGATGCGATCCAAGAACAACGATGCAAAATCAGCCACAGACGAGTACCACACATTAGGTGCCATTTTACAACACTAACTTACACAATGTGGAAGTACACAGCTACCCTAACAGATTGGGCTCGCGCACGCACACTATTTACACTACACACTGCACACATTACTGACACTTACACAGCAGCTCCCCAGCCCTCCAAACACACATTCTATGCTGCAGCAACATCAAAACAGATTGTCAGCTCTTCAACACAATGCTTCCTGCATATATTACTTCAAAATAGGTAAAGTATATTGATGTATTATTTTATTCATTATTTCATTAGCAAAAACAATGCTCATAGCACACAAACAACCAACAACCTCGCAATGAGCGCCGAAGGATCTTGGAACACCAACAAAATTTACAGCCCTTACAATCTTATTGCCGTCATTTTTTGACGTGCAAGTCGCTAGTACATAATATCATCCAGGAACCTGCCATGTCCCTTTTAACTAAACTAACAGTAACATTTCTGTTGTTGCTAAGCAGAGTTTCAGTAAAATGAGACAAGTTCATAAGGTTTTGATTAAGTGATCACATGAACTGAAGGGAGAGGACACTCTGGCTCTTGTTACCACACAGACAAGATGAGACATCATGTGAGAAGTTAATAGTCTTCCTATTACATCTACAGACCGGCCGTGGCTCAATCCCAGGACTTTCATCTTATAGCTGACCTATGTTTGTTTATTTACTAATTGTCCTGTTGCACTGTGACTAATGTAACCCTCAAACAAACTGACACACTTTTAGTTACGATGTCTGTGCATGCCTGGCTAAAATTACTTATAAAGAATTGCAGGTTTCATTATGCACTTGTGTTCTTTAAATTTAAATATTTAAAATTGTACTTTTATTTTAACTCTTTAAAAAAGAGAAACATAGAGAAAAACTGTTAATAAAGGCAAAATAAAAATACATTAAAAGAGAAGAAAATGGTTATTATTGTCTACTGAATCCATTTAACATCTCTGCATTAAATTGCAATTCATTAAAAAAAGAGAAAAACTATGATGCAGAGTCTCAAGTGTGTACATCTAAACACAAAAACGTTCCCTGGAAATACAATGTTACAATAAATAAGTTATAATTAAGCTCTGATACTTTGTTTTTCCACTGGTTACTTCTCTCCAATATATCTTTATTCTTATTTTTCTTAATCCATACATTGTTGTTAAAGGTTAGAGCTGTATAGATCTCGGCACTGTGCTGCTCTTGACTTGAAGGTTAGTAAATGTGTAAAATTTGTACCCAAACCCAGTGTTTATATTACCTGACCAGGGGTTGAATCAGTGCTACAGAAGCTGGACTGTTTGAAGATCAGTAGGTCTCAGACAAGCAAAGGAGGGTCAAAGATGCCAATTCTGGAGATGGTAAGTAGGGTGGAATGGTCAACAATATGCAAGACGGAGGGGAGGAAAATGTTGAGCCTGGTGGCCAGACCAACATAGGATGTATCAAACAGGGGATACAAGATAGAGAGTTGTGTATTATCTGTGGACTTGGACAAATGGCCTATGTGCTGGTTGTGAGACCCTCCTTCAACAGTTTGAGTTAATTGTTACACTTTATATAATATTTTAGTATGACATAAATACTAATATTGATCAAATACTACTTCAAAAAGAAAGTAAATGGATTTTCACATTGAACAGCAAATATCCAATGGGACTTAATGAAGGATATTCGTATTCTGCTTTTCTTTAGAGCACTTTTTTCACCTTATTTCCCTTCCCTTACAAACATTTTTACTCATTTTTTCATCTACTAGCAAATTTGCTTTCCAATTACACTAGTCTCACTGTAATGAGTCACTTATTAGGAGATGTGCTCTCCACATTATGCTTTTATCATACAACCGTGATAGTTGGTTGTTTTACATTCTATTTCACACTTTTTTAGATACCATTACATTACTGGGGTACACCTATTTCACTGTGTCCTGATTATGCTTAGCTATTTAAGCACTATTCACTTTGTTTACAGACCTGATATATCTATTTTTTACTCTAGCATACATTATATCTTCACTGTTGAGATCTTCAAAATCACTGTCATTAATTTAAGATATATCTCTAGCACCTGCATTATTTTTGCTTCCTGTCACTATGGGCACAATATATGCCCAAGCACAATAGAATATTATCTAGCCTTCATTCACAATTATACTTTTTATTCATATCCTAGCCCCATTGTTCATCTGCATATAACATGCTTTGTATACATTTATTTTATCTCTATTATCTTTAGCTAATCCCTTTAGAGCTTCTGCCATCTATTCTGGTCCGTTTTTGAGCCTGTTTTGACAATCCTAGACATTTGTATTCTTTGTCAAAAACGATCCTAATAAAGTTACATAGGATTTGTATGTCCATTCTGCCACTGTTAGTAGTAAATAAAGTTTATTCAACTTGAAAAACGTCATGACGTCATGACGCTGGGCATCACTGCGTTTTCAATTAGATCCAATCAAGGAAGCGTTCTACAGGCCTTAAATAGGCCTAAAACGCTGTTAGAAGTTAAAAGCCTTTGAAAAAGTCCCCGTGGAGGGACGAAACGGCCCGTTGGCATCATTTTTTGCAACCTTCTGAACCTGGAAACGCTGGAAGTTAAGTACAAACACTCTTTGGAGTGTATTTTTTCCCTTTGTACAAATTATATGGGCTCTACTATCTCTTATTTATGTATTGTTAGATATTCAACATCTTTGCTTACTCATAGCTAATAGAGAGTCTATGGAGAACTATATTGGAGAGCTCTAACTACTGAACAGCAAGTATATTGCTATATGTGTGTTGTTTAGCTCATATCCAATAGTGCCATTGTCCTCTTGCAATACTCCATATTACAGTGGACCTGCAGAGCCTTTGATTTATGCTTGTATTTTCTTCCAGTTTATTTAAGTATTTTTCCAGTTATCAGATTTCATTTTTATGTATATCAGTTTTTATATATATATATATATATAGATACCACCTTTTTTATATATCACTGCACTATCCTATGATTATCAGTATATCCTGTATCAACAGGAGTACCAGTATATCCTGATTTATGAGGATCTTGCAGCATAGTCTATGGTATGAATACAGAATATCACCATATATCTTACTACTCATACCTCATATGATTAGAGTATCTATGTATCATATTTATACATTTTAATCGGCGTAGTTTCCGGATCAATAGTATCCAATAAAGTTTTTTTCTTTTAAATAATCTTTTTTGATATATGAAGGGGTGTAAAGCACCGAGGATACTACCTATATAGATCATTATTTTTCTATATTCTAATATGTCAGTGGATCATGTATGTGACTGGAAGAGGCCCATGTTTATTGTATGTTCTATGGGAGAGGTAAGTGCCCACATGTCTCTGGGCATATGGGAACATATTACAGTGTTTCACTGCAAATAAAATATGTGTCATTCAGTAAACAAGTGTGGTTGGGGAGACATGTCTTTGTCTGTACTCTTTGACCTCTAAGAATTGTTTTCCAAGTTACAGCCCATCTTCTAAAGGCTTGAAATCTCCTAGATCCAGTTCAAAGCACCTGGGCCCCTGCCTCTGAACGGGCCCGAGTGCAATCTCGGCATCTCCGATCCTAAGCCTCACCTGGATCCCCCCTCTTAGTTACTTACCCTGATCCATGTCACTTGATTGCTGTGTCTCTTTTGCTCTTCCTCTGCCAGTGCATCTTGATGGTGGGAATCCTGATGATGTCAGCAAGATGCACCGGAAGGGAAGAGATAAAAAGACACAGCAATCAAGTGCCATGGATCAGGGTAAGTAACCCTGAGGTGGGAACCAAGAGAGGCTGAGGGGCATGGCATGAGGTGGGGAGGTGAGAAGCATTGGGTGAGGAAACATAGCATGGGTTGTGGTGGGGAGGTGAGTTGGGAATGGAGTGAGTGGGTATGGGGTGAGCATGGGCTTAGGTGGGGAGGTGAGGGGGCATGGCATGAGCTGTGGTTTATACGGTGCCTTACAAAAGTATTAACCCCCTTGGCATTTTTCATGTTTTGCTGCCTCACAACCGGGAATTAACATGGATTGTTTGAGGATTTGCATCATTTAATTTACAGAACATGCCCACAACTTTGAAGATGTTTTTTTTAATTTTTCTTTATTGTGAAGCAATCAACAAATAGGACAAAATAACAGAAAAAGTCAATGTGCACCATAATTCACCTCTCTAACATCAATACTTTGTAAAGCCACCTTTTGCAGCAATCACAGCTCCAAATCACTTTGGATAAGTCTCTATGAGCTTGCCACATCTTACCACTGGGATTTTTGCCCATTCCTCCTTGCAAAACAGCTCCAGCACCTTCAAGTTGGATGGTTTGTGCCTGTGAACAGCAATCTTTAAGTCTGACCACAGATTTTCTATTGGATTGAGGTCTGGGCTTTGCCTAGGCCATTCCAACACATTTACATGTTTCCCCTTAAACCACTCAAGTGTTGCTTTAGCAGTGTGTTTGGGGTCATTTTCCTGCTGGAAGGTGAACCTCCGTCCTAGCCTCAAATCATGCACAGAGTGGTATAGGTTTTGCTCAAGAATATCCCTGTATTTAGCACCATCCATCTTTCCCTCAACTCTGACCAGTTTCCCAGTCCCGGCTGCTGAAAAACATCCCCACAGAATAATGCTGCCACCACCATGTTTCACTGTGGGGATGGTGTTCTTTAGGTGATGTGATGTGTTGGGTTTGCACCAGACATAGCGTTTTCTTTAATGGCCGAAAAGTTCATTTTAGTCTCATCAGACCAGAGCACCTTCCTCCATATATTTTGGGAGTCTCCCACATGCCTTTTCGCAAACTCAAAACATGCCATTTTGTTTTTTGCTGTAAGTAATGGCTTTCTTCTGGCCACTCTGCCATAAAGCCCAACACTATGGAGCGTACAGCTTCTTGTTGTCCTATGTACAGATACTCCAGTCTCTGCTGTGGAACTCTGCAGCTCCTCCAGGGTTACCTTAGGTCTCTGTGCTGCCTCTCTGATTAATGCCCTCCTTGCCCGGTCGGTGAGTTTTGGTGTGCGGCCTTCTCTTGGCAGGTTTGCTGTTGTGCCATGTTCTTTCCATTTGGTTATGATAGATTTTATGGTGCTCCTGGGGATCATCAAAGATTTTGATATTTTTTTATAACCTAACCCTGACTTGTACTTCTCCACAACATTATCCTTTACTCGTTTGGAGAGTTCCTTGGTCTTCATGGCAGTGTTTGGTTAGTGGTGCCTCATTGCAGGTGAGCAGTTGAGACATGCAGGACTTACGACCTATACCATTTAGGACCGAAACCCACACATGCACTGTGCGTCTCGCCAAATTACGACTTTAGCAGCTGAATCACGAAACTCTGAAGACCTGAAAATAACAACAAATAGGCCTCAAATTTACTCACACACTCACATACAGCACAGGGGGAGAGCCAGGGAGCCTGTGAGGGAGGTGCAAGTTAATTTGAGCCATATTTGCCATTTTTTAAGAATCGAAAATCGCCTAAGAGAGAAAAAAAAATGGCTGCCGAAAAAAAATGCAACACAGCAAAAACAAGTCCAAAGGACGTAAAAGTAGCCTGAAGGACGTAGAACTAGCCTGTAAAAATGTAAAAATGGGCCCTAAGCAGTAACACTTAACGCAAGCCAGTAAAACTTAATCAAAACCACTAACATTTACCACAAGCCAGTAACATTTAATGCAAGACAGTAACACTCGTCGCTCATTGCGAGGGCCTTGGTTGTTTGTGTGCTATGAGCAGCGTTGTGTTATTTTTTTCTATGCCAATGAATAATTATTAAAATAAGAAATGAATATACTTTACTTATTGTGAAGTAATATATGCAGGAAGCATTGTGTTGAAGAGCTGGCAATCTGTTTTCATGTTGCTGCATCATCAGTGTTGTGGAGCTGCTGTGTAAGAGTCATGAATGTGTGCAGTGTGTAGTGTAAATAGTGTGCGTGCGCGAGCCAAATCCTTTAGGGTAGCTGTGTACTTCCGGGTTATGTAAATTAGTGTTGTAAAATGGCGCCTAATGTGTGGTACGCGGCTGTGGCTGATTTTGCGTCCTTGTTTGCGAATGTCGTCCGACTTTTTTGTAAAATCCGTAGGTGTTTGGTGGTGTTTTGCGTGTTTAGTGTGCTTTAGCATTTTGTTCGGCGGCCAATATCATCGGCGTGGCATTATGATTAGGTAGTTCACCACAACAATCCTTTAATATATGGTGGGCAAAAGACACCGTACAGTAGTGCAGTAAATAAATAGTACATCTGTGTTCACATTTGAATGTCTAAACAAGTGAAAAACCTGTTTCCAGATCAGAATTCCAAGAAAAACTATTATAACACTGCATTCTGGGAAGCTGAGCAGGGACATATTTGTGTGTGTATGTGTGTGTATATATATATATATATATATATATATATATATATATATATATATATATATATATATATATATATAGTATAATAGAAGTGACACATTAAAGGCATATGTAAGTTTCCCGGGTTTCAAATGTTTGGTAAGTTTGACCCAATTTGACCTTTCTGATAGAGAGCACAGGAAGTAACTGTTGCCCATGGAATAACATGGTAGGGTGGGGTTTGAGAGCACAGTGACTCAGAGCACAAGTGTAGGGGGGAGATAGAGAGGGGGGAGAGGAGAGAAAAGAAAGGGAGAGAGGGAGTGAGTATAAGAGAAGTGAGTGT